>OZ023275.1:3393867-3965889 GCA_964007475.1 Hybos culiciformis | reverse complement strand
TGACAGAAAAGCTTCTTACTAGGAGTTTCCAACAAACTTATATTCTAGAATTATCCTTTTTGTCAGATTTAAAAAGAAACCGATTCAAATTATTACAATACAAAGGGCTTAGGTAGTGGTTTTGAGTCAACTTAAAAACAACTATCAATACCATTATGAAAAAATAATATTAATCTCCCTTGACAAAATAATAATTGATAACACATTGAAAAACTTGTCTGAAAATTAAGACATTTTTTTCTGTATAGTCTCGATGTGTATAATTATTAAATTGAAAGAAAAAAAAAAGCGCAGCTGATGCATGAAATCATTTATTTATATTTTCTATACATACTTATATTATACCTACATAAAGATACATCTTAGGTAAACATAAAAAAGAATTTAAAAAAATGTACCTCTGGAAGAATATTTTTCATGAACAAAATTCAACTTTATGCCCATATAAAAATATCCTTAAAAAATATAATCTAACATTAATTTTATCCTTTTAATTATTTATTTATTTATTTTTATTATAAGCTTTAAAAACAAAATTATTCTTATTTTATTTGGTTAAGAACTGAAAATAAGTAGGTAAGTAATAAGAAAATTTTTCTTCATCATACATACCTAATATATGAAATAAACAAAAATAAAAACTTTATGTGTATTTAGAAGTATACATACACTTCCTTAATAAGTTTCATATCTTAAAATCATATATCGTGATAAAAAAGTGTTAAACTGCGAAAAATAAAAATGCAAAAATGTTTAATTCATTCAAAATATTTTCTTTAGGGGATTTTTGAGTTCTGCTTCAAGGATAAACTTGTAATTGTTATTTTATAATACCAATTTAAATAAAAAAAAATTTTTGAGTCTTCATGTGAGACCCAATTACACTTATTGATTTTTTTTTATGAAAAATATGTTGAAATTTTCTTAGAGTTCAAAATGTTTTAATTTTAAGCAAATTTTGTTCCGAATTGATATCGCATGTTATGTTCACACTCTGTAAAAATAAGTATTTAGTTTTTGGATTGAATTTAAAGAAGCGCATGACAATTTTGTTAAAAACTTACAATAGAAATTTAAGAAGTTTGTGGAAAATTGCAAACCTTGTAGCTTCGAAAATTTCCATTGTTGAAGTAAATTTTAGATTTCTTACAAATTTGTTAGATGTCTTTTGAATTCATAATAATTTTTGCAGATTTTACTCAATGTAAGTTTTCAAAATAATAATAAAAATAAAAAAAAATAAAAATTGATGTCTTTGGGTTATATTATTATAATAATCATGAGAACTTGTAATTTAACTATAAATTTAAAAAATAAGAAAATTTATAGGGATTGCAAGTGAAGAAAAATATAAAATTTATTATTTGTTCGCACTTTAAAAATAAAAACGCCCTTGAATTGAATAATCATTTTAAAATTTAACTTATAAAACAATTATAAATACATCGAAAATATTTACATACAATTTTGTGAATGATATAGCTTCAGATTTATAGCTTTCCACATTAATTTTAGTCTTCATTAGTAAGTATTTTTTCAATTAATTTAATCTTCAAATTTAAATTTTCGAACCAAATGATATTTTTGAAAACTGCTCGTAATAATTCTTTAACTCAACCAATAATAGTTAATAAGTTTTCAGTTTCAACATCAGAATAATGAAAAAAAATTTAAAACATGATTAGCTATACTATCAAATAACTAATAATACTTTTATGAAGTAATGTACCCTTTGTACGTACAAGGATGGATTCTTATATCAAAAATAGATATATTTAAACTAAATGTATACAATTAAAGTATTCAATTAAAAAAGGGAAAAATTTGGTTCATGCTCTTTTTTTTTTTTTGTTAACATATGAGATTTTGAGAATTTTGACTGTAAAAGCTCATTAAACATAGTATATACGTATATAGTGTACTTGTACATAAAAATGGGTAATTTAAAATAAAATGATTTTATAAAAAAGAAAAATTATATAAAAATATCGAAAACTGAAGAATAAGTTTAAAACCACTTGTTGGGTGTACCAAGCTATTATTTTTCAAAAGTTTTATATAAATTTATTTTAATTTTTTTTTTTTTTATAAGGAAATAAAATTTTATTTTTGAACTGATTTTAACAACCATTTCATATTTTAATATTTTGTACATTTATTTAATAATTCGAAATATTTAAATCTTTAAGGCTAGACAGTAGGTAGTATGCATTTGAGTATTACCCTGGTACATTCTTATTGAATTCAACCAAGACAATAAAAAGACAATTTCTAAATTAACTTATTTTAGAAACAAGACGTCAACAGTTTGATTATAAAGCTTATTAAATATATTATTTATAAGTTATATTTACTTACTTCATAAATTTAAGTTATTAATATGTTTCGAATTTCATTCGTAATTTTAGACATCACTTTTCACCGCACAGGAAGTTCTCAAGAAATGATTTCAACTCAAATTCAAATTATATAAAATTTATTTAATTTGAGCATATAAAAGTTTTATAAAAATCTTTTTTGGACTATACAACAAATCAATTTTATTAAACAAAAAGTTTATAAAAAAAAAAACCATTAGGTATATATTAGAAAATAGTTGAAAAGTTTCAACTCCGATTTCAATTATTTTAAAAGGATTTTTTTTTTTCTATGTTATATCCTTAGGTGCAAAGTTTACTAAATAAAACCATAGTTATATATAATGTGTATATTATTTACATTAAATTGAAGTCCAAATATAATTTTCGATAAAATTAAATTTAATTAAAAATTCTAAACCCTTCAATCACGCAATAAATAAATTTTATCTAAGAAAACCATCAAACTATTACGATAACACTTCGTTTTATATACATAGAGTTTGAAGTAATTATGCACTTATTGTTTTTATTTTTTTATGACGGTAAGTTGGCAGGAATATAATATTGCTTTTATAAAATATTGCAGAAGAATTATATTTTAACTCTATTTATAGTATTGACATGATGTTCAATTTTCTCTGCATACTCGTAGTTTTTTTTTCTTGCATACTTTATAAATTTTTAATATTCAGGTACGGAAAATTATTAAATACAAGTATATAATACGTAACGATTTATTGTGTTCGAAAATAAAAAAAAATATTAATAAACCGAATGTAAATCTTAAGACCGAGCTCAAAGCTCAGTTACTATGGGAAAACATTTGTTGTCCTATATACATTTCTTTCGAAACTTAGGTTCATAAAGGACTAATTGAACCTATACTTCAGTAAATACTACCCCTACTACACAGTACTACACAGGCTATGTTACTATCTACTACGTTCCACAAACCACTTTAGTACTGTATACCATAATCAATAAGCAAATATTTTTTTTTTTTTCAAATACTTAAACGTTTTACCCCGTTTTATCCTCATGTATGGAAAATTGTACATTATAAGTACATTTTTATTTATCCAATGTAATGTTATTTCATTCAATGTAAAATAAAATTAAGTATATACATATAAACTAGATCAATTTGTTCATTTACTTATATTTTAAAATATACACTTGTTGTACATAAAACTTGTTTTCTTTTTTTTTAAATAATGTATAAATAACGAAAATTATGAATATTCATTCATACAAGAGATACATATACTTTTTTGTTAAGAAATTTAAAAAAAAAACTATATATGTATAATGTGCAAAAAAATTAAATTTTAACTTCCACCACCTAAACTAATCAAATTTCAGCTTTCCTAGAAAATTCATGTTTTATTAATTTTCAATAAATATTTTAACACAATGCTAAATTAATTTAAAAAAAAAACATGATGATTATAATTATTATAATCGAGTAAACTTGTTTTTTATTTTGTTTTTTTAATTTTTTGTAAGCAAGAATTAAAATAAATTTTCACAGAATGAAAACATAAAAAAAAAAAAATCTAATTTTCCGACTTTACCAATCTAAAATATAATTCAATTTATAGTTCCGTAATTTTAAGAAATTTAACACTGGATTGCATACATTTTTTTTACACCTCTTTCATATATAACTTAAATCCATATAATTTTATTTACAGCAAAAATTTGGATTTGATTTTTCAAACCTTAGCATTATAACTTTATTTCAATTTTATTGCTGATATAAAAATAACCTAAAAATCTGTTATTATTTTTATTTATTTCATTTTATGGGACGGTGATAAATATTTGGAAATTTTCTTAAAAATTCTTACCGCTTCTTGTACAGTACAAGCGTATATGATTAAATTTTGAATGAAAAAATATAGGCAATAAGGGAGGATACCAAAATTATGGATATAATAAAAATGCGTTAGTTTATGGGGCACATCAACTCTCTAATTATTGTATACATACACTGACGAAAAAAAAAAATTAAATATAATATGGAAAACATTATTAACTTACTATAAGCATAACACGGATGGTGATAATTAATGAAAGATAAGGAGACATGTGATAATTACAAACGTATATTGCATGTTTTAATTCTTTATATTTGCTCACTTTTCTTTTTTTATTCCATTTATTATGAAAATAAAGAAAAAACAAAATATATATTTTTTTTTTAATTCAAAATTCATGCATTTTTTTCCGCTAATGTATATAAATATACATACATTTTTCCATATACTTAGATGAAAAATGTGATTTTAATTGTATAGTAAAAAGGCATAAAAATATCTCACTGAAAATAACGAAAACATTTTTTTTTTTTTAAATAATTAAAATTCATTATTGATTTTGTCGAGGTTTTAATTAAATTTACTCTATAGTCGAGGTATAACAAGCTACTTTTGCAAGTCATCAGACGAGATACTTTATATACCAAAATATTAGACTCAATTATTATTCCGCTCTTAGATTTTATAATAATGTTAGTATGATAATAATGTTCGTGAACTACGTTCGTACACATGCTCACTCAATATATACCAAAATGAAAAGTAATTTTTAAAATATTTTATTTAATTTCATTTTTCTCAGTGTCAAAATAATATTAAAATTTAGTCATGAATAATTGTATATGAATCAAATTATAATAAAAAAAGAATTACTGTGAACATTGTAAAATGTTTTAAAACTTTTCATATAAAATTAGTTTTTTATTTTCCAACTTTTGAAATCAAACTTTGATGTGGAAAAATTAAGGTGATAATCTAAATCACGATATACATATGGTTTGTGGTGACAAGGTGACATAATTATTGAAATAAGAAAAGTTTTCAAATTATTTATGTGTTCCCCAAAAGCAATTTACACGGATATTAAAACATTTATTAAAAGAGTATACCAAATATTCTCATAACATATTAAACAGAAGCGTCTGTTTCCAAAATCTGTATAATATAATTTACTAATGCCAAAATTGGGATAAACTTATCTTTTTTTTTTTGTTCTAATGACAAGTAGACTAATAACGCGTGGAGACAAACGGGTGCTGTCCGTTGTTTCACAAAACTGCTTCATATTATAGTTATAAATTTCAATAAGTGACAGATAGCTTCCAGATTGTAATTTTTAAATGGCTCATAACAATTTTAAACTTAAAAAAAAGGAGTCCAAACTCGTGTTCAAACTGCTTCGGAAATTTTAGATCAAAAATATTACACGAAAAAATTTCATTTTACATTAAGCATAAATATTATTTAAATATAAATTAATTTCTTTAATTTGAATTCCATTAAATAAGCTGAAATAATGCTTTTTCGTCGATTTGCATGTTTATTATTTTATATATTGTATGTATGTATATTATTCAAATTATATTTTCATAATTCTTACACCTTTCGTGTCTAAAATATAGTGTATAGTTCAAGTCTTTCTGTTCCTTCACAAATTATTACAGTATAGTACAGACTACAGGTATACAAACTTTATATCTCTTAAAGAACCGAAAATTCTTAAAATTATTTAAATTAAACTGGTAAAATATAAATTTATCCAATTAGGCATAGCATTCATTTATTATAATTACACGCGAAACATAAATTTCACCAAATATCACAAGTCAATCAACGTAAAAAATTTTTTTGTTTTCAAAATTTATGAAAGAAAACTGGAGCTCCAAACTTGCACATAAAAAATTTTTTTTTCCAAATTTAGTTGTAGTAATATTAATTATTTTCCAACAATAGTGATTCTGTAACCTTAAGTGTATGTTTAAACTTTTTTTTTGTCTTTAAAGTACATACTATCATCGGGGAGATAGATTATTTTATCACTATATTTTTAAAACTTTTTCATGTGATAAATATATATAAAATTAGACTTAAGATACCGAGTAAGATACTTAAGTATGCTTTAAATAACTACAACTACAACTACAACTATACCCAAGGATGAAGGTTAAACAAAAAATTGATATGCGTAAATTTTTTAAATTCTAATTTTTAAATTCAAATTTAATGTATACTCAATTAAGTAAGTATATAAATACTCGTATTATTAATTTTTATTTACATAATAATAACCATAACTAATAATAATAATAGCAATAATTAAATTTCATCAACATAACAAGTTTTAAATATACAAAATTTACTAAAAAAAAAAAAAAAAAATTATTTCACTAAATTAACCGCGCCCCAAATAAATTTTAACAAATTTTAAAATTAATTTTCACAATTCATTCATATGAAATGGCGTGAAAATAATCTCATTCAGCGGAAATAAAAAAAAATAAATAAAAAAAAAAAAAATTAAAAAATAATTCAACAATTTTTGGAACCAAATAAATAAATTCTGTACATTTCTGAATAGGTACATACATATAAATTATACAAAATTTATATACATATATATTATAAATATATATAATTTTTTTACTCCCCAAAAAATATCAGGAAAAAGAACATTTTTCTTCTTTTTTTTTTTTTTCTATTTTGTAAACTGAAAATTAAATTTAACGATGTTTTTTCCGCAATTTTTCATTAAATTTTCATTTTTATATATATTTTAAAAATTATTTCTGTGAAAAACCGTTAATATGGTGACAAATATAAGAAGTGAATTTTTTATTAAAAAATAAATAAATACCTAAAAGAATTTTCATCTTAAATTGAATTTTAAGGAAAATACAAAAATAAACCTGGAAATTAAAAAAAAGAAAAAAAAGAAACGAATTGGAAGAAAATTTTGAAGTAGGTATTTTAATTTTTTCTTCTGTATTTTTATTCTTTTTTGCTATTATGAAAATTAAGTGGCTTTTTCTTCACGAAAAGTGGTTATTTTCAGAATCGTTTTTATTTTTGGTAATTAAAAAAAAAAAAAAAAATACAAACTTAAAGTGCAAAATTTATACTTATTGTATACTTATTGTATACAAATAGGTATTTAAAAAAATATAGTGTCAACATTGCTACTTATATATAGCTTAAAAGTTCGCTTTATACATGTCATAGATTTTTACGATTATTAAGACTGAAGTGACATCATTTCATATCGAGATCTTTATCGACATCATCAACACTGATCTTCATTCATTGTGATTCTATAAATCAGCGGTTCTCAAACTTTTTGAACTGCCCAGCCCTCCAAAGGCATAATAATTTAAACGGAGCCCGTGATTCAGTAATGACTAATTGTGTGTCTGTGCTAATCGATGAAACATAACACCGAAAAGTAATTTATTTTTGAATACTTTGTATTTACAAATTCATAAATAAAAAGAAAAAATTAAATTATTTGTACTTCAACAAAACTTATTTATTTATTGCAAAATATAATAAATTATAAAAAAACGAACATTGCTAGTGGGACGATTGGACTTGTTTCTTATTTTTACATAATTCTTGTACATCAAATTCATTCATATATTAATCATTAGCGGATTTAAATTTATATTTTTTTTTTCAAAATTGATTATGAGATTCGCGGAGCCCTTTGAGTTGACCCCAGGGCTCCGCGGAGCACACTTTGAGAAACGCTGCTATAAATAATGTTAAATTCTTGTTACGAAACAAATATACTCAACTTTAATTGACAAATTTAAAATCGAGATTATATTTCATATATACCTAGCTCTTAATACGATCAAATAGAAATTCAGGAAAATATGCCAAATAGACACTTAAAATTAATAAGTATGCCGTAATGAAGTCACTTAGTTTTAAATTAATTAATACATAATGTAGGGAAGCGATTAAGCGATATAACTTCTGGATATCTGTTTTTTTCATTATTATCAAACAAACATTAAGTATATAAATACTCTTATATACGATTATTAGTTAAAAAATTTATTTAAGCATAAAAAATTCAAAGCGCAATATTAAATTTTCAGAGCTTTATAAAATATAAAAAATCATCTTTTATTTATTTATTTTTTCTTTAAATTTTATTCCGAAACGTCAATGTCTATATAATTAATTTAATTTAACTTTTACTTTTCAAATTTGTTTTTAACCCTTTATTAATGTTATGCGCTTCTTAATCCCAACCGGATAAATATGTCATTAAACAAAAGCGCGCTAACACTTTCAGATTTAATTTTTTAATTTTCGTTTTTTAATGTTTTAAAAATTATGAATAACTAAAAAAAAAAAAACTATATTTTACGACCTCCAACACATTAAAATATGCTACTTCGGGGGCATTCAGTGTCTCACGGTGTCTATTATTTTTAATTTTGTTTTCTGGAAATATTTAATACCTACGTGAAATTTTCTTTCTGTTGAATCCGTAACGGATGCGTTGGTAGCCGTTGTATCTGAAAGATATTTTTTTAGACTGCGAAATTTTATGGTAAATAATAATTTAATTATAATAGAGGTTTTCAATCACAGTTTCGATACCAAAATAAGTTTTTTTTTTTTATGCAAAAAGTGTATTAAAAAAATAATTTTTAAAAGCACTATATTTAATGCATTAAAGTAAATCTTAAATTATTTTTCAGAATTCTAATAAAAATAAAATATTGCTACGGAAATTTTTATTTCGAACAATACTACCAGTCATTATGAGCACAAATATGAAAGTAATTATATATAAAAAAAAAGAGCAGTATGAGCTAAATATCTCGAGTTTGTTATTTAACTTTTTAAAAAATTTACCCTGAATTACCCTAAAAAAATTTATGAAATCTCTATTAAAATCAAATTTATATCATTTATTCCAAGAATTTAATTTTTTTTATTCATAAAATTTAAAAAAAAAAGAGATATAAGTATATAAAATTAAATTCTTGGGGGGGACCCATCACCACTTCTTAAATATTTTTTTTTTTTTTTAGTTTGTTAATTGGCAAAATGATTTCATTTAAAAGATAATCCTTGAAAATTACTTAAAAAAAAAAGAAAAACAAAACAAAAACTGAATTTGAAATATAAATCAAAAAATTAATTCAAAGGAAACATATTGCTAATTAATCGCAGGCCTACATCAGACATTCCGCTTTTTTTCTGTTTTTTTTTGAACTAACACGGATGGCTTATAAAATAAGATTTACTAAAAAATTATAAGCGCCAAGATAAAATATTATCCCAGATGGTATTAATTCTTAATATTATATATTGAAATGTGTGTACAATTTGTACAGCATTGAGAGTGAAATCTGTAGTAGATTTACATAAATGTTTTAGACATAAGGATAGTTAGTTATGTGGATAGTTAGAACTAATGTTACTCAACAATATTTTAATTTTAATTTGATATTAAAGAGAGTTAGTTTTTTAAAAATGAAAATTCCTAAGCAAAAATCTTTGTCCTAAATTCATTTTAGAGAGAGCCAGTTTTATGACCGAAATTCGTCTTGTATTTTTTCAATTCATAAAAAGTGAAGCAAATCAATCGCCAGATTTCATTTTAAAATTATAAATATTTTTTCAAAGAATTTTCTCTATTCGCCGCGCGCCGGCTGCACCATTTGAAAAGAATCCTTTGTCATTTACAACTTAAATGTATATGTACTATTGCGTTAAAAAAAATACTAAATTTTTTTTGGACATAGTTTCGCGTATACATAAAGTTTAAATTCCATCGAATGAAGGAGAGATTTATTAAGAAAATTGATAAAATTAGATCACAAAAGTTTTTAAACCATTCAAGAAATTGAAGCTTAAACCTAATCTGAAATCGATATTTTTTTTTTTGATGATATTCACATTTAAAAGTTGGATGAAGAGAATTCTTTTACATTTCGTCCATTCAAAGTATTTAAAATAGTTTCGAGAACAAGAGTATTAAAAAAAATTTTTCAAAAATGTTTTTCCGTCGGCTTTAATATTTATAGTATAAAATATCAAAATATTCATAATATTGATTCTGTTACAATCGATGTTTAGAAAATATTTTTTTTTTTGGTAAAATTATAAAATCTTAAAACACTCACCTTCCACTCTTTGTTATAACCATTTCCGTTCCTAATTTATGGAATTTTTCCCATAATTCTTTTCCTTCTAGTGTTACTTTTGGATCATCTACAACGCCATCATCTTCTGGTTGAAGAGCTCTTAGTGGTCGCATTGCCGGATGCAATTGATGATGTGCAGCTGCAACTGATGACAATAAAACGTCTTCAGCTGTTGTATAAGGCGTACCTAGATGATGATGAGCGTGCGGATGATGTGGAGGTAATTTAGGTAATAAACCACCGGGATAAAGATGTGGATGCGGACCAGCAGGACTGCCGGCCAATGCAGCTAATGCTGCTGCCGGGAAATACGGTTGCGGTGGAAAAGCTGGTGGATGCCCTGCTGCTGGTGAATGCAAATGATGCGGTTGCTGATGATAATTTGCTGCAGCTGCAACTGCTGCCGCCGCCTGCTGATGCTGATGCGCTAACGAAGGTGAATGTTGCGGTGGTTGTACTTGCGGTGATGCTCGTTCAGAATTATGATTAGACGATGCCGAACTAGTTGGTATTATTGATGTTGTGCCAGAACCAACTGGTGAATTTTGGCCAGCTTGTAAAGAATTTGGTGTAGTTGCCGCCGATGTTAATGTATGCTGATGATGTTGTTGTAATGATGTTGTGCCCGCCGTCAACAGCGACGATACGCTGAAGTCAGTGGGTCTTGGTAGCTGCAAAAATGGATGATATGCCATCCCATTTGCAAATCTACTGATGGTATCGTCTGTGTGAAATAATTCTTGAACGTCGTATCTCATTACATTACAATTTTAATAACGAAATTATTTTCTAAAAAAAATAAAAAAAAAAAAGACAAAAAATCTTTTCTTTTTTTTTTTAGTGTTGTTTATTTGTTTTTGGTTTTTTAGTATTTTTTTTTTTTTTATTTTCTATTTAATGCTGGAAAAACATTAAGATAGTGTTATGTAGTTGGGAGTTTTGAGTTCAAACCAATTGAATGGCGGCGCTGTTTATTCTCACAGCTCCAAAAAAATTTGGATGTTTTATTTATTTTTTCTATTATTTATTTTTAATAATAATTCTTGTTTTTAAAAATATTCATAGTTTGTCATTAACGACGGACTTTTTTTTCACATTCATTTTTTTTTTGTTGTGTTTATTTTTATTTCTTTTTTTTATTTATTGCACAAAAAATAAAATAATTTTTTTCATCTTCTCAAAATTGAAATTATTTTCTTAATATTTTTTTATTTTTAGTTAATTGTTTTTTTTTTTTTTTTTAATAAATTCAATTCCTTGTGGAAATTAAAAAAAGTGGAATTTTTAAATTATTTATTTATATGAATTTTTTTTTAATCATAATTAAATTTTACACTTTCGTTTTCATTTTGAATCTATATAGGTAGAGATAGATTTTTTTTTTTATTTATTTTAATTTTCGACGCGACGCGCTTTTTTTATTACTTTTAAAACAATTTGATTCCATTGTGAATTCCAGTTGGAATTATTTGCAAAAAAAAAAGGATTTAAAAAAAATTTATTAATTACATTTTTTTTTTTTTAAATAATTATTTTTTTTTTTAATTTGCCTGTTGTTGTTTTCAAAAATTTAAAAAAGTATACAAATGAAGCTAAGCTATTGATTTTTCATATTTAGAAAATTATTTGACATTTAAATTTTGAAAATTTCAATTTCGTTTTGTTAATAATAATAAAGTCGCGTAAATTTATTTTTTTTTGTTTTGATTTATCTTTTTATCTGATTTTATTATTTTTGTTTTGTTTTTTTTTTTCTCTTGTTATTTAATTTTAGATACAAAAAAACAAAAATAATAATAATAATATAAAAAAAAATTTCAATACAGAGTGATACAAACGTTACGCCGGTCGATTGTGAACTGGTTTCTACATACAATTCTTTATTCAATACAACCCCAAAAAAAAAAAAAAAAAATTGTATATATTTTTTTTTATTTTCTTCTTTATTATTATTATATGTAGATACAAGTATATATTATATATATATGAAATAAATTGAGATTAATAATAATAATAATAATAATACAATCACAATAATGGTAAGAAGAAAAAAAAAAACAACATAAATTCAAGTTGGAATACGACTACATTGAAAGAAAGCTTGAAATTTTGTTCAAATACATATATAAAAATTTATATCTTAATATTGGCTTTTTAAATATATACAATTTGTATATGTGTTTTTTTTTTTTTTGATGATGGATTAACACTTTATATCTTATTTACTTGAATCTTTTTTTTTTTTTTCTTTTGAAAACAAATACTAAAAAGATAAACATTTAAAGGTTTTTTTTTTTTGCAATTTTTTTTTTTTATTACAGTTGTTGGCGATTACTGCTAAAACCACAATTTGTGTCGTCCGAAAAATCTATCTAAAATGTTTTGAGAAAAAAAAAAAATCAGAAAAAAGTAAATAAAGAAAATATATTTTTGTATTTGTGTTGGATAGAAGAAAATATGATGTGGTGAAAAGAAAAAAAATTGTTTGTAGCTTGTAGTGTAAAATTAAGAAAAAAAAAGAAAAAAAGGTGAAAAGATATTATATATTTTTTTTTTTTCAGTTTACACACAGATTTTTTTTTTTTTGCTAATAAGAAAAATAAACATTAACTTGAATTAAAATGAAGACCTACATTACCTATCTATGCTGTGTATATATATATATATATATATATATATATATATAATTAACTGAAGAATAAAAAAAAGAAGAAAAAAATTAATTAGAGATAAGAACTATGATTTAAATTTGTTGTTAAATTTAACAACTTTTCTGTTTTTTTTTTCCTATAGGTATAGAAATATAGCTTTTACTTTCAGGACAGTAAAATAATAATTATGCGTTTTAAAAAATATACAGATAGTTTTGAAAAGAATAAAAATATCATTTAAATTATTAATTTTTGTATAATTAATTTTTTTTCTTGCAACATTTATGCACATTCAGAATAATGCAGAATTTTCTGAATGATAAACCAACACACAATACTATCATATATATGTGTATGACAGGAAGATAATCGTATGATGTATCTTATTCTTAGCAATCAACATATTGTAAAATCTAAATCAGAAAAATGAAAAATTCTAGAAATATGTTTTGCAGTTAACGATTTCTGTGATTTATTTAGTTACTTTTTATAAATTTGAATAATGTATCAATCTAATCCACGTTTAAACTTTTGTACAGTAAATTTCCACAACAGATCAGTAACATCTGAAGATATTATAATACTGTACTATATTGCCATACTAAGGAAGAAGGGATTAGTATTAAAAGTCAACTTTTGAGATAATTGCATTTTGGAACTGTGTAAATTTAGACCATATTCGTTTTTTTTCAAAAATATATTTTCGGTCCTAACGTCCTTAAAATTGCAAACACATTGGGTTTATATAGATATCATATCCACTGAGATTGTAATCCATAAGCTTTAAAACATAAAATAATTAAGATAGCCATCCTAATATTTTTTGAATTACAAGAATTTAAATTATTTCGAATTTTTTTTTTTTAAATATATTTTATTGTAATAATGATATATATTTTTGAAACATTACCTTCCCCTGTTAAACTGAGATTTCTGTAGCAATTTTTATTATTATTATACTGGATATAAGTGTACAAATTTGGGCGCCAATTTTAGTGTAAAAGTTTTTTTAATGAAGAGAAAGATATAGCTAAGATTTATTTAAAATTTATCTATTATTTATCTATTATTTAAGATTTATCTAAAAAAGATTTCTTCTTCTTATACAAGAATAATTAGTAAGCTAAGAGGTAATTTCAACAAAAAGTAATTAATTCCAAAAATTAAATTTATTTTTATAAAATCAAAATTTATCAAAAATAAAATTTATATCGTAAATAATTCACAGATAACCTTCCAATAACATAGTATCAGATTTTGGAAACCTTGAGCACATCAAGGTTATAACTCAGATTTTATATGTTGAATTTGTTGCTAAAAACTTAAAAAAAAAAAAACACAATTAATGGGTAGTCATATTATATTTGTAATTTAATTCTTACAATCTTTTTTGATATAGTGAACCTATAAGTAATATTTAATTAAGATAAATTTTATCATTTACGTGCAAATGTACTCTAAACATATAAATCATTATGTATTTTTTCCTTTTTTATCTCAACATTTATCATTATACATATTAATACTGTATATATTTTTTAAAACCAAAATAGATACACTTTTATATAGTTTTGGTATGGTAAAAAAATAAGAATTATCTCTAAAATACATAAATAATTTATATATATACTGTAAAAAAAAATATAAGTAAATTAATTACCAAAAAAAAAACTTAAATCTTCACTGTCCATTCTTCTAATTTAAATATTGATTTATAAAAATTAAATTCATATGTAAATATAAACGATATTATGTATATAGGCAACATTAAATTATTAATATGTACCTACATTATGTACATAATTTTGTACATAATTTTCTCTTATTTACAAAATTCAACAAAAGTCTTGTTCAGTCACTGACATAATTAGTTATAAATCTATATATATATAGCTAAAAAATAATATATTTTTTTTGTCTGTGTACACACTTAACTTACATGATTCACCCCTTACCGCTTTGCCAAAAATAAAAAAAAAAAATAAAAAACTAAACATATTAATATGTTGGAAAAAAAATACATATATACATATATATAAAACACTCTTCTCACCAAAAGTTACAAAAAAAAATTATTTTAAAAATCTTTTCTTAGATGACTTTTAAGTGTAAAAGAGATGGTTAAACTTATTTTCACCCTATTGAAAATAATATTTTTTGAAGGCAAGGAATATAAAAAAAAATACAAAAAATTATTGTAATTCAACACTACTATTGTACCACCATATTCGTCGCTTTTTAAATAATAGCCACACTTGTTTTTTTTTTTTTTTCATTTTTTTTTCGTCAGTTGTCGATAATAAAAAAAAACTTCATAAGCACTACACAAATAATCTCTATACTACGACTATATAAATATACCTATACTATATTTCATTGTAAAACGAGAGATGTGTATATTTTTTTTAATACAAATATGGCCTCTCTAAATACACAAAAGAATAACATATATGTATAAATCTAAAAAAGATTCGAAAAAAAAAAACATAATACACCATTTAGGTGGTGAAAAAGAGATGGAAAAAAAATCTATTTAAGATTCATGTGCTTCAACAAAAGAAGGCGAGAAAATTTTAACACACCACACACTTTTGTTTGTTTTTCTTGTGTGCAAAATATAAATAAATAAAAAAAACTTCCAGCTGAATCCCAAATCAAAAAAATTAAAAAACTGAAAAAAAAAAACCAAAGTAAAAAGATATTTTCTAAATTCAGAATAAGTGTTAGTGGTGACACTTTCTCAAAATTTATTTAAAAGAAAAATATTTCAAAAAAAAAAGCAGTATTTTCTCATTTAAGTATTGCCAATCCAAAAACTTGTTTCTAATATCTTTTTTTTTTTCTTTTTTGATTAGAATTATTGTTAGGTAGTTTTTTTTTTTTTTTGTTTCTTTAAGGGGGATAAGAGCATAAAATCCAGAAAATCCAAAACTTTTTTCAGAAAAAATAATATATACCAAATATGTTTTTCTGTGTAAATGATAGAAAAATGTTTTTGAAAATTTTTGTACGGCGAATTTAAGCTCAAAGCTTAAAAACTCAAAACTGCCGCCGGAATGACATTATTTGTTTGTCACGCCTGTAAATTTTTAGAAATTCAAGTAATTTACTTCGTCATTATAAAAATCATATTTTTTTTTCAATTATTCCTTTATGGAAATATCTTTCAAAGATATAACCATTAAAGTTTATAATGTTGATAGTGTTCCATTATACATATAATATGTTGATAGTGTTCTATGATAATAAATATAAAACTATCTTTTTTTTTAGTATCTTTTAGTATTATTGCCAGAAGAACAAAATAAACTATTTGATAAATGTTGTGTTGCCATAAAAGAAATTTAATTCAAACATGATCCTTCTATAAATGTCAGCAGCATCAGCATGTGTTGGTATTTATCAAAGCTGGTGAGGTGTAAAAAAGGATTTCTCAATTTTTCAAAAATAAATACCAATAGGGAGAATTTTATTTTTTTATTTTTTTTATTTCATTCTGTTGTCCTTTAAAATTTCGTGCATAAGTGCAAAAGAAAGTGTCAGAAAATATAGAATCTTTTTTTTTTTTTTCTAATAATAGCAATAAATTCTACACATTCTGTGTTTGTGTTAAGTGATTTAAGTTAGAAAAAAAAAGAAGAAAAAAAGGAAAATAAAAGAATTAAGATTCCCTACTAGGATTTCCATTTCTTATATTTCTTGTCACCTACATGTAAGCATCAATTTTTTTTTTAAGTGTTTGTGTGACAAAAAGAAAAACATGATTTTGAAGCATACATATTTAACAAATTCATTTTTTTTTTAGGTAGGCAGGTATATAAGGACCATTGTACATAAAGAATTATGGTGGACTGGCAAAATTGAAAGAAAACAATTTTTTTCTTTTTAAATTAGAATTTAAAAAATTATATCAATGCTACCAAATATTTTCTTTTATTTATTGTTCGGAAGGAATCAAAATCTTAAGACGAATTTTCAGTGTTATAAGAGTATATTATATATTCAATGTGAGATAAATTTGAATTTTTCTGTTAATGAAAATTTATAGAAAAACAGCAATAAAGTAGTACCTATACATCTAAATATATCCTATCTTAGGTATAATAACATAAAATATATGATAAACAATTTAAAAGCATTTAAATTTTGATTTCATTGCTTCATAAACTCCATCTATACATTACCCTATAAACATATAAAATATAAGTTAATTTAGAATTAATCTTTATTGATTTATTAAATATTTGCAAATAGTTCAAAGTTTTGTTTTTTTTTTATTTGAAAACTTTTAAACTGAACAACTGTAAACACCATAAATAAATAAAGATGAAAAAAAAGAATATACTAAATATACCAAAGCTTAACTTAATGCTTTAAAATTGAAAAAAAAAAATTTATTCAATTAAATATACAACATAGCGATGTATTAAATTTCGTTAAAATTGAAGAATAAATCTTTTATACATACCAAAGCATATATACTTATCGTTTACATTTACAAGAAAAATAACCTAATTCGTTTATGCGCGCATGAAAATTTTGTAAACTTTATTATCCTTTTGTGTATATGAAATGTATAATAAATATACTATATATACATAATAATATATATAAAATATTATTTACATGTACATTAATATGTACAAAAAAGCTTAAAATATAGATAAATAATAAATAATATTTTTTTTTTTCATTGCTGGATGCTTTTTTTTCTTTTTACATTATGTGCTTTTCATAGTGTCTGCGATCACACCTGGAGTGTTGATCTGGTATTATTATGTATATATGTATAGCATATCAAGGATAAATACCAAAAAAAAAAAAAAATAACATAAAAAAAATCATCAACATATAATATTTACACCAAAAGAATGTGAAAAAGTAGGCAGGTATAGGATATATGTATATATGTAAAAATTTATATTCTTTCAATTGAAAATAATGTTCATACATATTTATGTTTTTATCCTTCTTGTCAGTCAGAAGAATTATAATAATAGAAAATTGAAAATAATGCGTCGGAAATGCAAGAAATATGAGATTATTTTATTAATTTTGATAAAATTTTCTATATATAAGACATATAGTTATAGTATGAAGGTTATAATTAATTCTGCTGATTATTACAATTTTTTTTTTTACTTAAAATTAATTTTTATTGTTACACATAAGAAAAAATTTTGAAGTCCTAAATTTTAGTTCACAGGATATTTTTGGAAGAAATTGTTTTCAAGAATTATCAAAAAGAAATCAAATGATTAAATTTATATATAGTTAGTAGACGATTTAAATCTAAATCACGTCCTCTGAACTCTAAGCAGACAATACTATTTACTCTGATCGATAAATATAATTAGATAATTAATATTATTGTTTAAACTTAATGTTAAAAATTACTTTGTATTTTAGCAGTGAAACTTATTTCGGTAAACAAGATCGCCAATAAAGTTCAGTTCGCAAGACTGAAATTTTATTTCTTTTGCTTCTCCAAAATACTTTTTCCGTCGGTAAAAATTGAAACTACAAAAAAAAAACAATTTAAATAAAAAGTTTAAGTTGTAAAATATGATTTGAAACAAATATTAAATGTTATTTGAAGTGTCATTTTAATATCATTAGGTTTATTAAGATAATTCTTTTTCTTTTTTTCAAGAATTTCCGTACATATAGGTGCCAATATATATAAAATATAATATATAATAAAATATATGTTGCGTTATGGTTTCCTTTTGAAAAAGATTGTGTTTCTTTGAGTGTTGGTACATTAATTCAATATAAATTTGTTTTTTTTTTTTTTTTGTTTCTTTTTGTTACCTTTTTTCAAAGCTTATAGGTGTGAAAATTGTGTACTTTTTAGCCACTCCTTCATAAAAAAAAAAAACCAAAAATAATACACATAAATATATTTATTTATATGTTTGTTCTTTAGTTTTGTGTACAATATTAATGTTATAATATTTTTCTTTTATTTTCTTACTTATAACATTATTATATTTTCTCACTTTTAAAGTGTTATTTTTCTGTTTCATTTTTCTTTTTTTTTTTTCGTGTTCTTTTTTCTTGTGTCTCTTGTATGAAAATAAAATATTATAAATAACGCACAGGGATTGGTGTCTTTGAAAACCATATAAATATAAATTTTAAAATAAATTGAAATTATAATTTTTATGATGGAATCATTTTATTAAAAAAAAAAATTACTATAAAAATTGTTTAACAATTTAATTTTTTTTCTTATTCTTATAATATGAAATAGATTAATTCATATGATCTTCAAATTTTATTTAACCTTCTATAGGTTAATAAAATTTCATTTAACTTCTTGGTATTCACTCTTCGCACCTCGGACTCGAATTTGTCAATTTGTTGATTTTTGATTTGTTCACTTGAATTAAGTGATAGTGTATGTTCTGAAAGTATTTGGCCAATTAAATGAAATAAATGCAGCTTAAATCATAGCTAAAACTACAAATACTGCAATTAAAAATATATGAGTTGAAGCAAGAAGATAACAAGATTAAATTAAAATCACTACAAATTTTCTCCTGAGAATTTAAATTTAAACACTTTGAAGATTTTACGTTAAAAAATTAATACACAAAATTATGATATTTAAAGAAAAAAAAACATCTGCTAATGAAAAACGATAACAATAATTATGAACCTCATTGTCGATGACTTCTACTAAACCAATATATTTTTTTAAAATCGCATCAAAGATTATTATTTTTCACGATAATTTTGTGAATTTAAAAAAAGCAATCTCTACATAAGAAAATGGAATATTTTTTTATAATCCCCATATTTAATTTAAAAATATATATTATGTTCGTACATAATGTGTAAGTAAATTGATATGCATTAGATTTTCATAAAATGTTGAACAATGAACAATTTTTTTTTTTCGTTTATAAATTTCTAAAAAACATTAAAATCACACTATCAATAAAATATCAAATTTCAACCCCCGAAAAATAACCATTATTATTATCAAAAATTGCGTTTAAAAATTCAATATCTGTAAAGTATAATTTTAGAAGAAAAAAAAAACAAAAAGAATCTACAGCAGACTCATAAATATTTTCCACCAATAAAATATGAACATAACGGATTTCATAGAATAATAAGCTACATTCATATAGTGTAGTAGAGAGTATACTGAAAAAACAGATAAGTGCGACATCTATATTTCATGTAAATTTTGTGATATGTATATAGTTCAAATGGAACTAGTGAATAACGTTATTAAAATTTGCTATTTTGTCATACCAAGAAAAAATAGCTAATAGAGCTCTATTATGTTCACATGATCATAGAAATATTTGACTTAAAAATTTTAAAAACTCATATTTAAAAAAAAACAAATTTTATTATCTATTTTATGCTAGAAAAAAACAGTAAAAATTATAATTTTCGAATGGGAAATTTTGCTACAATTCATTTGCATATTTTTGGACGGGTTATTATGTATTTAATAATAATATTGCAAATTTAGTTATAACTTTATAGGGGGTTCTTATGGCTAATTTTTCTAACGAGTTTTTTTCAGTGATACACAAAAATATGATTTTATGCGAAATTAAATTGTCACAAAAATGAGAAAATCCGCATTTCATATATTAGATTGGTCAAAATTTAATTAGTTTCATTATAGTATTATAATAGTTGCTTTAATTCCATATATCTTTTTGTCCAAACATTGGTGAGAGATTAGGTAGTGCCTTCATCTGCTTAGCTGTTTGTGATAGAAATTTCCGACATAAAAATTTCAGAAACTTAGTTTGTATAACAAAATATTTGTTACAATTTATTTTTCATTAGCAAAAACTAAAAAAACTGTAATTTTGGTATAGCAACTTTTACTACAATTCAATTGCTATATATTTTTAACGATATATTTCATATAATAAATTCTATATTTTGAGTATACAGAAAATAACTTAGACTTTTAGTTGTAATTTTCATGCTGACTTTCCAACATATTTTTTTTCCAGTATTCAGTTACACGTAAACTTGAAGTCTTGATTATTATAGCTAACTAAATAAAACAGTTTTCTTCCAACATAAAATGTATATCTCTTATAAGCATAAACTATTAATATATCTTTCAATTTCTTACACACTTTTTTTTTGTTCAAAAAAAAATTTATTTTTTTTTATTATTTTCTATAAAAGATATACAATATAAAGATATCACATCATAAAATATTCTTCAAAATTTATGTACATATTTATTTCGAAAAAAAAAAAATTATGTATTGTATATAAAAATAATAATAGAAATTTCCCTTACGCACAAAATTTCAATAATAGCAGCACCCTTATTTATAAAGTACATGTATGAGATTCGCCAAATATTCGACTCACATATAAGTATTATGTATTGTCAGCTATATATATATAAAGATATGATTCGAAAAAATTACCATTATTTTGGTTATAGAATTTTTTTTTTTTTTTTGTATTCATAGATATAATATAATAACATTATATAAATTGGTTTTGAATTTATCTTTTATTCAAAATTAAATCTCAAAATTATATATAGAAGAGGGAAAATGATAAAAATCAATTGTCGCGAACATATAAAATCCATTTAACCATAAAAGTATAATGAAAAGAGATAAAAATACTTAAAATAAATGAAAAGTGTCTAGTAAAAACATGATCCATTACCAAAATTGAGATTTTTATTTTATTTTCTTGATTTTCTTATTATTAATATATGAATTCATATTATATATATTTTATGCCGCTGAAAATTTTTAGCTTCGATAAATTTCAATTAAATTAGAAAATAACAAAAAAAAAAAAAAAATTCAATTAAATTGTATATTGAACATAATATACTCTCTGAATGGTTCTTTTAAAAGAAATTTTGGAAAATTTTATCAAAAAAATTACAAAAACCTTTTGAGTCCTCTGTAGACTGAATCAAAATTTTATTTAAAAAAAAAACAAAATAATAATATAGAAATTATTTGAATTGATTATTATTTGTAGAATTATTCATAGGTCGGTAAGGTTTTATTTAATTATATTTATATGTAGTTGATTTATGTTTATATAGTTAGAAATAAAAAAGTGTCAAATAAAAGAGATTTAAAAATGACTTGTGGAATGCACAGTGTTTGGTAATAAATTTAAATTTACAGATATGCTTTATTCGTGGACATATTAAACACTTTTTATACATTAAAAGCATAATAAAAATCAGATAAATCACCTAACTTTATTTATAATAGTCCTGCAGGTACAATACTCTAATTTTTATATCAAAAGATATTCATTATAGAAAATTTATTCAAATATATAAATAAATTTGATTCATTTTTGATATTATTATCAGTATTATACTACTAATATACATAGTTTGCTTCTTACCTTTTAAACTTTTATCTATTAAGTTATTACGTAGGTAATTGTTGAAAAATTATTATAACGCAAAAAAATTTTCACGCAAATTCGAGGATTAAAGCAAAGTTAAAAATAAAAGCGTCAAAAGAACTCCTTCAAATTTATATACAAAAATTTCAATTTAATTTTTTTCATACTTTTTTTTTTGTTTTTGTATATATAGAGATCTTCAAACGAATTATAAACAAACGAACATCAACATACTTATACTATACATAAGGTATTATAAAATGTACATATAATAAAATTATATACTTTTGTTTGAAAAAAAAAAGGATACTTAAAAATGTTTTCATAAGAATATGAATATGAAATGCAAACAAAATATAATTTAAACTTACGCAATATGAATAAAAATAATCAAAATTATATATATCTTTTTTTTTTAAGTTCGCAATGAATTGAATTTTGTGAATAAATAAACCGAGTTCTTCTTCAAATAGAATTAGAAGAAATTATATTTATGCCATAAATACTTTATGCAACATTTATTCGCTGATTAAGAGACCAATATCTTAAAACCTCATAATTACTTGAGCTTATTTAGGAAATTATTATACGCCAAAATTCTTAATAGATATATTTCATTCACGATTTAACTAGAATTTTATCTATTTCAAAAGCAATGTAAATATATCAATAAATGTATATATACAGATACACTAATTTTAGTTTACATGATAAATAAATATTTGTGTAGTATGAGAAAGTGATTAAAATTCTAGAAGAGTATGATAAACACCCCTAACGAAATTTTCTCATAGTTCAATTGTTTTTATTGCACACTTCTACATTTCACTTCGTTTTTTTTTTTTTTCTAAAATTCTTTCTTTTATTTTTTCCACATTCTGTATAGATATTCAAGGAAATTTATATAAATTTTCCTCAATTTCTTTGGAAAAAATAAATAAAAAAAAATTAAAACGTCTGAAAGTCAAAAACAGAAATAAAATTAAACGAAATATAGTGTTCGTTGTGTTTTTTTTTTTTTTATATATAATACATATTTTATTTAGATGATGGGCGATGTGCTTACGCTTGGATGAAAATTTTGTACCCTTATTATTGATTTTATATTTTTTTTCTCATACTATATTATATATTTGATAATTTTGATTTCGTTGTTTTACATGGGACGATTTATTTTATTTTTTTTTTTTTTTGTTAAAAAAGTCAGAATATCTCTTTATAACCAGGAGAAAAAACAGTGTTATTGTGAAGAAATTTAATGGAAAATTTAACTTAACAAAAAAATATTATATATAAAGGCTTTGAAACATTGCTGGACATTAAATTGTTAGTATTCGACTATTCGTTTAGTCGAATTATTATTAGTAAAATATCTTTAATTGAAGAAAAAACGGTTTTGCTGACTCAATTATCTAGATTCTGTAAAATGTTCCAGTATAGAATGTACGTCATAAAGGAGCTGGAAAGAACGTAAAATTTTGAAATATCAGTATACATATAATAACAAATATATACTTAAATATTGAGCACAAAATTTAATAAAACTCTTAAACTTGTTTTTTTGAAATACATTCATAGTCCATAGTCCAGAGGTGACATTTGCCAAGGCCTCAAAAAAATTATCAAAATCAAATTATTTTTATAAAAAGGAAACAATTTGTTAAAGAATAATTTTCCAAATGTTTAGATAATTAAGTATTGAAAATTATAAATATAAGATCAATTTCCATTATAGCTATATTAGGTTCAACATTATAATTGATAGTTTTTTAAAAACAAATCGAGCTTAAAAAATATTCATAATTTAACTAATTTTGCAGAATAAAATATATTAAATTGGGAAATATAAGTTCAGATTGCATTCCGACTTATTCCATCCAGTAACTACTTGATGCTTTAAAAAAATCGGAAGGACCACAATATTTGATTTTACCTGGGCACTCAACATATTAAAATACGTCTCTGAATAAGTTATTATTGAATTTTATAAAAGTTTTTTTTTTCAGTTAATGTAATAAAAATAGTTTTTTTATTGGTAACGTCTGTCTTGACAATTTACATTAATATTTTATTTGGACACATACGTGTATATTATATTTGTATTTTATAATTTATAAGTTTTTCCTACAATAAAACTTTTTAGGATTGCTTCAAATGCCAATTATTAAATTTCTTTATGTTTTATTTATAAAGTTAAATTTATAGAGACTAGTTTTGAATCGATTTAAAACTAAAAATATCTTAAAAATGTCTATAAAAAATCATCGACTAATTTTTATTATTTTTGAATAGCCTTACAACCATCGAGCCAACATTGCAATTCCTAATATTAATATGTTATTTTTCCCTATATCAGTTTCTTCATAATTTCTGAATTTAAAAATTTAGAAAATTTCTAGGAGTTTAAAGCTTTTTTTCATAGACATTATGTATAGTTTTTCCTAGTGCTTTTTTGAACAAAAAAATAATATATATATAACTTTGTAAAATATATTATGTACATAATGTACGTATAATATTACTTATCGTAAAAACGCAAGAAAAAAAAATTAGTTTAAGAAAAGGATATGAAGTAAATATACTCTAGGTACAAAAATGAATTATATTTAAAAAAGTTATTGTTTTGTCTAGTAGTTTGTTTTGCAAACATTTTTCCTTATGTACTGAGAGAAAATCAATAATATAACTTACTCTTAAATTACATAAATGAAAATAATTTTTTAGAATTACAAGAGTTAGATGTATTTTTATTATAATTTTAATATATAGGTTTTTTTTTATCGAATTACGATTTAAAGTTTTCACGTTTAGATTATGATTTTATTGTATAATATATAATATTATGTTGAACATCATATATGTTAGTATTTTATGTTTTATATTGAAACAAAATTTTGAGAAAATTTCAAAAATTAAATCAATGATTCATTATAATCAAATTTCTGTAAATTTGGCTACTTTTTACTACTTTACTAAATTGTACCTATTCGTATAATTTACAATTTGATAGAAATTCGCATCAAATAAAAAATGTGAAAATTAATTATTTTAGACTTTACGTATATTTATACATAATGTAAATGTAAATATATATCGATCGGATCAATGAGAAATTAAGTCACACATTTCAAATATTTTTGAGAAAAACAAATTTGATTTGTACCTATACAGTTAATTTGTTTGTATTGCTTAACTTGAATACAAATTTGCTCCAAAGGTTTTGACATTCCTGTGATATCTGCCTCGCAACTTGTAATCGATAAAAAATTAAAAGGTAGATTTTTTGTTTGTTTTTTTGTTCATTCAAAAAATAATATACTAAAATTATTAAATTAATTTGTAAAATAAATCATTAACACTGAAAAAAATTGGTGGTTGAATTAGCTATACAATAACAGAAAGATTATATTATAACTTAAACTGCATAGTTTTTTTTAGCAATATTGTTGCAATTATTATGAAATACATAATAACTCGTTCAAAAATAAATAGCAAAAGTTGGTAATGTTAAATTTTATTGTGTTTTCTACCGAAAAATAAATCAAAAAAAAAAAATGTTGTTCAAAAATGCGATGTAATAAAGTAAATGTTACAATTTTCTTTTGAAAATTATAATTAAATATTATATAAAAATTTTTTATATAAAAATGTAATTTTTCTTGAATCTCAAGATAATTGTAGTCACATATAAGAATTTATATTTTCTGTTTTTCACATATTCTAAGTTTCAATAGCTTAGCTTAGTTGCCGGTATGAAATTTAAGGTTCGAATCTCGAATATGACATTAAAAAAAACCAATAAAAGAAGTAAGTAAAAATCAAATAAAAATCATAAGAACAGGTACATTTAAATAAAGTAAGAGTAGGAAATATTTTTCCTTGCTATAAAAAATTGCTAATGTTACTTAAATCGTCCATACTAAGTAGTTCGATTTACGTACACAGAATAATTTCTGCTAAAGCTTTTGTTTCTAATGTATATTTTGCTTCGATTCTCTTTTAATGTATTACTGCAGAACTTTTTAAATCCAAAATCCGAGAACAGTTAGGTAGGCTAGTTTAACGAAAGTGTAAAATTATTTTTTTAAGTTAATATTTGGAAATGTTTTCTTTATTTACCAAGATTTCAAAATTTAAATCAATTTTATGTTTTCAGTGTATATTGTAAAAAAAAAATTAGTCCCGATTATCTTTTGTATAATTTCATTACTTAATTTAAAAAAAACGACTTAACAGTGCTTTTTTAATATATTAAACTTTTTTTTTTTTTAAACCATAATTTTTCCCAGTTATATTTATTTTCACTGGATACTTTTGTGCTAGTATTTTAATAATTTTTTCACTAATTTTAATTATTTAAAAAAAAATTAGGACGACTAATAGTATTACACAAAAAGAGAGCTAAGGATTTTGCATACACTTATTAAAAGAAAAGCTTACATGTTTAGATATTTTTCTTAATGCACGGAAAGGAATAGATGAAGTGAAAATTACTCATCTATAATATCTTTTAAGATTCCAAAATATTAACCTTACATAAAAGCAAATTTTTTTAAATTTTTTACATATTAATTTTTATCATTAAGTCTACCTAATTTCAGTTCTAATAATTGATTTCTGTTCTATTCAATTTCAGTTCTATAAAAAAATTATTATATTGAATATATAACATTTTGTCAATTTTTGAAATTTGAAGTGTGACAGTGTGGTCAACAATTTTCAATTTATAATCATAAAAAAATGTTTCAATGAAGGCTCTTCGCTCTAAGTTTATCCTCTGCAGGATTTAATATTGTAGCTTTTATTTTTAGTAAAATTCAAAGTAAAATCTAATTAAATTTGAAGTGAAAAATCCAGTTTTTAAAATAAATTTGCCTATTTGTCTATTTTTTTTAAATTTGAAGAAAATTACTAAACAGTCAAAACTGTTTGACTTAAAATCATAGAAAAATAAATCAAGGCTCTTCTCTTTAATTTTTACTCATTCAAAGTAAAATCAAGTTTCGAGTTTGATGGGAAAAAATGCAGATTAGATTTAAAATTTATTTTCCAACAAGTGAAACTCCTTAGCATTTCCTTTTGAATAATCTCTATTTTGTTTAATTTTCAAGTTAAAAATTTACCAACGCCAAATTTTTAATTCTAATCAAGAACAAATTTTATTTTTCTAACAATTATTTCCTCCAATGTATTTTTTTTTATTTTATAGTTTCAATTTATATAACTTATGATATTTTGATTGAAAATATTTTTTCTAGTTTCGATTTCAATGATCAACTTCTTCAGGGAAAAAAATTTAGTTATTTTTTTTTTAATTTTAAACTTCTTTAATCTCTTTTTATTAATTCAACACTTTTCACACCAACTTTATTCTGTATCTTTTTTTTTTTTGTTTTTCTTAATATTGTCCAAAATTTCGAAAATTTTATTTTATTTATTTTTTTTCCCAAAGAAAATTGTCCAAGAAAACAAATTTATTTTTTTTGTTTTTTTTTTTTTTTGTCAACCGCCACGTTCGAAGCGTGAATTGTATATCACCAGAGAAAAACCCGACAACAACATCACCATCAAGTGAAAAAAATTATAATAATAATAAAAAAAAAAAAAAAAAATTATTATGTTTTTTTCACACAGCAAAAAAATGTATGAAAAGAAAAAAAAAATAATAAAAAATCAAAACACGAGAAAAACCAAAGCAACAAACATAAAAAAAAAAAAAAAACTAAAATTTTCTGAGCGACGAAAAGAAAATCTGAAATAAATATTTAAAAAATTTTCTTTTTTTTTCCTATTTCTCAGCTTTTTATTTTACTTAGTTTTTTTTTTTTTGCGCTCTGTCCCTAGAAAATATGTCTCACGACATGAAAAAAAAAAATAAAATAAAAAACACACACAGATTATTTGAAAAATATCATCGACCACCCCACAAGTGATAAAACTTTGGTGAGAAGAAACACAGAAAAAAAAAAAAGAAGTGCAAAAAGCACAAAATATACTTACGAGCAAAAGTAAATAAGTTCAAAAAGTTCAAAAATCTTTATTTCGCTTCAAAGCAAAAAAAAACAAAATTATAATTTATGATTTTTTTATTTTTAGATATAGTATCTTTTAAAGGCGAAATATATAAAATATATTTTAGAGCGAAATAATAATTTTTGTGTATATATTATTTGATAGAGTAGATTTCATGGAGAGAAATAATTTTTTTTTTTTTTGCTTCCCAATGTCATAAGGAAATTTTTTTTTGAAAATATAAAGCTTTTGCTTTTTTTTTTGTTTTTGTTTTTTAATATTCTGAAACATTTAAGTTTTGTGATGTTCCATCGGATGTACAATTTTATCGAGTGGGCTTTAAATTTACTGAAGGAAAAAATTTAATAAATTTTAAGTATACACTTAAGTTTTCATGACATTACTATTAAAAAAAAAAAAGAAGAAAAACAAGGTACAAAAATATATTATAGGTATAAATTCTTCAGTAAGTACACACAACTTTTAGGTTGTTAAAAATAATTTAATATATCTAATTGCCATAAATCTAATTTATTTTAAAAAAAAAATCTAGCTCTTGAGCAAAGAAAATTTTTCAAGATTTTAGATCTAAGAAAATTATCTTTCGAGACGCAACGAAGAAGAAACTCAAATGGTATATTAGTTAAATTAATATCAAATTCTCGAATAGAGAAGATGCAATCAATATTATTGTACACACTTAATCCGCTGATAAACTTTAAAGCTATTATTAATAAAAGACATTATTTTACTTTAATATTTGTATGATTTGACAAGCTTAACGAAATATTATAGTGCGAATATGAAGTATGTTTTGTTGTAGCTTAGCTTCTATTGAACATCTACTAAATGTGGGCGAATATGAAGTTTTGTGGCATATTCTGTTCTATCCTAGCTTTTTTTACCTAATAATTGGTTAATTTTTTCTTCTAACAAAACTTATACCAAAACCAATCAAATACCTTTCTGGATAAATAAAAAAAAAGAAGAATTGTGAAACTTAAACGCGATTATTAAATTTATGAACAAATTATAAAAACATTTATTAAATACCTTTGTATATAGGAAAAGAAACACGTAATCACCTTAAATTCATTAAAAATTCATTGATATTTTTCTCACCATATTAAAATAACGTAAAATTAATAATGAATGAATAAAATATACAAAAAAAAAAAATAAATAAATAAACGAAAACAAAATAAAACATGGTATTTGTAATTAAAAATGCTAATGATTTTGTTTATAATTTAATATATTAAATACAAAAAATAAAAATTCGAATTGTGAAGAAATGCCACACAGAAAATTGTTTTGTGATCAATGATCATATTTTGTTTTTACCTGATCATTTTTATTACCTGATTATTTTACATTTTTATTTCATATTGCGTATACATTAAGTTTTAAATTAATGTCTTAAAACCGATTAATTTATATATTAAGTCACATAACTACTTGAATATAAAATTAAGTGATTAACCAATATTGAAATTTAAAATCTCTTTTTTAATTTATTTATATACTTAATTTGAAATGCGGAAAATTTAATTCCACCAAATGCTGAAAGGGTTTAACGTATCTATATAATTTAAAAATAAAATTTCGATGTACTATAAGCTTGGTTAAAAATCGATTGGAATTATAAGATTTTGCTAGGGTGAAGATAACAGCATAATGTTTTCAATGATTACAAGATTCGATTGACTATGCTTAATAAAAGAACTATAGATGAGAATTAGCTGAACCAAAAAATTTTATTTTTTAAACTAGCCAAATAGAATAATCAACATAGATTTACTATGATTAGATTAAAAATGTATGTTGAGGATATTATAACACTGATTTTATTTTTCGTAACTATTTAAAAAATCGTTAATTTTCTATTTGATTACTTTTAAAAGGATTTTAAAGGATAATAATATATAGTAAATCATTTTTAATTTTTATTAAGTTAAAGTTTTTAATGTGCGACTATCTACAAACATGAAACATAATATATACATTCAAAGAAAAACTAATCAAAATTGCCATTTATATATTATAGTATGTAAGTAGGTATATTTTCTTTTTGAATGCTACAAATCATAATTGTAGCTACAAGATATATGTATCTAAGGTGCAGCGACAAAAACGAATACATTAAAAATTATGAATTCGCTTTCAAATTACAAAAAAAAAAAAAAAAAGGAAAAATATAACTTTAAAAAACGAGAGTTATTTTCCTTAACATTTTTTTTTTTTACATTTTATTTTTAATATTAAATTATAATTTAACAAATATTTAATTTAATAATAATTCATATTTTTGGAGAAAAAGGATTAGATACGCACACTTTTCATGTGAGTGCTGCTTATTACCGTCAAATTGAAAATGTGATATTTACTTAAAAATATTTAATCCTAATTAAAACGTTAAGTGAGAAAATCCAAAATATTTGTTTTAAATTAGTCCTGTGCATTTTTCTTTTTAGCTAAATACATTTTTTATTAACTTAAATTTTTTTTTTTTTTTTGATTTGATTAAGCTTTTCATAACTTTATAAAAATATAAAAGTTATATAGTTTTTTTAAAAAAAAGCTCACATTTATATGGGAGGGGATTTATTAAAGTGCACGCAGAATTTATATATAAAAAAATGAAATGAAAGCTTTCAATTTTATGTGCAGGAAAGAGAAAATAACTTTTTAAATAGCTGAATTATTTTTCATTTGAAATCCACGCCTATTTTAGAGTATCTTAATGTTGAATTAACATTGTGTGTGTATAACTGGTAGGGTTTTTTTCTGGTATAAGCATTTTATATTAACCGGTCACTTTTTTTTTTCTCTCTCATTGTTTGTATGTTTTGTGGTGTTAAAATATGGTGACAATTTTTCAATAAAAAATTGTTTTTTTTATTTTTATTTTTTTTTTTTGCTATGTATTACATTTAAAGAGGATTATGCTTAATATATAAATACAGATAAAAAAAATAAATAAAAAAAAAAACAGAAATGCAAAATGGTAGAAAATTAAAGTTTTTAAATTGCTCAAGTTAAAGAAAATTGTTATTTTGTTCTTGCTTTTGAAAAAAAAAAAAATTAAAAAAAAAAGGTTTGAATTTGTAAGTACTTATTGGGTACTTAAATTACTGCACTTTCTTTAACACTTATTTTTTAAGAGTGTGCAATTTTTTTTTTTTTTTATTTTATATAAGTAGGTACTTTAATAAGTACATATATAACGATGTTAAGATATTTCAGAATGATAATTATTTTATTTAAATATTAATGCTGCTGAGCTTATAGGTGGGTAAGAGTAGCTTATAGAGTTGAATTCATAATATATAGTGCCTTCAAAAAAAAGTAAGTTTTTTGAAGTTAAATGAGGGATTTTATGTAAATGCCGTGAATTCATAAGACAACATTAAAAATAAATTATCTTCTCCAATTTTTTAACAATCATGAGCAATTACGGAAAAAGTGAGAAATGCATAACTTACTTACTTAAGTAATATATTTCATAATAAAGTGCAGAAAAAACAAGGTATAGGTATAGGCGGTATAGGTGTCTATTTTTAATTAAGATCTTTCCGAATTTCCCTGCATTGCTTCTAGAAGAACCCGTTTTATAACTGAATGATAAATCTAATTTTTGAAATCTCTCCCGAATTTTTCAAAAACTAATTTATACTTCGCTCATATAATTTCGGTTATTTCTATATATAGAAGCTATAATCTAAGTTGAAGTTTAAAGTCTGACGTTGCACTGTTTACTTAAATTTAGTTTCGGTATTTAATAAAATCAATCCAAAACTATATTTTCATATCAAATCTATGATTACTATATCTATTTGGATGTCAAATAATACAATTGACATAATAATGCAGAATATTTTCTTGGCTTAAAAAAAAAACAATAATATTAATAAAACAATTTTATTTCGCATTCAAAAACAAAATATTTTCAGTGAATCGCACTTAATTTATAAAATTTTGTAAATTAAGTTAACTTTATCTTTCAATCTTATTTATGTTCATAACAACTGTATTCATATATATTTAATTGAGATATATTTTGTTGTACCTATCTAGAAAAAAAAAAATAGAAAATTTCATCAAGATAAAAGTTTTGGTTTATTATTATTATTTATTTTCGATTTCACCCCTTCAAAAAAGGGGTTAAAATTACTTAAAACACATTCAATTTTTAAAGTACCTACGGAGAAGACAAAACTAAGTTAATGGCGAAAATTGAAAATTTAAAAAAAAAGGGCGTCATTGAATTTAAAAAAAAATGTTCTCTAAAAAAGGGGAAATTTTTAAGCATATATATAAGATAGTTATTTTTGGTTAAAAAATTTCTCCAGTTATCACCATCTTTTTTTTTTTTTTTTGTATTTCAACTCGCCGTATTTCAGCAAATTCGCTTATGTACATATTTTATAAGAAAAATTTGAAATTTTTTTTTTCTGTGTGAGAGAGGATTTTTATCAATAATTTCGTGACATTATCATAAAATATAACCCGCATTCTTTTCTTAAACGACAGGGAAGATGGGTCATTAGGGATTAACTTTATTTGTTGGTTTTTGACTTAAAAATTTTTGTTAAAAAAAAAACACTCACAAATTTCTTTTTTGTGGGTGTGGATAAAATATTGTGTTTTGGTTATATTTTTGTATTGTATATATTGTGGTGGCGATTTAATACCTTATTTAAGAATTTCTTTTAGTGTGAAATAAAGATTTTAAAATCACGCCGTAGATACTTTTTGATTTTGTTTTTTTTTTATTTTTATTTTATCTATTTTTAATTTTTTCATGTTTCGTGAAAACAAATACCTGGTTATGTTTACATTCAGTTCTATATATTATTAATAAGGATTCATAGTTTGTTTGAATAAATGGGAATGATTTTTGTTAAAAATGTTGAAAGGAGTGCTTTTGAAATATCCTTTATTTTTTGCATTGTATTTATAATTTAAATAAACTGTTTTGAGTTTCATAAATTAGTTAAATTGCAATATTGAGCATAAATATGCAAGTATATGCGACAAAGGATGTTAACATAATATGTTATAAGAAATATTTTATTGTAATCAATAATTTAAATAGTATCCTACTACTTTGATTTGCGAATGATTTTTTGGCAAAAAAAAAATTCGATTAGATTTTTACTTCATCTCGTAACATGATGCATACATAATTTTTACTACACTTACTAAATATATATTAAACTTTTAATGAATTATTGTATTCGAAAATTAAGTTTAAATAAGATTTTCGGTTGATTTTTTGCAAAAATTAATTTGATTAGATTTTCTACTTATTTACCTATATCTAGTTAGTAGGTTCATTTCACATTCGACAATTAAAGAAGACTCATACCAAATATTATTAGATCTTACAAATTTTGTCATCGCTTACCACGTGAGGACTAAATAAAATTATGTATACAATACGTACAACAAATATCTACGTCTTAAAACATCGAATTGTCATAAAAAAAAAAGTTTTAATACTGAAAAGTATCAGTAGTTTAGATATTTAAAGAAATGTCTGCATACCTATTTTTTAAATATAAGATCCTGTCAAAAAAAATCTAAACTATTTTATCAAAGAATTATTCAGCAAAACTTTTCTGTCGCAGAAATTTTCCATAAATTTGTTTCGAAGAATGTAAAGTATGTTCCCATATAATAACTTTAATTCGAAGTCAAAAAATGTTTAAGGACTTAAACATCAGAAGTATCGTTATCGTATAAAGAATTCGAAACTTATGAATAGTTTGAAATAAATTATAGGACAGTGAGACACTCAAAGGAAATGGTTTCAGTTACTTTAAAATACAATTTAAAACTTATATTTTTTATTTATACCACGTAATACCATTGTTAATGTAATATACGCACATACTTTATACACATACGAATGAAAATTTTATATATGAAAATATGAATTAAGTAGCATTTTTCGAATATTATAATATAATATCTATAAATATTGTATTAACTTATGTTTTAAAAAAAAAAAAAAAAATTAGGCGCATTATGAAATATATACTTAAAATGACAACCTTGTATATTTTATTTTATTACGTTATTATAATAACATTAAAATTATTTCAGTCAATTACAATAAAATTCATTTAAAAAAAAATAATCACCTTCAGTTTGTTTGCGGATAATATAACGTGCAATCACACAAACAAAATCTAATGTCATGAAAAGTCATGTTAATAAGAGATTTAATTTTCGTCACGCTGCTAATATTAAATTCATAAATCTAATCATTTTAATTTTTTTTTTTTTGTTTATTATAAACTTATTATTTCAGGGGTGGTACGAGCCGAAATTGTCACCATTTTAGAAGGAAACGATAATACTTCTCAAATAGTTTTTAATAAGTAACTTTTAAGCTATAAATGAAATATTGGCCTCATTTGGAACTCTTCAATTTTATATTCTTTACTGTTTTGATATTTTGGTTACAAGCAGGGCCTAAACATATTTTTTAAATTCTTTCAATACAATATTTAGTCATAGGCCATATTCAAATATAAAAAATTTTTCATCGAAATCCAGACCCCAGTTTGGATTCGTGGAACCAATTGGGTCATAACATTTCTTTAAGTTCTTCCAATTGGCATCTTTTTATTAAACTCACTAATTTTCATCGGAATCAATTAAAATTTTGAAGTTATTTATGACTTTGGCTATAGTAGAATAGTCGAGGTAAAAGTGAATGAGATTGCGCAAATCTTGGCGCCGTCAAAGAATTGAAAAGTGAGCTTATTAGTTGTAAGCATTTTAAAACGTAGTGTGGGACTCCTAATACAAATTGTTCCAGAATCAAATTTATAAAGTTAAAAAATATTTTGAATCAAGTATCTTTATAAATAAAATTAAATCTAGTAATTTTTTTAATTATATCAATCTAAACTTGAAAATCAGAATATAATTATTAATTATAGAAAATAGAAAGATTAATTTTAATAAAATAAATATTTAAATAAATAATCGAGTTTCTATAGTAGTATAGTCCTTTTTTTTGCATTTTTGGTAGAAAACGGGCTGAAAACCATAAATAAAATAAATAGTGTCAAAAGTCTGTAGCTTAAATTCTCCAGAGGCTGTGACAAATATTATAATGCAAAATAAACCTAAAGGATTATTAGCTCTAATTGAACTAAATTGCTTAAACTAAGCTAAAACAATTGATAAGGTTTATTTTGACATTCAAAATGTAAAACATTAAACTTAAATAATTCTAAAGTAATCCAATATTTATAAAACAAACGTTCAATATTTTTATTCGATATGTAAAGTTTTAGTTTTTTTTTTTTAAATAAAAATTAGAGCAAATTTTATTTATATTACTATTATTTATATTGAACCTATTATCCAATCAACTTGTTTTAGAAAAAATTTTAGAATTATTTTAGCTGCATGTTACATATATACATATTTATGTATTTAAAATTATATAGAATATAAAATAAAATAAAAAAAGCGGCCTGTGTCTAATAACACACTGAATAATTTAACTGTCCACCATGATAATTCTTGTCAGAAAATAAATTACATAAAATTAAATCAAATATGGCATTATTATGTTGAAATAATAATAAATTTTCTAAGTAATGAGTATAATTATTTCATTGCTGGTCGAATTGATAATTTATATTCATTATATAGATACCTATATAATATACACAATACATTCATTATACATATAATATTAAAAGTCATGAAAAGTGAGAAAACTAAAATTATATACCAGGAATTTAAGCATATACATAATGGACAGAAACATTTATTTAAGTGAAATTTCATACAAATATAATAACGCTCTGCAAAATATTATTATTTTTTTTTTTTTAATGAATATAGAAATAAATTGTATACGAATTAAAAAAATAAAATACAAACAGTGTTAATGATGAGGAGATATTAATTTTTCTACAAATTTATTAACTTTCTTATATTAATATATTCACTATAGTAGTGGTAGTATCGAATGTAGATCCATACCTTCTTAAAAAAACTAAATGTCATAATGAATGTTCGTCACCATGAGTCAAAATTTTTTAAACTAATTTTTTTTAAAAAAACGAAGTGATTTCAAAATTCTCTCACGGCATAAAAATTTAAAACTATAGGACGATTTTGCTAGGCCATTGATATTTTATTTTGAAATAATTTTTCTTAAGGTTAAAAAAAAAATTAAACTTTTTTAAGTATAATTATTAATCAAATCCTGCATGATGCGTGACGTTTTCTGCATAAACATTCAATTTCATAAGCATTGTATAAGAAGTGTAATTTTATTATTTTTTTTTTTTATTTATTAATACAAAAACTATGGCTAACTTTAATTATCCGTCATATGTACAAAAGACATTGCACTTTATTATAGGTTGTGCTTTAAAAAAAATAAATAAAAAATTATATATATGTGACCGGCGAAATTACATAGTATGTACAAAGTTTAAATAACTACAGGGAAAATGTAATTTCTTAAAAACAAAAAAAAAAAAGAAATAACAAGAAGGTCAAATGTCAGTTACCTTATTTTTTCATTAATAAAACTCTTTTGTATCTAAAAAACAATTAATTTAAAATTTTTTATAATTACATAATAAATTTAACGCTTTTATGTTTATATAAAAATAAAAATTGTATAAGGGTAACGAGATTTTAATTTTTTTTATTTACATGTGGGGGCCTTAATTTATCTTTTGCGCCTAAAACATTAGATTACCGCATTTAATATTTGTGGAAAAATAAATTCCGTGTCAATTTATATAGGTACACATTATTTAGTGGTTTAAAAACAATTCTTACATATAAATTGGTATCAATAAGAAACAAGTGATGTTATTAAACATAGTGTATCTTTAAGGTTTTGCAAAGATGCTGCAATAAGTGAAATTGTTCATTTAAAATATCATAATTATGTTTTCGTATATGAACATGTGTTGTGTATTTATTTTATTTAAATAACTTTTGTATCTATATCTTTATCAAATGTCCGTGGGCAAATGTCAGATTGTCAAATGTCATTTGGGCAACTGTCTGCCCCTCGATTATACATCAACGTTAACAGTTTTTGGCAAACTATTCCTTTGTCTTTCATCGTAATCTTTGGATACCTGTTTAACATTATGTTGTACAAATAATAAATTTTCGGATTTATTTAATCATTTCCAGATATTTTAAAGTGTATATATGAAAGATTTTAAGATCTTAGGAAAAAAAACTTCTAAGATAATCAGGATTAAGAATTAAAAAAAAAAATGTATTTTATAAATTTTATTAATGTCATTTGTGATAAAATATTATTGAGAAATAAATAAATTTAATTATGCTTTGACCACCAATATAACATGTGAATATTAAAGTTTTGCGTGACACAAAAAGGAGCCAAAATAATAATAAATATATATTATAAGTTTTAAGACTAACTTTAAATTTCTATAAAGGAAGTAATTTTTACCGAAAGATCAAGGTAGATACAATATACAAGCTCTCTCTATATATTTAGTTTACCATTTACCAACTGTTGCCTTTTAAGTTTTGTTTTTTTCTTTTTTTTGTCTTTTTTTCGAATTATATTTTTGCTTTAATAGATATTTTATTAAAGCAAATTAAATCAGAGGCATTGTATTCAATTTATTATTGATAAAACTTCAGAATTCCAATAAAAGTATTTTTTTTTCGTAAATTTGAAAATTATATCTTAATCAAGGACACTATTTTAAAATAATTAACTTTCGAGGATTACAAACAAGAGTTAAGCGCTTCATTTATATATGATCCATTTACACATCCATCCAAATATTTTATTCATGCTTACTTTTCTGCACTTTTCTTAGAGGCTATGCAAAAGGATGCATCCTGATTTTTATTTACAACATACATTAATATTATATATAAAACCAGAAGCATTGTTGTATTTTTATTTTTAACAATAAACATGAAAAATATTTAATAAAAAATAATTTCGTATTTTTTTTTATTTATTTTTTTTTTCTGAAAACAAGAAAAGAATTTTGTGGGTTCCATTTGATTGCCAAGCATAATTGGTTCATCGCCTTTCAAAAGGGTGCAATAAAATAAGAATTTATTTAAATGTACGTTAAAAATATAATAATAAAATATAAATACATTTTACGTGAAAAAAAAAAATAGAAAATTACAAGATAAATAATAAAAAAATTTAATATAATATATGTATATATTATGTATGGTGAGGAAGATTTCAATATTGCGTGTGCAATTTAATTCTTTAAAGTCGACCAAAAGAAAAAAAAATTTATATAAAATACATTTTATTTAATTTTTTTTCGTTAGGCTTTAAGGGTGGCAGGACGACCATCACTTTAGCTGTAGGGTCATTAAATTTATCATACTAACCACAATCGGAATTTTATATAAATTATTCGAACGAATTTTGTGGTGAATTGTCCTTGATCTCAGATCAGAAATCATATAAAAGGAACATTATTTTAGCTGTCAAATAATTATTTTGAAACATATAGATTTTATGTATTCATTTATATAAAATTTCATATGCATATGTATATATAAAACAATAAAACTTCTACGGTTTTATCAATAAATCCTTATATATTCTAAAATGAGGACGCATTATTAAACTTTGATATTTATGCAAAATTGAAGAATCTTTTTTTTTGTGCATATAATAATATTACTAAAAGTTTCCCTAAATTTTCCATTTTGGTAAACAAATTTTATTACACATGTACCAAGAAAACTTCAATATTGTGTACCCTATATGTACCAAAAACAGAATTCTAAATATAATAGAGCCAATTATAATCTTTTTACGTTTAAACAGGATTTTTAGATGTCTTTGAGTTTTTTTTAAGTGTTTAACGAAAAAAGAAAAATTTATTATGTGTTTATTTTAATCTTTGCAATGAAATTTTCGCGACCTATGCAAAAAATCATTTTCTTCTACGTACACTATATGTATGACAAAAAGGAATAGAAAACAAAAAATAAAACGCAAATATTTTTTAATCTAACAATAATTGTATCTTTATGATATATGCTTTGTATGAAAAAGTATAGAATCTGCAATTTTTAAAAATTCAGTGATAAAAGCAAAAAAAAAAATATGTTGCGTCATTTTTTTTTCAATGATTTAATTTTATTTCGTGCTAAAATATTCTTTTTGATTTTCTAACTTTATTTCAAAGAATTTCTATATATACTTACATACATTATAAATGTTCAGTTCATACTTTTTACATAATATATTGAAAATGCAATTCAATCACTTGAATAATTAATCAAACATACATAGCATAAATTTTTAATAAAAATTAGCTGGTATTGCAAGTTCTAATGAATAATTAAACTACTTTATAATATATGGATAATATGATTGTATAAATTTATTATGTTATATAAGAGGAAAAATATAAATATGTGTGTAAACTAAATTATGTTATAGTTTTCGAAGAAACATTTCACGGATTTTTATTTCTTTATTGTCTTAGATTTAAGCTGATTTATTTTATTTTAAACCTGGACTTTTTTGTATCTGCCAATGCATTAGACATTCGGAAAACAATATCAATCAAGTTTTGTTTTTAAATTTATTCCTTTAATGGTGCTAAGTCAGATTCAACGCACTATAATTGTTTTATTTATGATTTTTCCATATAGTCCGAGACTTCAATGATTTTGTCATTTTTAGGAACTTTTTTATAAAACATTTGATGTAAAATTTTATGAAATACTTTGATTAACTTTTTTATTTTCAGTGTACCAAAAATACATTTTAAATTTAAAGTCTCATCAATTTCAATTTAACAGGGTAATATTTTATTTTTGGTTATCTTTTGTTGAACTGAAATTTAAAAAAAAATATTTAAATAGATTTTTTTTTGTAAGGCTATTGGCCCGCACGAAAATCCTCAGACCAAAAAATAAACGTATATTTATGTGTGTATATAGATATATATTTTTAATTTTAGCATAATAATTTCTAAAAAGTCATGATTTTATAGTCATCAAGTTCATCTGATGAGTTCAATTAAAAAATACAAAATTCAAATAGATAATAAGAAGAAGAAAATTATGATGAGATTTCATCGTTTGTTTACACGAAGGCGACCAATGTGGGATGATTTATTTAAATTTTATGTTTGTTTCTTTTTAAAAAAATTGTTTTTTTTTTGTTCATAAATTAATGCTAATAAGTACATGAATTTTAAAAAAAAATTTTTATAATGTAAAATGATGGACATATTCCATATTTGATTGATGATTTGAAAATACGACGAGGCGCACATTAGATAGAAAAAAATAATAATACTAAAGATTGAATAAAAATCATTTTTCACACTCGAAAAATAAATTTTTTTTTATTTTTTGTAAATCCGTGATTAATAATTCGTTTTGTTAAAGTATATTATTTCATATTTATATAATCAGCTTTCAAGTCAAATATCTAATAAATACTTGAAAACGTTTAATACCTTTTTTGAGAAGATTTTTTAAAAATTAAAAGTAAGTCTAAAAAGCAAAAAAAAACACTCACTGGCCACTGAAGTTATATAAATTTATAGTTAGTCAACGCCGCACTAGCACTGCTGAGTATTGTAGATTAAAATAAGTTAGTTTATAAATTTTCAGCAAATTGGTAAAACCCAACTATAATTCAAATATAATATAAGTAAAAAAATTAAAATAATATATTATTTCTGTAATAAAGGGTTTAATGGAACCCTAATTACGAATAATGCGGAGTAAAATATTCTATAACATATATAGGATTTCTAATTACCTCACGCCAATAATAATTATTATTCAATTGAATATTTTCTTTGAGTGTAAAATTTTTATTTAAATTTAATTTATGTTAACACAATAATAACATGATTTTAAGCAGTTGTAATATTTTAAATTATGATTTTTTTTTTATATAAATATATATATAAATATATATTATTTATATTAAAAATTATGATTTCTCAACCGTATAGAAAGCTAGAAAAATATACCGTCTATACATTCTGATTTTAATGTTAACTTTTTTTTTTTTATAGATAACTATTTTTGGTATTTTATAATTATATTTTTATAGAGAAATTAAAAAAAATATATAAAAAATTATTTATACGTTTATATAACTATAATATTGTATATGTATATATAAACAAATATTAAATAAAATTGATCTAAAAAAGGAAATTCAATCTCAGCATGGCGTGATAATTAAATGAATACTATATATTTATAATATTTATTTAAAAATGATTTATTGATTGTGAATTTATGCTCATCATGGATTAATTAAGATGTAAATCACTTGAATATTAATCGAATGAAATAATAATAATAATAAAAAAAAAATACTTGTGATAAAAGTGGACGTTTTAAAAATTTTATATTTTATATGGAATATTTTCTCTATAGATACATGATATATAAAATCACCATAAAAATCAAATGTAAATATTGAAAATTTTATAGGTAAGTAACAGAACTTTTTAATGAACGTGAGCGGATACTTCTGCCAGCTTCATAAAACGAAAATTTGTTTCAAAAATAGAACAGAATAATTTTCCCAAAGAAAGCTCCCATAATGAACAAAATAATACTTTTTTGGGAATTTGGGAATTTTTGTTTGTTAACTTTATTTTTTCTAAAATATTTTCCAAATACTAGATTTCTCACATACTTGTCTTCATTACATCATTCATATAATTTATTATAATAACACGAAAATGCAAAATACACAATTTTATACGTATAATTTTCTTTTATTTTGTGATACCTTATATTTTCTTTGGTGATACGGATAATAATTAGACTAAATAAAATATATGATAAAGAAACCTTAGGCATTTTTTTTTTTTGGAAAATACTATAGAATTATATACATTTTTTTTAAAAAGACCGAACTGCCATTTTTTTTCTCTAAAAAATTAAAATATCTTTAAAACATCATATAATGTATTATAGTTAAAATATAAATATAAGATATATACGGCTATATCGTGTTATATTTCATGTTAAATTGTGTATTCTCCAATATACAAATTTTTTGAAATAAAAACATTGTATATAATAGTTATAAAATGAAATAAAAAAAATAAAATAATCCATTCTTACAAACGCATATAATAATCATTTAGGGACAAATTTTTATACACTATTCATTATTATCTATGTACAGTGTCATGTAGTATGTATATATATGTATGTTCATGTACGTACATTTATAATATTATTCTTACCTATGTTGCGTATAATATATTTTGCGGTTTAGGCATGTTTGAATATCTATAGTGATTTTTGAAACCCAATAAGTCATATGATGAAAAAAAAAATTTTAATGCATGAAAACTTGTTTTACATGAAAATAATAATAATTTAATAATGCATAAAAATCCTAAAAGAATAATATTTAAAAAAAAAATTTAAAAAAACAGAAGGTAGGTCTCTTAAAATAAGCAAAAAAAAAAAATTAGCGCCATAAAACGCATCTCAGTTTTTTTTTCAAAAGATAAAATAGACGAAAAAAAATGTTTTTTAATTTTTCTATTTTCATCATTTTTATCCATACAATTTAGACCAAAATAATAGTCCTGTACAAATTCTACAAATAATTCGAATTCATATTTTCATAAAAAAAATAATAAATCTTATATTTAATGAAAATATTAAATTTCAATATAAATTATAATTAAATTTTCTATGCCTGTCTGAGTTTGATCAATATTTATTTTTAATTTTTTTTAATCGAAAATTGAAGTCTTCTATAAATAAAAAAGTTAAAAAAAAAAACATAGACAATGATTCCATACCTACCTGGTTTTAATCCTGCTTCAAAATTATACGACCTGGATTCGTAGTTTCAAATTTCAAATTTAAAATGCTTAAAACTATGATTTGTGGTTTGATTTGTAGGATTTCTTATTTACTATCTTAATTTTGACGTTTTTTTCAAAACTTTCTGTTTGAATTTTCTTTATATTTTTCACTTGCTCAGCCTGACCTCTAAAACTTAATATATTCAATTCAAACATTATAATTTTTTTTTTGTATATAAGAAAAGTAATGGGAATTTGTTTTCCATTCAATGAAAATTAAACTTAATATTTACAAAATGCAGAAATAGTCTGTGATTTTGTATTTTTTTTTTAATTTCGAGAATAATAATTTTCAATGAATAACCTATGTTTATTTTATACGAATCTTATGTATGATTATATAAAAAAAAATTATACAAAAAAGTATATGAAGCCGCAAAATGACATCTCATTATTTAACTGCAAATATAAGCACCTAATATAATTGTGAAAAATTCAAAACAAAATATAATGTAGGCATTGTTTTTTTTTTTTTTTTTCGTATTCTCTGTCATTAAGAAAACGCAAAATATTTTAATAGTAATTTATCCACCCATTTTAACTTAAAAAAAAAATAAATAGTAGTTAATAAAAAATAAAATCGTAGTTTTTTGTATAGAAAATAGATGATATTTATTATTTTTTTGAATTCTCTAAGAACCCTATATACAGTAGCTGTATGAAAAGAACACACAACATTTTAACAATTAAATTTTATCGCAAAAGAATTTCTCTAATTCAATCAATAATCTCGCGTTGTACTAAAATTACTCTTATGCAAGAGATGGCTCGTATAAGTAAGAATGCATAATTATTTGCTCATCAGAAATGGTACGATGGTACGATTTTCCATCTAAAATTTTATATGGAATTTTGTAAGGGAAAGAGAAAGCTTTGCATAACGGATTGGTCAAGTGATTTGAATCGTACTCTATATATACTTGAAAAGATCTAAAGAACCTACAAAACTATCATTTAGAGTCACCCCTTGCACGATCCCAAAAATGATTTTAAATATCGATTTTTTGTCAATTAAGATTTCAGAATTAACACAGAAATAAATAATTTCGAATTTTGACGTGCAAAAACATTTTGTTTTCATTTTAAAACTTTTTAAGCTTGGCATATATAAAAATATTTATAGATTTTTTTTCTCTGATTATTGTAATTTTTAAGATTGTTAACCGCAAAAAAAAAATACTTTGTTTTATTTCGTATTTTTCTAAAACACTGAATTAAATAATTTATAGAGAAAAAAAAAATTACCATACATTCATGTTTTAATGAATGTATAAAATATATATATTTTTTTAAATTAAATTTACTAAAAAAAAATTTTTTTATCTAAAACTTATAACTAAATAAGTACAAAAAACGTGTGACTACATTGCATAAAATTTCACCAATAGACCAAGTCCAATTAGAAAGCTATATGAATATTGGAGATCTTGTATGAAATCTTGTAGTCATGTGATAAAATTTATTTTTTTCAATTTTCTCATAGATACATTAATAAAATATTATACAACTCATAATTTATCAAAAAAAAGGATAATTATTAGTATATATACCTATTATCCGTTAAATATTTTCAAATTACTTAATCGAAACATTAATTCCTCACTATTTCTATAAAAATTTTTCTGTAATGAAAGTTAAATGAGAGAATGTGTTCAACAAATCATTAATCAATAATAATATATAAAGAAGGTTCTTTTCTTGATGACAGATGAGTATGCATCCTTTTTAAAGTCACTGACCAGACTTTCAAGATTAAACATATCAAACTATGTTATGTAGCTTCTATACTTATGTTCAAATATATAAGAAAATAAAAAATTTTAAATTTTACAGTGCAAATTTTAATATAACGTTTATTTAATAGTTGTATAATACATAATTTGAAGAAACTGTTTTCTTATTATTTATTTGCTATACAATAATATTGAAATCTTGAAGTTAAATTATTTTAATTTCAGGTTTGCACGCTTAATAGTGTTCAAAATGACATGCAATGCCATCTATTGAGGCAACAGAGCGTAACGTTTAACGAACATACGTTATTCTTTTCTTTTTTTTTTTTTATAACCATTGTATATACATTTGGAATAATAAAATTTGACACGATTGTCAAAGTAACATTTTGTAAATCAAAGAAAATGTTAAAGTTTAAATAATGAACCACACACAGCCAACAAAAATATTCTCAACTAATCATATAGTTATATAATTAGGCTTCAACCCCATAAAATCATATTTGGTTTAAAACAGTTTTGTAAAATAAATTCTTTAAAAACAAAATTAATTCAAATTGAATTAATTTTGAAGTAATAAAATGCCAATTAAGCTTTCTCTTATCTTTTTCAATGTAATAAGTTCTGTGTGAACTAAAACAAAGAAAAATAGATAAAACTAGAAGATCTTATTTCGAAACTAAAAAATGTAAAACTGTACTTAAAATTAAAATCTGGAATAAAAATAAAGTTAGTTCTGAAGAGGAATTCAAATAAAATAGTTGTTTTATTTTTGGCGCAGTCGGTGAAGATTTTTTTTTAAAATTTTTTTTAAGTTATAAAAAAAAAAAATAGTATTTTAAATTTTTTATTAAAATTATTGAAAAAATAATTGGAAAAAATTAATTTTTATTGAAAAAATAAAAAATTTTTTAATCGTAAGAAATAATATAATTTTTATTGAAAAAATAAAAATTTTAAGTTAGAAGATAGAGATTTGGTAATTATTGAAAAAATAAATTCAATCTCTATAAAAAGTTTAACAATAAGTAAATTAATTAAAATTTAAATTTTGCTACAAATATTAATAAATAAATAAAAATAAGTAAAATTATTGAAAAAAATAATTTTTATCTCTGAAGAAAAAATTCATAATAACGAATAACGAAAAAAAGTAACAAATTTTTATTGAGTATTTAATTGAAAAGATTGAGAATAAATAATAAATTATTGAGAATTTTATTGAGAATTTAAAGTATTTAACTGGAAAAATTGAGAATAAATAAGAAATTATTGAGAAAGTATTTAAACAATTAAAGTATTTAATTGAAAAATTTTTAAAAAATTGAGAATAAATAAGATATTATTGAGAATTTTATTGAGAATTTAAAGTATTTAACTGGAAAAATTGAGAATAAATAAGAAATTATTGAGAAAGTATTTAAACAATTAAAGTATTTAATTGAAAAATTTTGAAAAAATTAAGAATAAATAAGATATTATTGAGAATTTAATTGAAAAGAAAAAGTGACAATAAAAAAGAAATTAATATTAAATTAAATAAATAATTATTAAAATCTAAAACCATTAAAATTTGAGAAAACTATTTGAAAAAAAAAAAAAAAAAAAATTTCATTGTAAAGTAAATTCCTATAAATTAAAATAAAATTAAAATTTTTGAAAAAAAATTTAAAATAAAAATTCCGATAAAACTTACCATAAAATCTAAATTTTTATAATTAAACAAATCTATAAATAAGAAATTAAATTTAAAATCATTGAAGCAGAAATCTCATCAAGCAACAAATCCACGCATTCAAGAAGACCACAAACACATCGAAAATTTAAACAGGCGAAAATTTTTAAGTTAAGTTACGTAAGTTTAGTTATTTTTATTTTAGCAATTTGGATTCAAAATTTTACTTTGTTTATCACTATTTTTTGTAATAATCATATTTTTTTTATTATTCGATTAAAAAGTAATTATTTTGTTATTGATAATTATCTAAGAATAAGTTTGTACCAAAAATTTCGGAAATGGAAGGACAAGAACTTTTAAATAATTTGGCAAAACAAATTAGTTATATATCTCCGTATTCTGGTGATAAATATAGCCTAACTCTTTTTATTGGAAGAATAGAAGCCTTACAAGCCTTAATAAATGCAATCCCAGAAGCATCTAGAAACGTTGCTAAAGGATACATCCTAGATAAAATAATAGGGCCCGCTAGGGAAACCATTATAAAAGCAGGTTCTGACCTTACTTGGAATGACATTAAGACGGCTTTAGTTACAAATCACGGTGAACAAACTTCTATGACAAAATTACTTGACGAATTACGCATGATGCGCTGTAACGGAAACATTGAAACTTTCTATTCAGACATTAACTTATTATTATGTAGACTCAATAATTCTCTTTATTTGTCGGAAAACGCAACTCCTGACAATTTAGCAACCAACAGAAGACTCGCGTTACAACATTTTACATCGAATTTGCCACCATTGGCGAAGAACATTGTGGAATGTAGAAATCCTGCAACATTGAATGACGCCTACAAATTGCTCAACGACCTAGGGTACTGTCAGAATACACAAAACGCAAGCCCGAGAAATTTTATGAACACAAATCGAAAAATCAATGAAACTCGGAATACAGAGAATAAATTAAATTTTAACGGAAATACTAACCAATACAATACCAACCAATACAATACTAATAGAAACGGTTTTAGCCATAATAATACTTATTATCGGAATATGAACGGAAATAATTACAGACCTAACGAAAATAATAGTAACAATAATTTTAATCAACGTTTTCATTCTAACTCTAATTATCAACAAAATTTTAATAGAAACAATCTCGTTCAAAATAATTCCAACATTAACCATAGTTTCAGTAATAATCGTAACAATATTTCGAACCAACCAAGCAATAGTAATAATTTTCAACAGAATCGATTCAACACACCTAATAATAATAATTATCCTTTTTTCCACGGAAACCAATATTTTCCCAATCAACAACTTAATAATATTAATCGGTTTAATACAAATACGAACAACAACAATAACAGGAACCTGAATATGAGAGACAGAGTCGAACCAATGGACATTACAGTAAACGAAAATTCTAAAACTTTTGACGAACAACTGAATACTTTTGAACAACCCAATACTTTTAAACAACCCAATACTTTTGAACAACCCAATACTTTCGAACAACAAAATTTTTACGAAGGCCTACAAAATAATTTCGAAGAACCCATCTCCGACTTTCAATCAAATTTCCAATCAAATTTTCAAGACCAGGCCTCAAACGACTACCATATATAGTACTAAAATCCCCAAAAGGAGATATGAAATTTATAATCGATAGTGGTGCAGAAAGTAGTATAATAAACCCAAACCTCTGTAACCCAAAATGGAGACTTAATGTTAACAACATACCTTTGAAAGTTTTAAATAGAAACATTGAGACTACCGCTATCTATAAAATACCAATGTTTAAAGAATTTAATGAAAACAAAGATCATTTCGTAACTTTCCTAGAATATAAATTTCATACAAACTTCGATGGATTAATAGGAAACAATATTTTAGTTGACTTAGAAGCAGTTATTGACTATAAAAATAGACTATTACACACTCGACATGCGACTCTCCCTTTTTTCCTTAATTTAGATGAAGAATGTTACCATCAAAAATTCTCTAATTCTGACTCTTCCAATATATTCAGTAATGAAACTTATAATGGAACCATCCCTATAAACATTTTCCCAAAACACCAAAACGAAAGTGACACAATGAAATTGAAAACCGTTTTAAGCAATTATCAAGATTTATTTTTTTCTGAAGGAAATAGGTTGACATTTACCAACGAAATTAAACACCACATTAAGACCAAAATTGATACCCCCATTTTTTCCAAATTATACCGATATCCCGAAATACATAGAGAAGAAGTAGACAGACAGATTAAAGAAATGCTTGAGCAAAAAATTATAGTTTCTAGCGATAGTCCTTATAACGCCCCAATATGGGTTGTACCTAAAAAACCTGACAATTCAGGAAAACAAAAATTTAGAATAGTAATTGACTATCGAAAACTCAACGAACAGACTATAGATGATAGATTCCCACTTCCCAACATTGACGAAATATTTGACAAACTCGGTAAATGCACTTATTTTTCGAAAATCGATTTAGCTAAAGGTTTTCACCAACTGGAAGTTGCTCCAGAAGATCGAGCAAAAACGGCTTTTTCCACTGCAACCGGGCACTACGAATTCGTACGCATGCCTTTCGGGTTGAAAAATGCTCCTTCAACTTTCCAACGGTTAATGAATAGAATTCTCGAAGATTACATTAACAAAATTTGTGTAGTTTATCTTGACGACATTTTAATTTTTTCGACCAGTTTTGAAGAACATTTACTATCACTCAAAAAAATTTTACAGAGATTAAGAGAAACAAATTTAAAAATACAAATCGACAAATGCAGTTTTGCTGACGAGACTACTGACTATCTAGGACACATTATTTCTGACGAAGGTATAAAACCTGATTATAGAAAATTTGAAAGTATTAAAAATTTAAAACTACCAACGACTATTAAAGAAATACAACAATTCCTTGGTATAACCGGCTATTACAGAAAATTTATAAAAGACTATGCACGGGTAGCTTATCCCATCATTAAATACTTGAAAAAGGATCTCAAAATTAATGTATGTGATCCTGAGTACATAGCTTCTTTCAACAAACTCAAGCTGTTATTAATTAGTGAGCCAGTTCTCAAAAGCCCTGATTTTCAAAAACCTTTTTTATTAACGACTGATGCGTCGAATTATGCTATTGGAGCTGTTTTAAGTCAAAATAGCCACCCAGTATGCTACGCGTCCCGCACATTGAACGATCATGAAAAAAGATATTCGGTCATCGAAAAAGAGCTTCTCGCCATTGTTTGGGCAGTTAAATATTTTAGGGTATACTTGTTCGGGAGAAAGTTTACAATTTGTACCGATCATAAACCACTTATTTGGCTTCATAATCTTAAGGAACCAAATATGAAATTACAGAGATGGAAAATAAAGCTCAATGAATATGATTTTAATATCAACTATGTAAGAGGAAAAGAAAATCGAGTAGCAGACGGACTTAGTCGCTATACCAAACCAGACGAAAACCCGGAAATTATTAATCAGGAACTTTATAATAGCGAAAATCTTTCAACTTCTTTGATTGAGAATAATTTAAAAGACAGAATTAAATCAACCCACAAGCCCATCAACTTTTACAAAAATCAGATTTATTTAAATTTCGGCGAAAAATCCAAAAATACCATTAAAATTATACATAAGAAGATTCAAAATTTTATACTTATTAAAGAAACATCAGATTTGCTCGGTTATATGGAAAAAATACTCATAGAAAAAGTTACGATGTGCGTTTATTCTGAAAACAAAGAGTTATTTACCGAATTCGAAAATCTATTTTTTAAATATTTTCCTAACCATCATAACTTTAGACTAGTTAGATCTGACCTAAAACTAACGGACGTAACTGACGAAGACAAATTATTAACTATTATTAAAGATGAACACTTACGTAACAACCATAGAGGTATAACCGAAGTATTCAATGAGTTAAAAGAAAAATTTTATTTCCCAGACTTATTACACTTTATTACTAAATTGATAAACAATTGTGAAATTTGTATTTTGGCTAAACATGATCGCCACCCAAATAAAATCCCATTTAGATTAACTGAAAATGCTAATTGTATCAACGACATCGTTCACATTGACATTTGGTTTCCTTACAGAAATGTAATGTATTTGACTACTATTGATAAATTTTCAAAATTTGCTACTATTCATAAATTAAACGACAGGACTTGGGTTTCAATTTTAAAAGCTTTAAAAGAAAGAATTCAATTTTTGGGAAAAATGAGGAAATTGGTACACGATAACGAGACATGTATACTACATAACGCAATAGACCTTTACCTAAAAGACAATAACATTGAAATACACGTCACTACGGCCGGGAAAAAGACGGGAAATTCAGACGTAGAAAGACTGCACGGCACCTTGAATGAACATTTACGCATAATGGAGGCAGAAAAAACCAACATAGGGGAACTTGACGAACGAATTCACAAAGCCATACTTTTTTATAACAATACTATTCACTCAACCACCAAAATTCGCCCTTTTGATTTCATTATTAAAAACTTTGATAAAAATGACATTACAAATTTAGCTACAAAATTCAATCAAGAAAAATTAGATCGTACACAAAATTTAAATAAAAATCGGGACTTTAATTATGAAATAAACGATAACGTAGTAAGAAATAGAATTGTAATAAAAAACAAACCCAAATACAAAAAACTACATAAATATCAAAAATTTGGAGATTACACAGTAGACAACAGTAATAACAGACGAACAAAATACCACGAAACACAACTTAAACGTAGATTCAAATACCAGGACTAATTTTCTTTCCTCTTTCTCTCTTTCGCAGAATGTATTTTAACATAATAATTACACGTTATAAATTTAGAAGACTTTTCGGACATATTGCAGACAATTGAAACCAACATATTATTTTTAAACATTTCTAGATTTTCTAATAATTACAAACTTCTAGTAAGAGAATTAAAAACCGCTAAACAAAACCTACAGACATTACTACCACAAAACTTACAAAAAAGATTTAAACGAGGTTTCATTAACATGGTCGGTTCTGCTTTAAAATACTCTTTCGGTACAATGGATAATGACGACGCCGACGAAATTTACAAACATTTACAAAATCTGGACATTAACGCTAAACAAATAACAGAACAAATTAACAAACAAGTTTTCATTAACAATAATCTTATCAAAAATCTCAATAAAATCACAGAACATGTTAACACGGGACAAAAACAAATTGAAGAAACTTTTAACAAAATTACAAACGAATCACTAAGAGCTTTAACTACTGCCAAAGAAATCGAATTTACTTTCCAAATTTACGCTGACATTTCTACTATAAATAAACAAATTGAAAAAATTTCCGACATTATACTTTTAAGTAAATTAGACGTACTAGCACACGACATTTTGACAGACGAAGAAATTACTAAATACAACATAACATCGAAGAATCTTGCTTTTATAAAAAATTACGTTTTAATTAAAGACAAAATTGTCATATTTGCATTAGGCATTCCAAAATTCTCACCCGAAACTTTTTACAACGGCTTAATAATTCCATTTCCGAACGAAAAATTTGAAGAATTAGATTATAAAATCGAAAAAATTATTATAAATAAAAATAGTATCTATCAATATTCCAATGATGTAAAAAAGAAGAATTTAAAATTCCATACTAATAGTTGTATAAGGAAAATTTTTTATAAGAACAATACATGTAACATTCGAATTAATAAAAACCCTTCTGTTGAAGAAGTTTTCGACGATTTGTTAATAATTAAAAATTTTCCGTTAACGGAAATCGAACAAAATTGTATGGATCAAAATATTGTAATAAAAGGAAATAGCATACTTAAGTTTATAAATTGCAAAATTCAAATACACGAACTAATATTCCAAAATACACTGCAAAACATGACAAACAAAATTATACTACATTTAACAGACTTTAATTACACAAAACGAATTCAAAATCTCACACTAGAAACACTACATACAAAACACATTGAAAATAGAGAAATAATAAATTATGTTAAATTCGAACAAAGATTAGTTTACAGTTCTTATACTTTTATTTTCATTGTAATTGTCACTATAATAATAATTTTTTATGTAAAATTTTATAGAAAAAATACAGCAAATGTACAAATAATTCAGAAAACAAATGAGGAAGATAAAAGAAAAATTGAGCCGTTTGCAGAGACGCAAACTAATTTTCGGGGTGGAGTAGTTATATAATTAGGCTTCAACCCCATAAAATCATATTTGGTTTAAAACAGTTTTGTAAAATAAATTCTTTAAAAACAAAATTAATTCAAATTGAATTAATTTTGAAGTAATAAAATGCCAATTAAGCTTTCTCTTATCTTTTTCAATGTAATAAGTTCTGTGTGAACTAAAACAAAGAAAAATAGATAAAACTAGAAGATCTTATTTCGAAACTAAAAAATGTAAAACTGTACTTAAAATTAAAATCTGGAATAAAAATAAAGTTAGTTCTGAAGAGGAATTCAAATAAAATAGTTGTTTTATTTTTATATAATATATTTTTTGTTTTTATTTAGAATCATTGTTGACATAGATTTTTCTCATTAATATCGAATAAAATTTTAAAATAGTTATTTCAAATCTTAACTTGACGACAAACATTTTTTCAAAAAAAAAGTACATTATCATTATAATATAATGTTTCACTTGTCATTTAAGTTTATCAACTAAACTCTACAAGTGAATTTTTGTTAAAATATTCAGATTGAAATAGAAAAAAATTTATTATAAATAATAATATGACATTTAATACATACTATTAATTATCTGTTTAATAAAGTTAAATCGCAGGTAAGGGATTTTAGATCTTATAGATGTTTCAAAACAATTTTATCAATGAAAAACGTCTGCTTTTCATCAAAATAACATACACATAAGTTTGGGGTTTAAAAGTAAAGAAAAAAAAATCAATATTCGTTAAACTTTAGATTCTTAAGATTTCTTCAAAATCTCAAGCTCTTCTTACAATTCACAAAGTTAAATATTTTTTTTTTTTTTTTTGAAATTTCATATTTCATTTTCATTAATTTATATAAAATAATTGGTTTAATTAAGTGATTGACGTTGATATGAAATTTTTATAAAGTGGGTAAAAGTTTAATTCGCTTCTACATTTTGTATTTTATTTATTTTTTATTTTTTTATTTTTCTTGAATCGCTTGATTACAATTTTGCTTTCTAATTTTTTTTTTCGTATTTAAAAAAAAAAATACTACCCACCCACATGACCCTCTTAATAAAATACGGCCATAAATTAAATTGAAGAAATCACTATAATTTTTTTATACAAAAAAAAAAAAACTCAAGAAAAATATACATATTTTTTTTGTAACAAAATTATTAAAATTGCCCCCAACATTCTTTTAAATGAATTTAATTTGAATTCTTGATTTCTTGTAATTTTTATATTTTTTAATTCATTTTTCAGAAAAATTGTGTGGTCATTTTTTGGATCTTCTTTTTTCCGACAAAATACTTTTTCTGTACTGATTTAAAGAAAAAAAAATTTTTTTGAAACGTTTAAATAACATTCAATCGATTGAGGAAGATTTTTTACAAATCATAAAAATAGTTATATTACATTATGTTTGTTAATACTACTGTGAAAAAAGATAATTGTCGGAGCCAAAATTTTTTATATATCTCTTAATATATTTAGGTCAAATCGAACATGTGAATGACTTAAGCAAGATTAGCTATTTGTCATATACAAAGGAAAAATAGCGCATACTTTTACTTTATAATAAATTTGTTTTAAGATTCCAGTAATGTTCGACATATAGAATTTATAGTATAAATTAATATTTTTTGAATAATTTATTTTTCGCTTGTCAATAAAAACTAGCAATAATTGCTAGAATTCATTTGCTACATTTTTTAGACGAGTTATTAAATAATTTGGAATAAATGCAAGATTTTGAGCACATACTGAAAGAAAATTTTATTTATAATTTATTTATAAATTGCGCGAGACAAAATTTTAGAGCCAATATATTTCGAGGGATTAATTTATTTTAATTTGTAGTATTTATAAGATAATGCAATTGTATACATTATTTCTTAGACTTATCGAAAAAAAAGTAAATTAAGATGGATTTTCCGAATTTTCAATCAGGATTTATTTCAAGAATTTTTGTTTTAATTAAATAAGCTTAATAAAAATATTAAAAATTAATTTACTTGGTTGTAAATAAATCCGAAATTATATTTGACTTTGATATGATAATGATATAATATTAATTAAATAACAGCATTCAATAAAAATGTGATATAATAAATATTAACTAATCTCATTTATCGTATATGATGTTACATATTATACGATATTAATTTCACATAAATTTATTAAATTTTAAATTACCTATATATTAAAATTAAAAACTTGAACTTAAATTATTCACATTATATGCATACTTTTTTTTTTTACACATTATGTACCTATGTAAAGAAGTAAAAAAAAATATATATATTTTTCTTTACAATAAAAATTTCTAAAGAGCAATTTTGAAGAGTTTAATGGATTTTTGATTACTTCCACACGTATTATTTTCCTTAAAATCACCTTTTCATAATTACCCTTACTTGGACGAAAACACCCATACTTATGTTTATAAACACATATAGTTAATTTGTGAGCCACTTTAAACCCCTTTTCTGCCAATATTTACTAAGCCATTGAAATTTTCTATTCTTCCATTGAAAAAAAATAAAATAAAAATCTTACATTATTAGCCCCTTTCAAGTAATAAGCTAATCGCAGTTTTAAGAATATTATAATGTCGATTTGATACATATTCAATATTTGCGATTTTTGAATATTGCATTACTATAATTTTATTTCTGCTTTATTAGACATGTGGGCATTTTAAAAACGGTGATTAAAATTTTAGATTTGAGAAAGTTTCCAATAGAAAAATATTTTAAAACTTTTATTCAAATCTTCAACATATAGGTACTTTTCTCTTATTCATTGAAAAAGCAGATAGCTGCGGCAGCTATATTTCTGTATATTTTTTTTATGTGTGTAGTTCAAATCGAACTATTGAAAGGCGTTCGCTAAATTTGCTATTTGTCGTAATAAAGAAAAAGTTTATAATATATCATAATATAAATAATAATATATCATATAATATCATAAATAAACTTTATAATAATTCATATAAATATAGCATTATTTGTTACAAAAATAAAAAAAAAAATATTTTTTATACAAAATGCGTTTCTGCAAATACAACTGATTACAAAATGAATCGAATACTGCTATAATAATATGAACAGAAATATTAAAATATAAATTATGAGTAATTTTTTCTTGCAGTGACAAAATACCAAATAGCTAATCTTGCTATAATAATCGTTTTGCTCGATTGAATATACAAATAACAAAATATATAAAGAATATCTGCAGCAGCTGTTTATTACAAATCTGGATTGCTATATTTAGTATCAAAAATTTTGAAACAAATCTCACTAAACCTATCCAACAGCTTTATTATAAAATATTTCTGTTCGTTTATCCGTTTATATTTACCTCGGTTGCTATACTTTATATTTGTATATATATGTATACAAAACCGGTAGTTGCAATTTTCAAAAAAAAAATATATATATTTTTATGTGTACATTTTAATATTATGAATAATATTTTCACAGCCTATAGTAATAGAAATGTTTCAGCCATTCAGGAATTCATTCTTCTTGAATGAATTTTTTTACATTAGCTACTGTAATAATAATAATAATAATAATAATAGAAATACATCGGAACCGGACACTTGACACAGTTGTTATAAAATATATATATGACGAGATTTTGTTTTGTTTTGTTGTTTCATTTATTTTTTTATTTATTTTTTGAATAAATGTGTTTTTGTTGAGGTTAGAAAATGCGCACCCTAATTTGAATGGAAACATTAAAACAATATAGGTTCACAAGATATAAATTTCGTATTTGCCTATGAGAAATGCAATGATGAAAATCTTATATTTTCCTGAAAAAGGATAAAGGTGTATCCCACTTCCCACATTTTTTTTTTTCTTTTGCCTGCGAAAAAAAAAAAAGTTTTTCTAATTGGGATAAAACTTGAATGCAGCACAGCACGCAAATAAACAAATATATACATTAAATATGCATTTTTAGATTTGAATTTTTTTTTTATTTAAACTTTGTTAGGCATAAAAAAAAAACAATACTGCAAGAAGCTAATATTATGAAAGCGATATACCTAACACACTAAAAAAAACTCATTAATAACTATAAAGATTAACGATAGCAAAAAGAATTTATATGAAAATCTTCTTGTAATTAATTTTATATTACTAAGAACCTAATTTAGACAAGTACTTTTCTCAATTAAAGCTATTAAGGGCTTAATATCAATCTAATTCCTGTGTTATCTTCTTACTAAGATTTTCATTTTTCCAGTAAATTTCATTAATAATCTATTTCCATTAAATAAAAATATAAATGATTAAGTCAGAATTTTATTCTGATAGAAATTTCTCCTTTTAATCGTATATTTTATAAAAATTCAATTTCTAATCAGCTTTGAAACTATAAGTTTCGAAGTTATATCAACAATCAAATAATGTTTAGAAAGTTTATAAAAATAACATATGTTTTTCTTTCTAGAATATTTGAATGGAAATGGTAATTAATATTTTTATAGATTTCTTGAGAAAAAGAAAAAATAAGGTAAGATATCTAGCAAACATTTAAAAGGGTTATCTGCAAATTCAAATTGTAGGTGACATAAAGAAATTTTAATAAATTTTTTTGTTGCACCCTGAAGTAAAAGTAGGAGGTATGTTAACATTGATAATCTAGAAACTAGTAGAGTACGATTCAAATCACTTGACCAATCCGTTATGCAAAGGTTTCCCTTTCCATTACAAAATTCCATACAAAATTTTGGGGAAATTATTTAAGAAAAAAAGTTCATGCAATTTTGTATGGAATTTTGTAATGGAAAGGGAAAGCTTTGCATAACGGATTGGTCAAGTGATTTGAATCGTACTCTATCTATTTTAAAATTTATGTATTGAAGTTTTTAAAATCTGCAAAAAAAAAATTTAAAATGTTTAAAAAATCAAACATTAACGCTGCATCTATTGCAAAATTATACTTTTTTGCAAAATAAAAGTGAAATTTTATGGTGTAGTGATCTAATTATTGTTAATAGGTATAAAGAATTAAGTAAGTACTAATGTGCAATTATTGCAGCCGTTAACTACGCCATAACATAGTACAATGCATATGTACAATAAAGTTATAAAAAGCATCTAAGATTATATTTATAAATCTACAAAACATATTTACATTAACTATGTATTTCATTTTTGTATAAGGTTCATAAGTTCATATAAAATATGGAGAAATTGATATAAAGGAAATAATATTAAATCTCTGAAATAAAATGTTTTCCACCAATTTTATATATGAGTTCTTGTACAATGTCGATAGCTTACATTATGTTACAATGTAGAATTTCCTTTCCAATTCTAAAAATTCAACTTTAAACGCAACTCAAAATAGTGAAAATGTTAAACAGTGATATTTCTTAGCCCAGTCAATAGAATATGAATAAAATTATTACTTAATGAGCTTTAACTTTAAACCGGGAAAATAACTTAAATTACTATAATATGAACATACATTTACATAAAAGCTGGATAATGCAATAATGGCTTAGAATCTTCGGGATCGCCTTAAATTATGATTCTAAGATCCTTTTTTTTAATGAGGACTTTTCCCACACTCATCAACTTGAGCTAATACTATATAGAACAACGTATTAAAAAAAATGTTAATAAAGTAAAAACCTCAATTTATAACTTTTCTTCTACAATTAATTTTTTTACTTTTCTAACAACCAAACTTTAAAATCAAAATTTTTTTTCTTCTCTCTTGCAAATTTAGTGTCGATCGGTAATTAAATTTCGCACAAGGATATCAAATTACTAAATCAACTGAATAAAAACCGAAAACAATAATAACATAAAAAAAAACACAGAATTTGGAAAAAAAAAATCCCATTTTTATCTGATGGAGACAAACTTTATCAAACCATCTTAATATTAAAAAAAAAATAAATAAAAGGTATTAGCAATATTTTCATATTTAATTTTAGTTTTTTTTTTTTTGTTAAAAAGATGATCGACGCCAACATCCGTAAGGAAGACGCGTTCATCCGTCTAATAAAAATCCTTTTTAAAAAATAAAATTATTTATTTTTTTTTGGTTTTGTTATTAAGAAAGCCAAAAGCATGAATTTCTTTGATGTATCTTAATATATATTTACGCCAGTTATGGAATAGATTTATCAATATAACTATTTTATTAATTTCATATGCCATATTTGATAAGTTAGTTTTTTATTCGAAAATGTAATTCGAAAATTGTAATATAATTTTATTATTTCAAATATCTCATAAAATTCTTGAATAATCACATCCAAACACAGTAGTACCATTAGACTAAACTTAAGGTTTTTCAATCATTCTTATTCTATAGAAGTTTATCTTTGATTAAAAGTTATTTTAACTTCCAAACTTAGAAATGAAAAAAAAAATGAAACTAAGACCATTTTATGAACAACCAGATCATTTACTTCAACGTTAAACCCTTTTTTTTTCTTCTAAAATACTTTTCGTATTTGTTGCACTTCTCTTAACAAACATTCTCATCAGCTCAAAAGAACGAAATATATAGAAATAAAATGGAAAAATAAAAGTAAAAAAGGGATAAAGTTTTCAAAAAAAAAATTAAATCTTTTATTTTTAGGTTTTTCGAACAAAGGAAAAAAATTAAATTAAAAGGATGAGTGACTATAAACCGGTGGTTTTAAGATTTTTTTTCTCTTAACGTAGGCAAATTTCAAGTACAGAAAAAAAAGGATAATCACACATTAGATGCAAATTTTTTTTCTTTTTTTTACCTAATGATAGCTCTACTTAAAGAAATTTCGGTAATATTTATCTTTTTTCTTAAATTGTTAAAAAAAAAAAAAAAAAAATCTTTTTTCTTACCGCTTTAAGGCAAAAAAAAAAAAAATTCTAATTGTAAAAATAGGTAATTGGCGGTATAAATAGCTCAGTATTTAATTTTTATATATTTCTTTTTTCTATTTTAATATTTTTTGTATTAGCATTTTTCTGTTTTTTTTAATTCTTCAAGCATCAACACAATAAATACATAAATAAATAGGTTAATTAAGTGTCTAAAAAACGGAAGTGGCTCTTTAATTTAACGTTTTGCATTATTACCTTTAATACTTTAAAAATGTATCCTGTCATTGTGATGAAGAGCTTTGATTTCTGTTAAGGAAGTTTAATTTTTTAATGTTTTTTATTCACCTAATCATTATGAATCTTTATTTATTGTAAATTAGATTCAATAAGGGACTTTGTTGAAAATGCGGCTTTCACAAATTATCATACCAATCTAAAATTTACTTATTTAAGCAAACAATCTACAATAATACCCAGATCTTACTAGATTATAATGTTATATTATATTTTGAAACTCGGAAACAGGACATAAAAATGTTTTATTATTTGTTTAAATAATACTATTGAAGCGAAGAAAATTCTTTAATTATGACATAAAAATAAATTAATTACTGGCGCTTACAAAGCGGTCATAAAATGCAACAAAACATAAATTAGTTGTATGTATGGATAATAATACGAGCGAGAAAAATCAAAGCATAATTATGAAAAAACATAAACATATGACACATTAATATGATTTTATTTCTTTTTTTCGGCATTTTTTTTTAATAAATATTATATTTGCCTTAACAAAAAAAAAATAAACATTTTAAGAAAAATTCTTTTTATTATATGTTTTTCTTAGTAATTTACAGTTATTATTATGCTTCACTACAAAAATTAATTTACCAAAAATGAGAAGACAAAATTTCGAAAGAAATTGAAAATTATTTTATTTTTTTTATTTATAATAATGAGAATATGTACAAAAATTTCGTTTTATAGTCAGGAAATGTATATAAAAATTTGTCGCAAAAAAAAAAAAAATTAAATAAATATGATGAAAAAAAAAACCCATGGCGCTTGAAAATTCGCGCAATATTTTTATTTTTTTTTTATCATACCGACTACAAAATACTTGAAAACACGTTTTTGCGTAAGTTAAATAAATTTTTTTTTTTTTTTTAATTTCTATTATAAATATGTATGTATATAAATATAAAAAGAAATATATGATTTTTCGAATAAATGATCACAATTTTGATAGAACTCTTGAAAGTATCCTATGGCCCTTCATAGTGTTGAGATGGACTAATATAACAATTTGTCATCCTATTGAAATTGTTTTTCCTCCCAAATTTAACTTAAAATATAATATAATTATGTGGTTGAAATATTACTAAAATTATTATCAAAGAGATATAAATAACGCCATTAAATCGATTAGTCGAAGTTATTTAAAAGCCTGAAATACGCTGCACAGGACTTTGGAATTTTGAATGCTGTTAAATCAATTTAATGATCGTAAATGATATGTACATATGTATTCAATCTTAATATATTTTTTTGTTGCAAACAATAAAGATGTTTCTTTTTTTCCCGCTAGTAGTTTAATTTAGCGATGCCTTGTAAAAAAAAAAATGAAAATAAAGAAATTGTTTTTAATAGTGCGTCAAAACGATGACAGATTTCATAAGAAAAATATGTTATTTTACAATCGTGATTTAAAAAAAAATAAAAAAAAAACTATCAACAGAATCTTATTTCAGTTTATGTGGTATTATTTTTATGCAAAAGTCTGTGCATTATCTTTATATCTTTGCAGAATATAAGTGTAATCCATTTTAGTTAATTTCGAAGAAAAAATATTTTGAATGCCAATGAAATCTTTAGTGAAGTTAGCAACGTGCTAAAACTTAATTTTAAGCCTTTCGCCCTGTCGAAATATTCTACCAATAATTCACAAAAATTAATTTTCTATTTGCGGTAAATAATAGTGCATCTAGAACTCTACTATCGAATTTTATTTTTGATATCATTTCATACATCATCAATTCATTTTCAAAACAAAAATCTTAATTATCAAATCATAGAAAAGTGTTAAATATTATAATAAAAATTATATTTCTATGCAGCATAATTTCGTACAATATTTAAAATATAAATTACAAAAATGATTGTTAACTCTTCAATATAAGCTTATTACTTTAAATTTAAATCCTTTATTTTTGCTTTAGATTCTATATGTTTTCAAAAAATTTTCTTCAATTTAAAAAAAAAAAAAGAAACTTATTTTTTCTTTTTGAATTTTCTTTAAAAAATATGGAAAACGTTTTCTGCTTAGCTAATCAAAGTATATAAAATTTACATTTTCTCTTAGTTACCTAGTAACTCTTATGGAAAGAGTGAAATATCTTCTGAATGTGAGGTAGTTATATTAAAAAAAAAATTTCAAATAAAAAAGAAAATTTTTTTTTAACTGGTTGTTGTTAAAAAAAAGAAAATTTTTTTTTTTTTGTAATTCAATTGGAATTGTTTGCAAGGACAAAAGCTTTTCTTTGAAAGTGGAAAATTAGCATATTTATGGAAGCAAAAATGCATGAAACTTTGTTAACAACACTGATAAACTTCTCTTTTGAAATCAAAAGAAAAAAGTAATTTTTATTTTGTTCAAATTTCTCAAAATGATTCTTGACTCACAACAAAAAAATTTTTTTTTAAATAAAGAATATTAATGTAATAAAGAATATTTAGCCAACTAAATAGTGTTATAGTTATGATCTTCGAGTTCTTAAAATTGTTCACAGAATCAACTGTGTGTTTATAAATTATTATATCATTTCTATTTTGTCTTAGAGTGATATTGGCATATTGAAAAAACAAGTTTTCTTACTTTTTTATTGATTTGATGAGCTATAACGATTTCGGTAATTATAATCTTTATCAACATAGTATATATACTTATTGCTAGTTGCAGACGGGTCTGAGGGCTCTTCGACGGTTTCTACTTTACTAAGTCTAATCTAAATACATTATGCACTCTTTTAAAAGATTATAAATACCTTTACAGTGATATTTATAATAAGAATAACTACCGCCAAACAATGATAAAATTTTGAAATTAAAACAGATTAATATTGGGTGATTTTAAATAAATGGATTCCTTGTTAGGTTTCTATTTCTACAGTGGATCCAATATTAGCCGAAAAGTGAGGTTGTAAAACGTCAACATTTTGAGAACTTTGTTTTCTTTGAATACAAGCATTCCTATATTTACAACTAATGCATTTCGTACAAAAAGTTAAAAAATTAAAAATTATATAAAAAATAAACTCTAATTAATCAATTTGAAAACTTGTCGACAATAATCTTAATTTAAAATAATTCATCAAAAAAATTTATACAATTTTTGTTTTTGTTTTTTTTTTTTAACTTTGTTTGTTTGCTGAAAACCCAGTGAGAATTTCAACATTTCGCCGTATTGAATATATATAAATATTCATTCAAAAACATTTAAATTGATCTTGTTCTTTGTGAAAAAACCAAGAAATTACATATAAAATTTTGTTTTAAATTTTTTATTTATTTTTTTTAATATTAAATTAGAGTCTTTTATATTCATAAAAAAAAACTGTATGTATAATGAATAAAAAAAAAATAAAATAATCCACAAGTAGAATAATAATATACATATATATATAAGTTTATATATATTTTTCAGCTTATAAATATATTTTTACAATATAGCCATTAGCAGAAATAATACATGATTGCACACCGCCATCGAATCGTATCCTTCTCCTTGCCAAATTAAAAATCTAAAAATCTTATTGCATCAAAAAAAATAAAAATAAATAAATGTACCTTAGCATAGTGTTATTGAAGAAAAACGAATTTATAATTTTAATTGTAAGCATATTCTAAAGATTAAAATGATGATTTTTGGAAAATTTTTATTTGTATTTTTATTTCTTAAGCAGAGATTATAATTTGATCTCTTTTTGAGCACAAAATTGTGAAAATGGGCATATTGTAGACTGAGAAAATGTTTGCAGTTATTTATCCAGATTTCAAATTAAGATCGTTTTGTAGGTTTTGTAGGATTTCTTCTTCACAATTTTTACTATTTTTTATTACTAGAGAAGTTCGAACTTTAAATTCCATTTCCTCGAATCAGTTGAACACAACATAACACTTTCCGAGTTAGCGATATTTTAATTTTTTTTAATATCCTTTATTATTCGTTTAAGTTCTTTCGATGTGTACCTTAAGCGTGTAAAATAACTTGAAATCCTTTTTTGACACATTTTTTAGAATATCTAAGCTATTAAAAGTTTCGAAATACTTTTATTAAATTCAATTTAAGGCTGTTTCAAGTAGAAATTAGAAATAATGCGAAAAACTTTTATGGATTTGATGCAGCACTTAAGTTATCTATTTTTTTTCAAAAGTTTTTAATCTTGAAATAAAATATATTTTTGCGACGTTTTAAAATAAGAAAATTGGTGATTGCAACTAAATAGTTTTTTATATTATTTAATAAGTATAAGAATAACCTGCATTGCACAAAATTTTCGACGCCATACATGGCAGCTTTATGCCGCACTAACCGTGCTAAAGAAGGCGCATTTATTAAGGGCCAAAATAAGCGCCGGCGCCAGACGCCATCCACCATCGATCTTTTAATAATGTGATTATTTTATTTCTTTTCTTTTAATTTTTTTTTTTTTTTGTTTTGTAAACATTTAAATTGCATATATTGCGTATTTGTATTTGTATTATTGAAATTATGTTTTTTTTTTTGTGAATATTATAAAAATAGTGCAATTTTTTTTTTTGGTTTTTATTTTTAAAGATCAAAGTGAAATGTTGAAATGATGAAAATTATTAACAGACGAAATGAGGTACAAAACAATGTTAAAAATTTGAATAAAATGTTAAATGGTTATTTTTGGTTTAAGTAAAATATTAGTTATAAACAAAATGTAGATTAAATAATTTATTTTATTTTTATTTATTATTAATTTTTTATTTTTATTTTATCAAAACTGAAGGGATTAAAAAGCTAAAATCGATCAAAGTAATAATATTGGCACCTAAATAGGTCAAGTAAGAATGTATATGCTTTAAATTTTAAATGACTCGCACAGCCTTGAAAACTCATACAAGTCAAGAAAAAATCCAGTAAAAACTCGCTATATTCTTTTAATTGTTTGACATAAAATAATCTACTGCAGAGATTTTTTTTGCATAATAAGCTCAAAAATTTAAATTTTTGGTTTCTTTATTTATTTAAAAAAAGTACATTATTAATTAAGATTTCTTTATTTTACAATGACAAAATAAATTAAAACCAATGAATACTTTATTTTATAATCTATAATTTTTCGGAATAATTTCTTATATAGGAAGTGAATAATTAGTGACTTAATAAATTATTCCAAAGGGATCATAAAAATATTGTAGAGTTTGCCGTTGAAAAGAAAAAATATTAATTAATAAAAATAATCTTAACAAAAATTAGAAAGTTCAAATTTTCTTTTAGCTTTCAAGGAATCGCATATTGTTCGAAAAATGAAAACATTATAGAATCGAATCATCTAATGTAATATAAAGTGTTGTTTGCAAGTTTTACAGGTAAAAAAAAGTATATTTACCGGTAATTCGGTAATAAGGTACAATTTACCGATCAGCCGGTAAACGGTAAACCGGTTATGCATGCCCTAGCTATATACAAACCCTAACAAAGTTTTTTTTTATTGTATGTTATCATCAAACAACCGATATAAATTTGCAAATTTTTTTATATGATCATGTTTAGGTAGATACATAATTTCTTTTAATCTACAATTTAACAAATCGTATGAATTAATTTATTTCAATTAAAAATAATTTAACATTAAAATATTTTTTTTTTTTTTATTTATTAAGACTTGAATTATTTCTAATATGTATATACCATAATATTAGTTCCAATTAAAATTATAACTTACTTCTATATGGATCTTTTATCTTTTTATGTAAATTTTTAGAATGTTATGTTGTGTGCACCTTATGTAATCTGCATATGTTATTTATGCATATGTTGCTCGTTTCATTGATTTTTTAGTTTATTTCGATATTGTACTAACTTACTTTGTTTCATATATAATTTTTATTTGTATGAACGAAATTTTTAAAGTCAAATTAGAAGCGCTATCAGTAATAATAATTATCAATCTATTTATTATGTTAAATTGTGTTCGTATTGAACAAGAATATTTATTTTTACAACTATATGTATATTTTTATTTAAAGCATTTTCATTGAAACATAATTTAAGTTGCGATTACGAGAAACTTAAACTCATCATTTCAATATTAATATAAGTTATTTTTTAAGAACTAAATTCTTCGACGGATTTACCACATTTACTTTACTACATATTTGCAATAGCTTTGTTTACAAATGTATGTCTCCAGAAATGTCAAATGTATGTCTCCAAAATTGTAATCTTTATTCTTATAAAAATGAAAACAAAGTTAATACAAAACTCTATATTTTTCATTCTTCATTTTGTTCACAGAAGAATAATGATTTTCTCGCCATAACAAAAAATTTCACATAAAAAATCTATGAAATTTTCAAGTCAACTGCATTTAATATTGTATAGCTATAAGGTATAAATAAGGTATAACAAATTTGAATTAAAATAGATAATTAAAAGTGTGACCACTTAAAGTTCTAGTTGAGTAACTACTGAATAATATTTCTTTTTTTTTTTAAATATATTTTTAATTTAAATCCCTAATTATTTATAATTTATGGTTTTCAAAACAAGTCACTTATCTTCCGTTCTATGATTTTGTTATTATTTTCTAAAATGAAATTATAAAATTTATTCAACCTTATCACATAAAACTGCAATTATATGATTTGTTAACAAAATAGATTCCATTTAAAAGTAAATTTAAATATGTAGAGCGTTTATATATAATAATGATTAGAATTATTATTAATATTATATAGAACTACATGTATACATTTATATAATCTACTACAAATATGGCACGTATTTATAAAAATATAAATTATACTTTTATATCTCTTTGTTATTCTTATTTTTTTCTTAATATTTTATATTCTTGTTCTTATTTAAATTATACAAGTATAGAAAATATGTAATATAAATATAAAGTTGTAAAAATGAATTACAGAAATTATTTTAAGATGGAAATGAAATTTGATATTTTTGGTAATCATATAAATTTCAGAAATTTCAGTCAATAACTGCCTGATCAAAAAACAAAACAGAACTAAATAATTATAATAATACCAGTTTTTAGACAAAACTAGAATATTGAATTATTATACATTGATCTGTTGGTAAGAATTTCAGTGTAAATTATAATTAAATTATACCACACGATCAAAAAAGGATATAAATGTAAGTATAATTGTATATACTGTTTTGTTTTCAACATCTTGCTATCTAAAAAAAATTATAAACTGAATGAGCATATTTAACTTTATTTATAAATAAAGTAATTTCTTCAAGAAGATTCAAGAACATAAAGCCCAAAGTATTCTTAATATTTTATTAAATTAAGAATGCAACCATACAGCTGAACATTTACAACGATTGTCGATTAGAAGTGATGATATAAAATATAATTCAAAATATTGATATTTTTTTGAAACTATGAAAATCAAACTTGCAGCTTACAATATTCGATTGATATTTTGTCACAAAAAAGAAGAAAATTATTTACAAGTCTTATATGCCTACATTATGAATAAAATCACAAAATCTACTCTTTAAGAAAAACTTATTTCAGGAATTTTCTATAAAATATTTTCTTAAGAAATTTTCTTTCATATATATAAAAAAAAATATTATTAGCTTTTCTTCTTATCAAAGAAATTCTTCTAAAATAAAATAAAATAAATATATATATAAATATATATAAAATAAAAAGGGCCATCATAAGTCCTTAAATAGGACACTTTTTGTTTCCAAAATATTAAATTTCTTCTTTTTTTTTTTTATTACTTCTTTTTATTTTTTAAATACTTTGTATATGAATGCAGGACACTTAAGGGCCTGGAAACTTATTCTTATATATTATATGTATATATATGTATAATAACTTTTCTTTATTGAAATAAATAAATATAAAAAAAAAAAAAGAAATGAAGATTCTTATAAAAAGAATAAAGAAAAGAACTGATGACTTTTTGAGAAAATGATTTACTTTTATATTATATATGCGAAAGGATAAAAATTATATATGAGTAAGGTATAAAGGAAATTAACATCCTTGAAGGGATTTTTTGTTTATATAATTTCTTTAAGGGATATAAATATGTTAAATATATTAATTAAAAAAATTTTCCAACTTCTATTTTTATTAAGTTCATTCCGAATAACGAAAAGGAGAAGTCAATTACGAAAAATCAGCTGCCGTCTGACTTTTTTCAATCAGTGACCAAGTAAGCAAAACTTAAGCCCAATCAAATTTTTTATAATTATAATTATTTATAATTGATTAATAATGTGGAAATCTATCACGTATAATTTGTTTTCCTTTTATTTCTTAGCACCATAAAAAATGAAAATAAAAAAAAGGAAAATATAAAATTTTTACAAAAATATCCAAAACATAAAAAAGCATGTACAAAAAACAAAATAAAATTAATTTAATTAAATTCATGTTTTTATGTGCTATATTTGAAACGTGTGCACAACACATAAAATTAAAATATAATGCGAAAAATAAAATGGCTGCCGGCCATATTTTTGTCACCCCCGCGCCAATTTTTGTACTTTTTTTTTTATACATAGCTTTAATGAACTTATGTACATACATAAGTATAAAAGTATTTTATAAGAAATTTATGCATAGAATTATTTTTTTTTTGTCGCATTTTTTTATTGTTCAATTTTATGTGTAATATATTTTTTCCACTGGAACGCAAAATATTCTTCAAATAAAAATAATAATTTTTTTTTAACTTTCTTTAAACTATATAATTTTGTTCTCGAAGCCATTTAATAAATTTTTGATACTCCTTGATTCTCATTGAAATACTTTTTTCTTCACTTCCGTTTAAGATATTCGTAAAAGTTATGGGAATACCATCTTAATTTTTTGTGTAAATTATATTCGAGAAAATTTTGGAATTTATAAATATGCAGCGGCCACTTTTTGTAGTAAATATTCTCAATTTGATTTCATATATGTATTATATTATTATATTCGCAATTCCAACCATTGCATTTTATGAAACGATTGGCCGTGCTTATATTAAAAATTAAAAACTTCCAAAAAATTGGTTTTGATTAAAGTTTAATTTTGTTCTGGCTTTAAATTGACATTTCCGTAAAAAAAAAACCTATACTGGGTTTACATATTTTCTATGCTTGTAATTTAAATAAAACCACTTTAAATTAGGCGTGGAAGATCTGAAAAAGTCTAAAAAAATAAAACAAAAGCCCTTATCATGAAAGTCGCTGTCGCTTGTCGCCTGTCGCTAAAGTCGTCTATTAGAGTCGACGACGACTCTTTTTCTTATTATGGAAGGCGCCCAATTTTCAGACAATTATCATTTAAAAGGCGTCTTTACTTTAACTTGATGTGGTAACGCATGATTTGTTTTGTGAATAGCAACAACACTTTAATGAAAATACAAAAAAAAACGTAAATATATCAAAAACTTATGAAGTTAAAGTTTAAGAATTTTAAATCAAATTTTCCTTCTGTAATGATGAAAAAAAAATGTAATAGTTTAGAAGAATAAAAATTAATTTTAACTAGAAATCCGTACTCGAAATTCAAGTAAAATAGTTTACATTTAATACCTACAGTTATGCCGAGCACAGCTCTATTTGTTTCTAAATTCGAACGATTTAAATTATATATAAATATATATATTTTTTTAAACACTCAGTTTCTCATAAAAAAAACTATCTTTTGTAGGATGGAGATATAGCCTCAAAGTTTTTATATGATTGTGAGTTCCTACAAAATTAATTTTTTTCGTGATTGAAGTTTTTTCGCACAAATTCTTCGAAGGTTTTAGTTCACAATTCGCCTCTACCTCCTCTCAAAAAATAGGAAAAATCGGACTTAAAAATTCTACTAGTCGTCTACTTGAAAGCAGGAGAAAGTAAATTTATTAAAAAGGCGACAAAAGCGACTTCAATAATACGGATTTTTAATTGATTGTCGTCTAGTATCGCACAGGCGACTGGACGACAAGTCGTCTGAAGGCGACAGCGACTTCCATGATAAGGGCTAAAAATAAATTAAAAATAGTTTAGCTTAATTTTGAAGTTTAATTTTTAAATTTTTTTTAAATATTATTTGATTTTTTTGTCTTTTTTGTGTCAAAAACTACAAATATAATGTGATAAACTTTCTCAAAAGTAATTTAAAAATTATTTTTTATATTGTTTTAAGTATCAATTATTAACCTCAACATTTAGATCCTTGGAAGTTTTCCATTAGAAAAATCGTTCACACACGTTTCAAGTACACTCAAATACTCTTCCGAATAATAGCATCGATGGAGTTTATCTCATTGTTGTTACCAACTTTTATAATTTCTATGTACACACTCATTACTTTCAATAACGAACATATGAAGTTATTTTTCTGTGAAAAATAAATTCAGATTAAAAATCAGAATAATTTTGTGTGGGGGATGAAATATTTCCCGCACACAATAATTCTTTTTATGGCGCCTTGTTATGCGAAAAAAAAAAATTTCAACTAATTTAAATAAATTAATCTAAATTATTATTATTTAAATTAAAACGATGATATTAAATTGAAAGTTATGTGAAAATTAAAAATGAATTTATTATTTTTTTTTACTACATGAATTGCTTTTAGTTATTAAAAATTTAGTTAAAGAAAACTTCTCCAAAGATGCGTTTAGCGAATTGATCGAACTTAGAAAAAGTTCTTTTAAATGAATAAATATGTACTAGAAAAGCTCCAGGTCTGAGCTTTTTAAATTTTCTTGATAATGGAGTTAGCTTGATAAATAAAATGTAAGAAAATATAAATGAAACGAACATATTATAAATTGTCTCAGAATTTAGTTTTTTTTTTCCTTCTTAAATCAATTAAAAAATATTTCTAAATATCATTAACCGTATTTTGAATTAAAAATAATGTTACTGACATTCATTCTAGAAATGAGTTATATTCGCAAAACGAAAATAAAAATGGGATCAGCACCGTTGTAATTGTCATTTTTTATTCAAACAGCGACAATCTATCACATTGTCTTTAGTGTTGGAAAGAAAAATAATTGCTTTTCCGAAAGAAAATTTTTTTTAATATTTTATTATAAAGTTTTATGAAAAATCCTTAAATGGATTTGAAGGGAAATTTGCAGCATAAATTTCATGAAAACAACATTGAAAGTTCAACGATTTAACAATAAATATAATATCATGTAAAATATTAAAATTTGAGTAAAAAAAAACACTTACATTGCTGCCTCAGCTATAATTTTTCTATATTATTCGTTGCTATGTATAAAAGTCGAACCAGTGAACGTGATCGAAAAAAACTTTCGCATATCGTTTTTTCTTGTAGAGCCTCAGAAAAACATATTTGCGTTAAATAAAACTCAAAATTTTAGAATTTCATGGGTTCATGGGTTCGAACATGGAATAAAGAACATCTTTCGGTCCCTTAAACTGACTTAACTTATCTTATATATATATATAGAGCTAACAAACTGATTTCTTAATATGAAATGTTCTCAAAAACTTAAAATTGCCAAGAAAACACCATCATAGAACAAAACTGATAACTTTAACTGAAAAAAAATATAATTTCTACATTTCATAGTAAAAATGTGACATTTTTTTTATTGTCTTAACAACTCTAAAATGGTGTGGTTAGGACAATAAAAAGAATATCAAAAACGCAAGAAAAAAAAATATTTAATATATTTAAAAAAAACTAAATGACATGTTATAATTGCTTTTTCTAATTCCAAATATGAAATAAAAATGTTTTATATATTCTACTGTCACAGATTTTTGTAAGGGTTTTCAGAGAAAAAGAGACATTTTATAGAAAAATATAATACAAAAGTTGAAATTACTTAAATTATCTTATGGATATATATAATAATGTAAAAAAAAAATGTATCTTACTTGAACTTAAATTTCTTGATTTACAGAAATTTTATAATAAAATTATATAAGTATGTATTTATAAGATAAATTTTCCAGATATTTTAAAATTTTTTCAAACAAAAAATCAGTCATTCAATAAATCAAAACTATCTCATTCTTAATTTCTATAGAGTTATTATTAGATATTGCTAAAATATCTACATATGTATTTTTTATATTCTAAATCTAGCTACTTAAGCTATCTTTTATACTTAATCAATTTAAAAATTAACATAATGTAGGCTTTTAAGGTTTCAAATTCTAAGCGTGTAGGATTTTTATAGGATAGTGTATTAAAATCCTAAATTTATGTATTTTTAAAACAATGTATGTATTCTCGTTATAAGTATTTTTATGTCTCTAAAAGTCCACCCAATGTTTTTAGAATCTTGTAGTTCTAAATTTTTCAAAATCAGTTGAATCATATCTTTGACTCAAGGCATTCCTCAAGGCATACATCTTTCCACAAGACAACTTGAATCCATAATTACAAAAAAAAAAATAAAACATTCTTTAAGGACCAAAAAAGTTTCGTTAAGGCTATCTCTTATTCCTGTACTTTTTGCCCTTTTCAAAATAACAAGTTTTCACTTCTTTCTCGTGTCTTCATGTGTCACAGAAACTCTCTAGCACAAAAACTCTAAGTTTTTGGTCCACAATTTACATAGCAATATTATGAAATCTTTCAACAGTCCTAAACTCAAGAATATTGAAAAATCTTTATAAAAATTACATCACATTCATCCTGTAAAATAAAATTTTAAAATATAGAATCATAATATTGGATGCAAAACAATAATTACACAAGCAGCAATAAAAAGAAAAAAAAATTTCTATGTTTTGAAAAAGGATTAAAAAGCATTATGTAAGTTTTGTAATTTCATACAATAGTGGACAAATTCTCAATAGTTTATAGAGATCTTTTGATCCGGATTAAAAAAAAAAAAAAAAGATAAAAAAAAACAAACATTTTTATGAATTTAATTGTCCATCATAAGTGGTGGTGGGACTCTTTTTTATGAATAGAAGGATGATACTTTTAATTGCTTCAAAATAGCAAAAGATGACATATCCTTTGACAAACAAAAATCACAGATAATGTTTTCTATTCAAAAAATATTTTAGTTCTGATAAAGAGAACTACCATTATCCATATATATATAATAGGGTGTGCCATTTTTAGGCGACTTTTTTTTTTCAACGAAAAAACAGGGTGAAAACTTGCAAGAAGGTAAGAAAAGAAGCCTGTTCACAGCGGAGCACTTAATATTAATATTTAGAGGTGTCTGTATCTAATTTTCCATTTCCCATTTAAATAACACGGGAAAAAAATTTTTTATTTTTTTATTTTTCTAGCTTGACCTTTTTTGTAGAGCGTTGAATTCTCTACAAGAATATGCTATTAGCTTATTTATATGAGGTGTGAATGCCAAGCTAGAAAAATAAAAAAAATGTTTCCCATGTTATTTAAATGGGAAATGGAAAATTAGATACAGACACCTCTAAATATTAATATTAAGAGCTCCGCTTTGAACAGGCTTCTTTTCTAACCTTCTTGCAAGTTTACAGCCTGTTTTTTCGTTGAAAAAAAAAAGTCTCCTAAAAATGGCACACCCTAATATATAAAGTAATTTTTAGCCCGTTTGAAATATATATATGTTGTCATTCCATTTAATGTTCTTCCGTCCATCCGTTCATCCTTCATTAAAATCCATTTTCAATTTGGGAGTTATCAACTCAAACGGTTGGGTCGTAATAATTATTACATTACATTTATATATATTTTAACCTTTTTAATAGTTCTAATAGATAAAAATTATTGTTTTGGGGTATAGATAAATGTGAGGGAACTTCAAAAACTAAGAACTAAGAGGTAGCGTTGACATTGAAACGATCGATTCAATAGTTTTATTATAAAAATTTTAGTGGTTGACGGACTGACGAACCAACCATTTATGGACAGAAAATAAAGAAGAAAGTTGGTTTTTATTTTTTTTCAACAAACTGAACAAAATAACGAAATTTCCAAATTTTTCAAATTTTTTTTCATCAGAATTTAATTCATTCATCGTTAGAATAGATTTAATTGGGTGAAAATTTCTTTTATAAAATACATAGTTTATTTATGGGAAAAGATTTCTCTAATTTTTGTGTATAAAAACATTATATATATATATGTATACATATATTCATATATATAGATATAGATCTTTGAATATAGTTATATAAAAAAAATAGAGTTGCATTCAAAAAATCTAAATGATTATGCGACAATTATTTCGGTTCAAATATATCCTTTGTGTAATTAAAGAAGGATAATGCAATTCCTTAAAATTCTATAATCACTAAATATTATCTTTGAAGGATAGTTCTTTATATAATAATATTAAAAAAAAAAAATATTGAATTACTCTAGTTTTTCTTTTTTTTTTTTTTGTTGAAATTTTCTATTTTTTTTTCGCTTGAAATTTCAAAAATATATGTGAATTATGAGGAAATATTTATTTTTACATTTGGAACATAGATCCTTTCACATAATTATATTCATACGAAATTAGAAAAAAATATATATATATATATATATATATATATATATATTAACAAACTAGTTACAGAACTTTTTAATTTTCATTATAGATTTTAAGGTCTAAGATTCAGATAGTTTTAATTTTTTTTTGGAACAAATTAAAATGAATTGAACTGGTTTTTTTTGTTTTTTTTTCGAAGAAAAATGTTTTGTAAACATGTTGTACATAATTATGTTTTACTGAAAATTCGTAAAAATTTCTTCTCTCTCAGAAAAATAACAAAATTAAATCACCCAGGAGAAGAAATATGACAATAAAAGATGTTTCCATTAAATCGTTTTTTTTATCTGCACAGGAAAAAATCACCTGATTAGATTGAAAGGACATTATAATGTTCGTACATACCACAAATACATATAAAATTTCCGGAAAAAGCAATAAAATATATATATAATCAAACAAAGAAAATTTTTATAAATTTCATTCTGAAACACTAAAATCAATAATTGTCTGATTAAATCATTGTAAAAATTCATTTAGGTTTTTTTTTTGTCTTGTCTTATATGCTTTGCGATCTGTGTTACTCCAAATCTTTGGCGCCATGCCAACACGAATTTCCATAATATTGACTTGATGGATCACAAATAAAATTATAACCAAAAAAAAAAATTTATTTCAAAAAATTTTTCAAGAGCTATTTCATTATTTTCTGAAAATTTATAAAGAATTTTCTCGGAAATGGTATTTGTAGTGTATAATTGGAAAAACATAAAATTTAAATTCAGAATAATCTACAAATGTTGACTGTGCAATAAGTTTAGTAAATTAAGAAATTTTTGTACAAAAAATGTTTAAATATTTATAAAATCTTGTTACACTCTCAACCACTGTAATGAATTCATACACAAAATTATAAAGATCCTATTGTGGAGTTGAATATTATCCATTTAGGGTATATCTTTATGTTCTGTTGGCAGTGTTAAATGCAGCCTTATCTTTTTGTATACACTTACATTGTCCAATCTAAAATATATCCTATCTATCATTTTCAACAGCATTTTTCCACGAAGCACATGCAACTAAAACTTCTCATCGTCAAAGATTGAAAAATAACTGTTGAAAACAAGCAAAAAAAGAGTAAAAAAAAAAAAAATTGAGGTAAAAAAATTCATGTTTCTAACAAATATTCTTTACAAAAATGGTCAAATGATGAGACAAAATAATAATGAATTTCCCATACCAAAAAAAAAAAAAAAATAACAATCAAAATTCAGTTTTTATGTGGCTCCAACGGAATTCCTTTTTTTTATGTAAAAAAATTTTCAAAGTCGTCGCGTACCAAAAAGATCATGTCAAGATCTTTGATTATATATTTTGAAAATGACGACAGCTAAACCAACAAAAAAAAAATTTCTAAATATATGTACGAAATGATGATGTCGGTTAACCAGACTAAAATAGAACTCAGAAAAAAAAAATAAAAATTAATTCAGAAATCAGAATAAAATGCAACAGTTTTGATTGTCTAAACAAGAGTAATAAAAATGTTTTTTGTTGTCGTTTCAGCACATAAACCACTGATGCCAGTGATGTTCGTTTTGGGGAACTCGATCCTATTTCATTCATATTCCTTATGATGGGAGCTATTAGATTCGGTTCAACCGCTATCGCTGGCATTACAAAATTATTAAGCCAAATAGTGCCTGTAATGTTCAAAGTGTAATGATGATGGAATATGTAAACGATATGTAAACGATATGTAAACGATTTCTAAAATTGATTTTAGTTTTATGAAATAAGAAATAATCAAAAATATCTGTATCACCTAAGTTATCATGCATAACTTAAAGATAAAATATTTACGATTTTAAACTGTGTTTGCAAAGAAAAGTTATTTACAAAATTTCCTTATATTTATTTGCAGAAAAAATTACAACCAGATAAGTTGTCATCTATATGTTCCACCAACACTGGTTTGAATCTGAATTATACTTTTGTTTCAGAATTGAATAAAAACCTTTATCTAATATTTATTATTAAGTTCACTATTAATTTATTTATACGAAAAGATATTCTCTAAACAGCAACATCTTAATTTTCAATGAAAGATTTTGTTAGATTTTAATTGCATTTCAGAATGAATTCAAAATTTTCATATGTTACTCATATGTCCCATTTATCTTTTTTAATTTTATTCATTATTATAACACGGAGATAACATGAGTGGCGAGAACCGAGTAAAATAGTTATATTATAATTTATTTTGAATTTGTATAAAAGCTGTTATAATGTGAACACAGCCCCGACGTTGAACAAACTAAGATCTAACACAATTTTGAAAGTTCACAGCATTCAAAAGTGAGTTTTACCATAGATTAAGAATACACCAAGATGGGAAGTTTCATACAACATTTTTTCAGTCTTTTTTGGTATTTTATTGTGAAGGTGTTAGTAAAACTAAATAAAATTCTTTTCATACATTGATAATTATCACGTATTTTATTTTGTTTTACTAACACATTGACTTAAAAATACCAAAAATAATGTTGTATGAAGCTTCCCATCTTGGTGTATTCTTAATCTATGGTTTTACTAAACTTCAGATAATAAATTGTACGGCAATACTATTCGACTGTATTTTCATTGCCTTGGGTAATTCTATTACAATATAAAATTTCCGTTTTCATCGTCATAATATATATAAAATCAATTTTCCTTACAATAAGTTTAGGGCACGTTTGAGTTGTTATCAAAGCTTTAAATAATGTGATAATAACTACTTTTATAAACAAAAAAAAAATCCTTTATTTTTATTTATTTTTATTTTTTTTGTTGCGGCAAAAAGGTTATCAATCCGCAAATAAAATAAGAGGAAAATTTATGCGGTCAAATACATAAAACATTGCTAAACAGAAACATTTACAAGATTTTACAACAAATCTTTGTGGGTTACAAAACAAGGAATAAATAAATCGCGTAATATAACATTGTTGGCGGTTTCTTTATTTTTTTATTTTGTTTTTTTTTCTTATTTTTTTGAAGGAATAAATTTTTGCAGTGCTTGAAAAAAAAAAAAAATCCGTAAAATAACCAGAAAAATAAAAGAAAAACGAGGAACAAAAATATATATATATAGTAATCAAATTCAATGCTTTTTCTACTGAAATAGTTTGCTGGGTGGTTATTTTTTTATTTATTTTTTTTTTGTTTTAAAACAAAACGATCCAGTGATGATCATTAGCATTGGTATTTAAAGATTTAAAAATTATTGTATTAAAAATAATATGCGACCACGAATTACAGAAAAGAAAAAAAAAATATATTATGCGCGCACACCAGTCGCCTGCAATGCTAACCAAAAAGAATAACTCACGGAATTTAATGTCTGCGTGCAGAATTTCATTATTATTATTATTATTTTATTATTGTTATTATACCATTATTCTGTAAAATATATATGTAATAAAATCTAGTTATTCTAAATAATATACATACAAATATATATCATCAAATTTTATATATATAAAGATTTTTTATTTAAATGTTGTTAGTATAAGAATTAGTATATAGACTTAGTTTGATGAACAACTTTAAAAATTTAAGAGCATTAAATTTTAAAGTTATAATATGATAATATAGATTATAGTTTGTTGTTTTAATTAAAAAAAAATTATAAAATAATAACAGAACTTTTGTTAAATATAATGAGAGCTTTGGGGTTCAATATCAAATTATTTACAAATGAATTATTTTTTTTTTTTGTTTTTTTGTAAAAAAAACACCTATAAATATAATATTTATTTTATTTTTCTTCCTTCTGTTGTAAATTTACAATATTTTTATGAATATTATTAATGTGTATTGCAAATGCTTTTAATATAGCCATCTTATGTAGCAAATTTAAATATTTATCAAAAATTTTAATAAACTATATTTCTCTATTCAGATTCGTATTCGTACTTTAATTCTCCACAAAACTAACAAACTACAAATGAATACACTTTTATTCAGTACGTCTTTCCTAACAAATGCAGATCCCTTTCAAGTTTATGTTAAATATATGTTTATTGAGAAAAATCTAATTAAACAATATAAATATAATCTTCAATAACTGTTAAAAGTATACTGTAAATGTTAAATTATATGATTTACGATAAAATTCAAACTTTCACATCTAATATTTGTTATTATTCAGTATATTTTTTTTTTTTTTTTTTTTTTATTTATTTCAAAAAAAACAATCAAAAGGCTAAAAGCCCATATACAATTGCTGAGTACTTCAAAAAAAAAAAGAATAGACTTAATAAACTATTTACTTAAACTATATACATTATTATAATTTGGATAAAATTCACAAGATTCACAAAAATACATCAACCTTCATTTGTATGTAGATTCAACATAAAAAAATCGAAATAAATTAGAAATCAACAAAATTTCATTATCAAAATCCAAGCAAATTACAAAAATTATATAAAATTGATTAAATTGATTAGATTCAAACTGATAGTATTATCTAATCAAGCTAGATTAATTCAATTGAGCTAGATGCATCCTAAGCGTTCCTTTAAAGGTACTTAAACAGTCACAACTTTTCATTGGGTCTGGCAATAATTAATATTCAACTTATCTTTTTAAATAAAAAAAAAAATTTATCAATTTTATTTAATTCATTTTTAATTTATAATTTATCTAAATTAACTAAAATATATTAATTTAATAAATTCATATGTTGCACTACTTATACAAATAAGTTGTTGTAAATTGAATAAAAATATCTTAGTTGTAAAGAAAATTCAACAAACAAAATTAAATAAATAATTCAATTCAAATACATTAAACATTTTTTTTATGTAGACACATATTTTTTAATCATTTTGTTTTTATGTAATAAAACCAGCTTGCTTTTTAAATAAATCTATGACATGCAATTAATTTAATTTCGATTCGTGGAAGAATGTAGATGTGTGTCGGAAACTGAACTTAAGTAATCTGGTATTCGTATATTCTATTTAATCCATGAAAATATTTGAAAACATAAATTTCAGATAAAAATCTGATATCAGTTGAATCACTTTTCCTTGCAAATTTCAACAACCAAGACAATTTTTTTTTCTATTTTATTAAATTTTATACCAAAAAATTTTCGAGTATTCAATTAACATTATTATTTCACAATACATATGTATATTTTTGGAAAAATAACATACATTGAGAAAATATAATAATATCAAAAATAAATTATAAATGTGTAGTGTATGCTTAAATGATATAGGGGTAAATAGGTATATTTTGTTTATAAAAACTCAATAATTTTCTAAATAAATTTTTACACTTTGGAATTTCTGATTAACAAAACAAAATATCAATTTTCAATCGTTTTTTAAAAATATATGCTGCAAAATATATATATACACAACAAATTCATACATATAAATATGTTTATTAATGTTTAATGTGAATATATTTAACTAAAATTGGTAGTAAACAACCATTTAAAATATATTGTTTTGTGGAAAATTTATAATCAAGTGGCGCCGCTAGTTGAAATATTTTCGGACCACCTGGAATGTGCACGATTTTTCGATCGAAATTTTATGATATACATATATAAATTTTTTTATTTTTTCAACATATTTACAAAAACTTTTATTGTCTTTTGAAAACTTGAACTTTTTTAAGAATATTATTATTCTGCTTTTGTTTTTATTTTTGAGAATTTATTAAAAATAATTTTCCAGACAGAAGAAAAGATAAAAAGTGAGAAAATTTATTTGAAATTATGAATTAAATTTATATAAATATGTAAGTATATTTTAACATGACGTTTTATATACAACAATTAATGAACATATAGCTTGAAAATTAAAAATTATTTTTCATCAAATACATAATCTGATCTTTTTACCAGTTTCAAGTTCTTCATCTCTATTATTTCGACATACTGACTGATTTTACTTTAACTTAATGTTAAAATGTTGTATTTAATTAGTATAGACCACAACAAAAGTTTTAGACTTTAATTTTTATTTCTTTTTTTTTCTAGATTAGAAGTTTTTATTTTCCATTTCCGTTCATGATTCTACAGAAGAATTTCTCATCCATAACAGGAATAAATCAATATAATATATATATTAATCACATTCTTTTAATTCGAATAAAGATATCAAAACTAACAAATCACAAATAAAACATAAATTAATCATTTCATTACACTTAAAAAATTATAGAAAATCCTTATGGCAATCATCAAAAAATATTTCTTTTGGCTATATTTTGGTTCAAACAGATGGGATTTTATTTATATAAATTAAATTAAAGTAGTAATGTGCAGATACAGGATGTTTTATTTCCAATTTTCGATCACCTTTATTTAATAAGCAAATAAGGTTCAGGGAAAAAATACTTTTTATTCTTTTCCTACACAAAACCTTGGCTATTGATTCCGTATTTGTAATGGCCGAGTCTATTTTCTTTTATTGTTATTACGATCCGTACTTATTATAATAGTTATTTTATTATATTGAAATTAGTTTGTTATTATATTGAAATTAGTTTGCAAATTTCTGAAAAATACTACAAAGAAAAAAATTCTAAAGTTTTAAAAATAATTTTCAACATTTAGTTTAAAATTTATACTGAATAAAATTTTGTAGCCATGTACTATGCTATTTTTCATCTCGGGGAATAAAGTAATATTAAGTAAAAAAAAACTCCTTTCTAATTTCTTTGTTACAATAACATCACCATGTACTTACTTCTAAATCTTATAATCTAAAAATTTTTCAGAGTATAAAATACTTCGCCTGATAAATATAACAAATGACGGATTTCTACAGTAGTAGCTAAATGGGATTAACTATATATACACAATACAAAAAAAAGGTTAAATTTCAATTGATATAAAGATTTTTTTTTTATTTAATTTTCTTATTTTGTAAAGTATACCTACAATATACTTGTACATGTTGTACATAGATACCTATTATAGTAATCTAAAAATATACATTCAAGATATTTTATTCTCATTTAGCCATAAGCCAGGTAAATAATTTCATTAAAATAAAAACAAATTTGATATTATTTTAGTTGAATAAAAACTTAAAACGATCGATAGTCTAGGTTAAGATAAATCCAGCTCTATTAATGAAATCTGTCAAAAATATTCTTAATATAATAATTTTTAGAAATCATTAATTTATCTTCTTATATCCTTTCTAAATTTTTAAACCAATCTTGCAATTATGACTTTTAATTTCTAAACTCAGTAGTTGTTAGTATTTACTTCAAAAATTGAAAAAAAAAAATTGATCAAATCTGATAGAACTGAACTTATGAAAAGAAAAAAAAAGAGAATAAATAATATTATACTTAAGTTTCACTTTCACTTTGAGCTAAAATTTCATCCTTCAAACTGAATTCGATTAAAAAAATTGTTAAATAAAAATAAATTTTAAAAGCGTTTAACTTCCAAGCGTCAACCACGGTTATCATATCTCGGCATAATCCTAATAATGCTCCAATTTTCACACCCAAAACATAATTTTTTCTCTTCAGATAATTCTATTTGAAATCCATTTAATAGATTTCTATCTAGGAGACATAAAATAATTTTTTATAATATATATATTCAGAAGCATAAAAAAAAAGAAATTGAGATTTCAGAGTCTTGATGATTTTGCTTAAACAATAAAAAAAAAAAATTCCTAAGATTCTCGCTTTAAGCAAGTAAGTGGAACAATAATGTATATCTATATTATGTACCTACATTTAAATGACTGTTATATGTTTTATTTAGATTTTCTTTTTAATTCGGGGTCATATCATTTGGAGGTAATTACCAATATAGAATTAAAATAGACATGAATTGTTTTTTATCTTTTCATGAAAAAAAGACATTAAATTCAATTCAATAATGTTCTTTGAGGGAATGAATGTATATAAATTAGATCGGATTATAGGAAATTCACTTTTGGCGCCAATAATTTTAGGTGAAAGTTCAGTAAATTTAATTAAATCAATATAAGAATATTGTTTTTAATTTCGTGAATTAGTTTTAAATATTTAAATGAAACATATTAACTTTACAGGTTTAGAATAACACAAAATAATAGTTTTATACAATTTTTCCGATAATATCAAGTGGCACATAGTGTTGAAATCTATGAACATGCAAATTGTAAGACATTCTTCAGTATCCAACAATGTTTTATGTCTAAAACATCCAAGTCTGTAAGCATCCCCGCACATGCCACATTGTACAAGGCATTTAGCGTACTAGACCAATTTATAATACGTATAGTTGAACCTAATCGGAAAAAGTAATTTTGTAGTCTCATTTACGTAACTACTTAATGCTACATATAATATTTAAAGTGAAGATATATATAAGAACATTATCAGGAATATATTCCTCGATAAGACAAAAATGAAACTATATGTTTCACTGCTATAGTTTGCAGACAACAATCTTTATCAAATGTGAAATTCTTTCCAGTAACGCAATGAAGAGTGTGTCATTTTTTTAATCTTTTTTTTTTTTTAATAAAAATCATACGATATCCGTTGATTTCATAAAATACAATTATTATTATCACCAAACTATGAAATTATTTTGCTAATTTTTCAAATTTACTAAAAATTGATAATCTATGATTCATTTATTCAATCTCGCTTCTAAATTATATATAACTTCCGATTAAACCGGAAGTATCTTTGGTGTGTTGATGATTTCGTTGCATTAAAGAATATTTATCAAAAAAAAAAAACAAAAATAAATCTTAAATAAAAAATGAAATTAGAAATGAATTTGTAAGAAATAAAACATTTATTATTTTTTGTGGACATGGTAAATTAAATGAAACACGTGTCCATTGAAAATAATATTGTAAGTAAATAGATATGTTCAAGTACATTGTACATAAATTTCCTTATCGAAAATATAAGAATTGATGTAATTTTGGGGTTGCGCATAAAAATTATACAAACAAGGATGAATTTCATTTACTTTACTATTTTTATAATAGATGAAGTGCAAAAAGTTATGCTAATAGAAAACATCAAGGACAATTTTTTTTTTTTTTTTTTGAAAAAAATCATAAATTTTATTACAATTTTATAAGTTAAACAAATAATAATTGTTCAACTCCAAAAATCGTAAAGTATATATTAGACTTAGTTTTAACGCCATAGTAAGTTTTATAAACATTCTGCGAGTTCTGAAGTATTGAGTTTTTATTTTTCAATGAGCACTTACGCGTAAGAATATTTTATATTAATTTTCCCCATTAAACCAGTTTTAAGAAATAAAAGAAATTATACCGCAAAGAAAATTTTGAAACTATCGTAATAAATTGAAAGTTTTCTTAATTGGCCAATAAATAAAAAATAATTACTTTAATCTGATTTAATTCAGCTTCCCCGACTTAAATTAACTTGCTTTCATAATTACCAGTGCAAAGTTTGTCATTTTACTTTCGCTATCATAAAATTAAAAATAGTATCTTGATAATTCTTTTACGAACTAATTTTATATATATTTTATTTTATATATATAATATAACTTTGAAAAATAAAAATAATAAAACTTTTCAGACAATAAATTTTATTGGAGTGCAATTTATGTAATTCTTTTTTTTTTATCTCCCAAATGAAATATGTTGAAGTCATCACATAGTGATGACTTTATTGTTTAAATCAGGGGTGAATATGGAAAATTATTTGGTGTATTTTTGAGGGTATATTAAATTATTAGTATTTCAAATGATTTAATCTTTAATTGAATAATTTTGATGGCGTCTAGCAATTGATCAATTATTCAAATCAAATATCTTATTTCCTTATTGAAAGATAACTTACTGGTAATTCATTCATTACTATAAATCTTCAATAATTTTAATATATTATAAGTGAACCAAAAAAGCCTAAACTATAGGTTTATGTAACGTTTATCTTTTTTTAAAGCACATTATTGAAAAGTTCTAAATTAAATCGGCAATACATATGAACTTTTTTAGGAGGACCCATTTCAGACCCGTTTAATCTTATGACCGTTTCTAAATCTACCGGCCATGCATAAATTTTGTAATTATGTGTACTCATCTACAATATTTCTTACAATTTAAATATTTTCATTAATTACTTACTTTTTTTGCCAAAATTTTGTTAAAAAATTAAGAAATATTGTCTTTTAATACTTGTGATTGAAGCACTTATTTCAGATGTTGGCGTCAGAAAAAATATAGTTATAAAACATTATTGATATAGTATTATATTTTTTGATCCCTTTTAATTTTAATACATATATACCATATATTAAGAAAATTAAAATTATTGTAACTTTTAAATATAACAATTGTATTTATTTATTGCTATTTTTATACAAAAAAAAGGGATGCAATACAGTGCATAGTGCCAATTTTAATGTCACTATCTTAATAGGGTGATAAATTTCAAGGGTGCGTTTAATGTTTTTTTGTAATGTAATGTGTACGACCAGATGAAATTGGATTTTTGTATATGCAATCTTAAGAAGCATTATTATCTATCCTTGATTTTATAATAAAATAAAAATATTTTGACATTTTTAAATTTATTTTCAATGTTTAATGTATGTATATGTATACAATAACACTCTACCGCAATAATTGAAGTTGAAAAAATAAAATTTCAAAAATTTCCACACTATGTTGGTATCTGTGTGGTGTAGGTTCATAGTTAGTAAGTATATGGTATTTTGTGCAGTTGTTGTCAAAAAGATGAGCTTGGGATTTGATATTGTTAATTATCCATCATTCAACGTTTGCGAAAACTTCACAAATAATACATCAAAGCGGTATGAGGACGACTACGACAGTATAAGTTGTAACAAAAAATGACATATATTCTTAAATTTGAATGTGTCCTGGCATCAAATCAAAATTAAAATTTCGTGAACTTTAAAAATATTGGATCAGGAACGAAATTTCGGATTCTATTTCTCAATAGTAAGAAATATTGATTTTAATTTTTTTAATTTTTCAATAAAATCAATGAAATTTTACAAAAATCAACATTTTACTTTTATTTTTAATAAAAAATATACATATATATTATTTTTTTTACTTTTAAAGTTACGTAGCTACATTTGTGTATGTACTATAATTCACATAAGTATGTACATACTAAACATATATTTCGGGAAATAAATGAAAATCTATATTTCTAGAAATGAGCACATATTGTCCGAAACAATAAAGTTAAAGGGACAATTTAATAAAATAAAAAGAAAAATGATTCATAAATGAAATAAAGGAAAAAAAAAAAGTTCAAAAGAAAACTACCATCATAGAGGACACTTCACATATTTATATTTCCAGGCCATTTAACACAGTCCTTTGGCACAGACTATTCTTTATATTTACTACGAGAAATAATAAAAAAAAATAAAATACCAAACAGAGTAGAAATTTCTTTTTTTTATTCTGCTGGCTGTGAAAATAGAAAAATTTAACCAACACATATTGCTTTATCGTATAAAAGACGATGAAAATTTTTATTGGATTTTTTTTCGTTTAGAAGTTTAAGAAACAGGTCAGTATAAGTAAAAATAAAGCAAATGAAAACTAATAAAAAATATAGTAAAGTTTACCTATATTTATTAAATATTCCTAACTGCTTACTTTTAAGTATGTTTTAAAATTTAATAAAAATTATATTTGATATTAGAGATATTACGGATCCGATGTTTTCCATTATTATTTTTTGTGTCACCAAAATCTGACCACAACTCCTTTTTCAACGTAAGAGTTTGCATGACATAAAATTGATTTTGTTGTCCTAAGCCCATTGATTTTTTACTATACTCATTGGTCATTTGTAAAACTTTCTCATACCCTTATAGCATTTTTAAGAGAGAGCTCTTTCATGTTCAACCCCAAATAAAATCCACCTCTGACATAAATAGTGTTGTAAAAAGAATACATATCTCGGACGCCTTTTCTGTGATAGCTTGTCCTTAATATTTTTTCTTTTGTATAGAATTGCCAAAATAATTTCACATCAATTTTCTTGCAAGTAACGAAAAAAGGGAGAATGTAAATAAGTTCCAAAGCTTGTTTATTGCAAATTATGAATTAAAGTTTTCGTCGTTAAGGAACTTTTTGTAAAAGACTCTTAATTATAACTTATAACTTTAATCTTTTGATACTCATCTCTATTCACATCTAAATAAACTTATAGAGTTATTAATATAGGTAAAAATAGCTATATATTTACAAAACTATACTTGAAATTGCATACATCGTCGTTTGTGTTGTCATATTATCGTTATCGGTGATGTTTTGATTCCCACTTAGAACTGGAATATTTGTTATTTGTCCGTTCTCCATTTATGCACTAATAGTTTTGTGATAATAATTAGCTATAGGTAATATTAATTTTTTTGCTTTAAATGAAAACAATATTCAACGTTTGCGTTTTAGTAAAAGTTCGTTGTGATCTCTATAATGCCTTACAAGCCGATCGGCTATGTTATGTCACATTTACACGCCGTAATTATTGGTTGGTTGGCTGGATTATATATAGACCGACAATTTAATCAAAATTAAATAAAATTAAATATTTTTTTTATATACGGCTTTTATAAGACATGCAAACTGACGAAAATTAAAAACAGACAAGAAAAATAAATGTCCTTTTTTCACTAGTTTTAACAACAAAATGTAAAAAAAAAAAAGACAAATTTGAAATAAAAAAAATCTTTATTCTTTTTCACATCATAGACGATTTTTTGAAGATAAAATACATTTTTTATTTAAGAAGAAAAGAAGTGTTTTGTCACATCCTCCCGGAAGTAAAAGACGATTTCCATTCAAAATATCCCAAAAAAAAGAAAAAAAAAATATTAAGGACGTTCACTTTTTCACAAAATTTTTAGTAAAACTTTGTTCAAAAATTTTCCAAAGTCATTTATATACGTACTTAAATCTATGTATAGTGTATACGTATTTTTTTTTGGGGGAACAAGGATATTCTTTAATTGCTGGTAATTTTTTTTTTTAACTAATATACACCAAAATTGTTTTGGCATAAAAATTTTTGACTTATAAGTTGCTGCCACTAAATAAACCATAACAAACACGATTTGGATAATTTTTGACCCTTTATTAGAGTCACGTGACTAGACATCATGTGACTATAATATGAAACAAAAATCAATAGTTTCCGAAAAAATAAGGAATAAAAAATTGCATATGTACAATTTCTACGTACACAATTATAGTGTAATTGTTTAGTTAATAAAATAATATTATGTCGCGCAAAAAAATAATCTTTTCAAGCCACAAAATAATTACTAACAAACTCTTCGGCCTATACTATCAAACTGATTCCTAATCGTTTATAATACTTATATACGATTAATTAATTTACAATTATATGTTAAATTTAAAAATGAAGTTATTTCGGTTTGCATATTCAAAGGTGATAAATTATATTCTATATTTATTTTCTTATAGTTAATTCGAACCTCACTTCCTACGACTAATATGATGTGTTATGTGGTGCAATTTCCAGCTCCAGCTTTTGAATTAAGTGTTTTTGTCATTTATATGATTATTTAAATTTATTAATGTAGGTACCAAGTAACATCAACGATATGCTCAAAAGAAGTTTTTAATTATTGAAGGAAAAAATTTCTTTTTTAATTTATAAAATCACGACTGTTGGCGATTAATATAAGAGCAATAAATTTTCAGATACACAGAAACTAAAAATTGGAATATTGGTGAAGAAAAAATGCTTGAAATATTGTGCTATGTGAATCCAGCTTTTTGTTACTTATCCTTGGAGCAGAAAGGACTTTCACATATAATACATTTAATATAAATTTATCATATTAGGAACCATATTTTTTTGCTTGAACATTTAATACAAAATTTTAGTGTTTAAATTACAATTTGAAATTCATTGCCTATTGACTTAAGCAAAAGAAAACTTATTGATTTATAGAGGAGTTCGTAACCTAATATAAAATTAAAAAAAAAAACTAATGTTCAAGGAACTGAAATTGTGTGTATAAGTTCTTAAAAGTTAATAGCAATTATTACAACTAAAATTATTGAAAATTTGAACATATAATCTTAAATAAATTGTCCAATTATCTTGCAGCAAGAATCTTTAGAATTACACCTACTTATATTTATGTGCAACAAAAAATAAAAACAAAACAATCCCATGATTAAAAACGGACTTTTCGGTAAATTTGAACTATCTACTTCCGATACTTAAATAGTTTTAATTTGACTCTTTAAGTTCTAAGTTTTACCGAATCACACAAAAATCAAATAAAAAAATTCAAACCCCTCCTAGTCTCAAAAAATTAATAACTTCCAAATTACCGTCAGTTTAATAAAATCTTATAACAATTTAGAAGCAGATATTACATGTTTCTATTCTACAGCTAAACGGAGTTAAAGTTTAATTAAAAAAAAACTTTGAATAAAATCTATTTCAAGAAGACCGTGTTCTTGTTTTTGCAAAATTTCAATCTATATATTATTTTTATTTCCAATTATTTAAAGAAAAAATATCTTAGACATGTACAGAAATTTTTTTTTCAAGAAGTACTAATCAAAATAAAAACAATAGCGCTTTAAATTTGCAGCCACAAAAATACATTTTACATTATTAAATTTTTATAGATTTTAACCAATTTAATTTTCTTTGGCAACTGATGATGAAAACAATGTAGACATCAATGACGGCGGTGGCGGCGGCGGTAATTTTGGCGCGACACGATGTCAAAGAATAAAAATGAAAAACAAAATAAATTAACAAAATGAATAAAATTGCATCTTTTTGAGTTAATCAACGATGGAATTAAATTATAATCAGAATATTTAGTTTATTAAAAATAAAAAAAAAATAAATTTAGTATTTAAGTATTGAATCCCAATTATAATATATACAAAATTTGTATATTCGTTTATTGTTGAGCTAGAAATCGTTAATTTTCAATTCTAGATAATATTTTCCTGACACAATTTTGTATTCTTTATGATCTTAGATAAAGATAAGCACATTAAAAATATTTCTCGCCCTTCGAATTGGAAACAAAAATCGACACAGAAGAACATAGAAAGAATATTAGTATTTAATGTGTTTGAAATTTATTGACATATTAATTTTTTTCGCTATTTTTGCATTAGTAATTCCAAAACATAGATTCTCTGTCCCACTTTAAGACATTATGCATCTGCCGATAAACAATACATGCCCGTAATTAATTATTTATCTAATCGGCTTCAAAAGATTTTCAACGTTTTAATTGTTTTACAATTATACCGGGAAGTGATTAAAAAAGCTTTAAACTTAAAATTTCTGAAGTAATGTTCTTTTACATTAATTTTATATATATTTAATATTAATGTGAGTAAGCCCAAGGATAAACTAAAATATCTAAAACAATATTTTATTAATTAATTATATTGGTCAAAAAAACAGAAAATTTCATTTAAAAACTTATTATAAAAATAAAACTAAATTCAATAATATTTATTTATTTTTGTGTATATTAATTTTTTTTTTTGTGATGATGGAATATTATAAATTTATTAATGGTTTTTTAAAAATATATTTTTGTTAATTTTGTTTTTTTTTTTTTACCCTGAACAAATGCCATTAATATATATCTTATTCTTTGTTAGAATGAAGCAAACAAGGTACGTGCGATTATATTGAATATCGGTGTTTAGATAGGCGGTACCCCAAATTTTTCTGATGGCTAATTATCCGTAGGTGGTCTTTTATAAAGTTATTATTAAATGGAAAAAGCAATAAATGAAAAAAAAACCGGGAAATAAATTTTTACATAATAAAAATGTAAAGCTATTATTACTTCAAATGGTTAATTTTTTATTTATGTATATTTTATGTAATATGTTTTCAACAAGACTATTGACATAAACTATATATGTATATGTTGACATTTAAATAATAAACATTTAGGTGTAGTATGATTACAATAGTTTATATTAAATCATGTATATGGCTTAATAATGAAAATTTTTAAAAATATCAAAAGCAAAATTTCATTAAACACTCTGTTTGCCTTATTTTGTTTTTCGTGAATTACTTGCACTAGGTAAATTTTACATGTTACACGCTAAACGAATCCTGGTCAAGAACCTGGAATAATTTAATTTAATTAAATATACTCAATTTCATCATTCAATCCTTCAGACTAAAAAAATTTTTTTTTGTCTTTTAAATGACTACACCTGTACCTGCAACAAGATGTTATGGGTCTTCAAAAAAAAAAAAAATCCAATTATTCTAAAAATTATGCAAGGTCCATTGTACATTTATCACCCATTCTGAGAAATTTGAAGGGATAATTTTTAACCACCATAACAAATGTTCTTATTGCTAATAAAATCATAAGTATATATATCTCAAATTTATCAATATCATTTAGAAACAAATTCATTTTTAACTCTAAATGCCTAGATTTCAAATTTCATTTTAAGAATTATTATTAGATTTTATGGAAAAATATTTTATGTGATGATTAAAAAAATTATTTTCATCCACAAGATTCGTAAAAAACAAATGCTGGAATGACTTATTATCTATCTTCTGATATTTTATTATTTTGGAAATAGATAGTACGCATTCTATTTTACACATTCATGTTATTAAATATATGTATATGGATATTGTTTGTTTCAAATCTAAATAAGATTAGAAAACCATTTATGTCACGATCACGGATACATATTTTTAAGGCAACAAATTCCGGTTGCTATTTCGATAGCATCATAGAAAAGCACTTTACAATGGCTTCAAAAGTTAGTTGTATCATTTTTTTACTAAAACACAGTGACCGACTTAAATCTCATTGTGTGGCCAAAGCAATATTAACAATATTAATATTTGATAATAAATTGTCCTCTTTTTTTTTTTTATTTTGAATTCCAACCAATTTTAATAAAATAAATATTCTTTGGGATGATGATAAAAACAAAATATTTAATTTTCACCAACCGGAACGAAAAGAATTTTTAACGCTGACTTTTACCAAACCAAAATATTATTCATTTTTATCCTTGAAGATATATAAATTTTAAATCATATAGTGCTTGTATATAGATTACATGTACATTATTTATATAAATGTTACAGAAAATGTATTAAATGCGTAACAGCATAAAATCTACATTATATGATTTTCCTATACGAATTGTTTATATTTTAAGTAATGCTTTCGGAATTTATGCAACTTTTAACCTCACCCACAGGATTTGTTGAAAATTATTTCATTTATAATGAAACAGGAAGCCACAAGAATTAGCCACGGATTTTCGTTTTATTTAAAGATTAAAACATCATAATGATTTTGTCCTTTTGCAAAGTAATAAAATTTTTATAAACTTTAAAAATAAAATAAAAAAAAAGATTTTTATACTAAATTATATATTTTGTACGTAATGAAAGTAAATACACATTCAAGAATTCTGAATAATATATTAATTGGAAAACAAAACTGAAGATAATATCCGCTACACTTTACTGAAATCTGTATAATATTATTGAAAAATCTATTTGCCATATATTTCGTTAAAATAGTTTTAAAAATAATGAAATTTGATTATTTTTTAGTTCTTCTCCAAATTTAACTTTTTAACGAAAATATCTTAAAAGATAGTTATAATAATATATACCTATTGATATTCGAACAGAGCATACATATTTTAAAAAATATGAAGCTGTTGTGGATCAGCAGAAATAACACATATAAAGTTAGGAATCTGAATAAACCGAATAACGCGAATTATTATTTGGACCATACAATCAATTATAGCGTAATTAAAGTTCCAATTTGATTGATTTCATAGGAAATTCAGATAATTTTTCCCAATTTCCATCATATTGCTCTTTAGGTTTTTTTTTATAGTTTGTTCAATGGACTTATGGAAGTTCTTAACTCTCTGCACAGTAAAAATAAATATACAAATAATATCCTGGAACAAATATTTCCGTTGATCATAAACATGGACAAATTTAGATCCCATTAAATTTTATTTATAATATTTCTACACAAAATTTTAAATAAATATAAAAAAAAAAAATTTAAAAAATTTATATTTAATTTTCGTTATTAAATGTAACTCCTGTAAGTGTAATAAAAGTGTACTCGTAAAACTAAATTTATCTCATAAACTGAATCTTTTTTAAATTAAAATTTCAGCGCATTAAATTTGCATACAAAATAATAAAATTTAACAATAACGAAAGAAAAAATAATAATAATAATAATAATAATATAAAAAAAGAACCAAAATCATGAAATAAAAATAAAAGTTTATCTACTCAATATCTACAAATTAAAACACGATAAGGGTGTAACGCTATGTCACCACAAATTTTCCTGAATTTTTCCGCCGTTATTTACCATTATATACCAAAACAAAAAAAAATATAGATTTAAACACAAATTCAAAGTATATAAACTTTATAAAAACAGGAAACAAGATTCAGATCAGAAACTTAATTATAATTAAATATCGGCTTGATATTGTATGTACAATATAGTTTGTTATTATGTTAAATCTGGTCGCAGAGATTAAGTTGCATTTTGAGAGGCTCAAATATCCTGAATCTAATTTTTCGTCTTCTGATCATTTCAAAAGCTAAATAATTCATGAAATTAAGTTTAATTTATTGATCTCAGTTTTCTCTAAGCCATTATTCGTATAGCAAAAAGTTTTGGCATTTTGACTTTTAATACCGTGATATTATTTACTTATATTTTAAAGACCTATTAAATATTCAAAATTTAATAAAGTTAACATACTTTATATATAATTTTTATACTATAAATAACTTATTTTGCATAACAAATGACATAAAAATAGATACCACGTATAGATATTTTTTTGACTTTTTAATCTGAATTTTTGAATATAAATATAAATATACGGAATAAATATACATATATACGACAATGTATCTGTAATGTTGTCAGAAATTTTTTACGCCAACAGTTCTTTTTGTAATTTTTAATTTGTTGCTGCTAGTGTCTCTATAGCATCCTCCTTTTTTTTACTTGTTTTTAATATAGATACTTGTATATTATTTAGTTTTTTTTTTTTTTTTATTATATGATTAAATTTATTTCTGGGTGATGATTTTTCAGAAATTTAATGATATGCAGAGTGAATATAAAAATATCTGTGTTTATTTTTATTATAAATAAATTTAAAAATTAAAAGGATGTATATGTATACAACAAATATTTATATATCAAGGAATAATATAATATTGTCACATCAGAGGATTATGTGATGCGGTTATATACCCTTTTTTAAATTTAATTTAGTTAAAATTTTGAGAATATTTTAAATATTTCACACAATAGTATTTGAATAATATTTAAAAATTTATTAAAATAGGAAATATATAATAGTTTCCTATATGAGAATATAATTTATCGAAAAATATTTCGCAGGATAGATTATTATATTAATCCTTTGAAGGATACTGTCAATTTTTTTCAGTATAATGTTAGTTTCATTGAAAATTCAACAAGACTATTCAATTAATCACCTTTGTTGTTTTTTTATTTCTTCTTTATTAATAATATCTCGGAAACACTTAAATATTGCCGATTTAATATATATATACACATTTTAAAATTGGTTCTACCCAACGAAAAAAAAATTAATGGATATCGTTAGTTTTTTTTAACAATCAATTATTAAAAAATAATATAGAAAATTATGGGAATCTAAAATCTTATATTTTTAAAAATGAAAAAAAAATTAATTAGCAACCCCAAATTATATTGCGTTGAAAGATCAAAAATATATACATTTTATACCAAAATTAGCACCCTAACATTAATTTGGTTAAAAAAATATTAGTAAAATATATATTTTTACAACATTGTCGTAATAATGTATAAAAAAAGATTGAAAATTTATTACAAGATTCGCACAGCACATTCATATACATATTTACATTGTAAGTACTACATCTACATAATAAAATTCTAAAATTTTATTATTAACATATATGAAATTGTTAAATAAAATAAGTTTTCCAGTTTTCTGTTTTATGTCAAATGTAAAAGAATAAAACACTTTTGATATATGTAAATTACATTTAGTTTTCACTACTCGATTTTGAAATAATAGAGAAACTTTGAACATAAATGAAATTTATTTTCCAACTTCTTAGCACAAAATAATATGTTTTTTCCTAAATTAAAAAAAAAAGTACTCTATTTCAATAACTTCAAAAATGTTCTATGAACATTTTTGAGAACCATGGTTTTGGATATCTAAAATCTAATGATCCAATTCTAATTTGTACTAAAGTACTAGTTTTAATTAATTTTCAATTTATCATTAATTTATTTATTATGTTGTCACTGAATTAAAAGATCATATATTAAATATTATGTATATCTTTTATTAAAATCAGAGCTTTCTAACATGTTTCAATATTTATATCCAATTCAAATGATACAGGATTTTTGAAATAATTCAAATTTTTGATAGCCTATTAAATTAATTCTATCTGAATAAGAAAAAACTATATCCATATTGTGCCATGTTTACATTATTATTATTTTTATCATTCGTTTTAATTAAATTTTAATATATTCACAATACGTCCTATTGCATTATTTAGCTATGTACATAAAACTGCAGAATTATTTATTATAAATAAAACACATAAAAAAAAAAAAATGTATACATTTAAAAAATAAATAAAATTAAATTTTGAATTACACCAAAAGAATATTATCACTTCTCGTGTGAATTTTTCATATTTTCTGCATAACTATAAAATTTTTGTCACTATTTTAGCGCAAATATGCATAAAAAATTTTCAATATAATATAATATTTTTTTTTAATTAAATATTAAAAAAAAATTTTAATAAAAATATAAAAATATTATAATTATGATATAAATTTAAATTCAAATAATTTTAATTGCGGTGAGCCTTTAGATATATTATAAATAATTTGTTGCGCTTTTTTAATCTTCAAACACAAAACACTAACATTTTTTTTATCTATTTTCATAGTGTCAGACTATTTTTATTATTTTATTAATATTGTAATAATTACCATTACACGGCAAGCAACCGACGACTTAAATGGCAGTCAATTAATTTTATCCATAAATTGATTAAATAATTTAATTCAACTGCTAAAGACTGTCTTAAGAAAGTATATTCTGTCAGTGCGGTGAAATTTCTATTTCTATAGCTTGGACTGGAATATGTTTTTAATAATTAAATATTTTTTGTTTTTTTTTTTTCAAATCCTTTCCATAGTACAATGAAAGCATCAAATTTTTTATCCTACTTAATATTCTAGTATTTTAATGTCAAAAATTAAGTTCGAACGATCAAAGTGAAAGTTGAAAACGCAGACTCTTTTCTTATTTACTTATTATTCAAAATAGTAGAGAATACTGTCTTTGATATATTATATAATATATCCATTAATTATATGTAAATAAATATCTTAAACTTCTTCTGTTTAAAGGATTCTGAAAGCTTTTGTTGCTGTACCAATATCTTTAAAAATGAATTTACAGATTTTTTTGCTATTATGCAAAAAATTTAATTAAAAACATTCTAGACCGTTTTCAAAATACTATAGACAATTTAGTGAAAAAATATAGATACTTTAACACGATATCGCCTTTGAACATTTAATTTATATTAAAATTATTAAAAAGATTATAAAAGTTAATTTTTTATTTTCAATAAAATTGAAATAAACATTATAATTTATTTCTTTTTAAATAAATTAGATATATCTAGCATTATTCTTCAAAGATAAATTTATTCGAGAAAAAAAATAAAATGCATTAAAAATATAATTTACTTTTAATATTTTCATTCTATAATTTTTTAATGAAAAATATAATCTGATTTTATCGAAAATCAGACCTGTTTTCATTAAATATGTTTTTTTCTTTATATATAGTTTTTTTTTTTCTTCGAAGCGCACCACCTGGTGAGATTTTTATGATCAATTAAATATCTTTTGGCGCGACATTAATTATTTCATTTTAATGTGGTGTCCAATTCGATTATGATTTTTATTTTTAAAGATTTAATAAAAAATAATAAAAAAAAAGATCCTTCTTGTTAAGATAAAGAAATTAAATTTATAAAACTGATCGTTTTCAACCATATTAATTTTATTATTTTTTTATAATGAATTGATTATTATATATATTATGAACAAAATATTGAACTGATATTTTTAATTAATTTAATTTTCAGGCAGATTTTATATTTAGAAAATTTTAATTAAGAAACTTTTTGTAATTTATTTTTTGATTTACGTATTTAATTAGACGTGAGTCAACTCACACTAAGCTTGCCTGATATATTAAAAAGTTTTCACTACATTTTTAGCACACATGACAGTTGAACTAATTTCTGTTTTTTTTTTTAATAATATGATTTTTATTTACATGAAAGTAATTTTAATAATACAATGTTGATAATTTCATTAAAATTAAAGTAATAAAACTATAATTATGAAAAGGGCTTTTATTAAGTTTACAAGAAAAACAAAACAAAGTCCAGTCTGTCCTGGAGCTACCATGTTAATTGATAATAAAAACATGGTAATTTTCGTTTTTAGGACAAACAATAAAAAAAAAAAAATATTTATTAAAAAAATTTCTCATGTCAAAATAATTATTGCATGAACATCATTCGTTATCAAATTTAATCAAAATTAATTTTAATCAAATTAAAAAAAAAAAAATCCTCTTAAAATAATAACATCCTTTCTACATAAGAGCTAATTTCTTATTTCCTCCACAGAGAGGACAAGAGTCATATTATAAATAATTTTTCTTTTAGAGAGATGAAAAAAACATAAAAAAAATTGTATTTAAATGAATTATGGTAATTTTCAACAGCAGAATATTTTTCCATTTGCGCGCAAAAAAAAAAACTTAAATATTATAAGTTCAGAAATTCAAATAGTGTTTTGCCATCCAAATGCAAAATAATTTAATTTTCCATAAAAATGTCCAGGACAATTAATTAAATATTAAATGCAGTTCTTTTTTTTTTTTTTTTGCCATCAATTTCTCAAAGGAAACGAAAACTAAATTATAATAACAGTTAAATAAAAATGGGAATCTGTAAAAAGTTATTAATTGTCAGTCAATATTTCAACAAGCTATAATATGTTCTTATAATTCAGCTGCATTCATTAATTGCACAACGAATTGGAGTTAATGCGTTTTCAAGTTCACAAAGACATTTTTCAAGTTCTAAATTTTCCGCTGCAATTGTTGTGTTCTGAACTCTTTACAAGAAGAACAGTAAAAGGATGATATTTAAGACATATATATTAAGTGAAAATCTAAGAAAAACGTGAACAGAACCAGTGTTACTGAAAATAAAAGATCAACCGTGAATTTTAATTTCATTGTCAGCGTGCAATTTTTAAATGGTTAAATAGCGACATCATTTAATAAATCATTTATCTGTTCTGCCGCTCAAATTTACATTTCTAAGTACAGGTATATCCATTTATTGGATTTCTCTAAATAAAAAATTATACATAGTTAGATTTAGAGTTATTTATATCAAAATTATATAGAACCAACTAGCCAACACGAAAGTAGATTTTCATTCAAACATAAAATTATCCTGTAGTAGAGATTTTTTTTTGTTTAATTGGTCAAAGGATATTTTTACATATTTCATAAAAGTGTAGTGCGGCACTTTTGAAATAATTCACTAATTCAAAATTTTAATTACTTGGACATTTGTTGAGAATATTTAAATAAAAAAAAATGTTATTCCCTATGGAGCAATATTCCTGAATAAAATTTTGCATTATATATAAAGTGTCATTCATTCATATTTTATCAAAATGTTTTTTAAATTTAAGAAATTATTATAATGTTATATTAAAAATTAAGTCATGGATTTTATAAACGTTGAAAATAAAATTAAAGAAATTTGTTTTAAGTTAAATTGTAAAATATTCAATTCAACTATCTTTTTTTATCTTAAAAACTATCGATAAAATATTCTATTCGATAGAATATCTTTTATGACTACATATACGTTATATATTAACTTAAACTTTCTTACTATCACATTAACCAACCATTAATATAAAAAAAATTTAAAATAAGGTTTATTATTACGTATAGTTTTCTATTTATAACTTTGGTAAACTTCAATGATAAACTTCAATCAAATGAATCTGATTAATGCGTCTTAACAATTATATGAATGCAAAGGCTCTTTGAGGCAATACATTTTTTATGTTTTTTGTACCTACTTAATTTTACAAAAACACGGTACTTCCTTTTAATAAGTATTTTGGTAATTAAATTAAATGATAAAGAAACTTAAATGATTTAAAAAAAGACGTATATTGCGAGTTCTTAAGAGAGGTTTATCACAAAACAATAAAACCATCGCCACTTAGAACTCTATTCCGCTCACGAAGTTAAAAAATACTCCAAATTGTCGATTGACTGAAAAAAAAAGATTAATTTTTGCTTTTTTTTGAAGAAAAAATTAAGTTTTAGAGAGAAAATAAATTTTTTTTTCATAAAATGTTAATCAAAACTAAGGTAAATAGGTGGCTTGTCTTAATCATTTTCAACATTTAAGTCACTAATCATCGGTCAGATTCTTAGCTTTATAGTATTTGCTTAATAAGTTCTAATTTAATCATAATTATAATCTTGTATAATGGTTCACATTTTCGACATTAAGTGATTACTTGGCAATTGAACTTTATACTTTATTATGTCAGTTTTAAAGCAAGTAAGAATTAACGTTAAGACGATCCTAAAACTTCAATTCTTATTTAGTCGAAGAACAGTCAAACAAATTTGGGTCCAGAGTAACGCCTGAAGACTTCCCTTCCGCTCAACCTTATCTTTTAATTCAAAAATCTAGTTTTTAATATAGGAAAAACTATAAAAGCAAATATTATTTTACCAATTTTTTATAATAAAGTTTATCAATAATATTTAAAAGCAAAAAAAAAAATGTTTGTATTTTTTTTTTGTAATAATAATAGAAAATTGCAGTTTATTTTTTTAAATTTTTTTTTTATCAATCCTCTCGAATTTTCATTTCATGTTTTTATCCATTTTTATTAGTTCAATTGTACCACCTTATCTTTTTCCAAGAAAAAATATCTTTTTTAACTTAAATTAGAAATGGAAAAGCAATAAAGTTTTACAATCATTTTTGAAATTGAGTTACACAATAAAAATCTTTTAACATTGGGAATTGGGATTATGAAAAATTCTTTCAGCTTCAAATTTATAAGACAGAGAGTCATATTTGTGCGGAGGCTTGTCAGTAAACGACTTAATTGTTTAGAAAGTTGAAACTTTTGGATTAAAAATTTATTTATACAATTCATTTACGACATAAGACAATCAAAATGACTATATTTCAAGCATTATTTTGTATTGAAATAAATGCGAATATATTTTTGACCACAAAGGTATTTCAGGTGTCATTTTAATTATTAAAAAGTCATTATATGTAATATTACAACCATGGTCATACAGTCTATAATTGTTATGATGCTCTGTCGACAACATGAATACAATTAAATTATTATTATTATATGTTTTTTTTAACAAATTTAATATTCTTAAAAGAAACTATTCAATTCAATTCGTTTTTTTTTTTTTTTTTTTTTGATTTAAGTAAATATTATTTCGAATACGAAAAAAGGCATCACCAGCATTCTTCATAGATAATTCTCTACAATTTCAATATTTATATTTGGATTCAGACAGTAAAATAAAATAAGAATCCTTTATTTTCGATTTTACAAAAAAGAAAAAAAAAAAGGAATAAAAAATAAAAACCAATAATAAAAATATTCAATGTATAATAAAAGAAAATTGCTTAAGACAATGTCCCAGCACCTTTGAATAAAATCTGGTAAAAAATTTCACTATTTATGTATACTACATATTTATGTCGAAAAGAGCTTTCGGTTTTTCGTTGTATTTTCATATTAAAAGTCTAAAAGTTTCTATTATGAAATTATTGCTACAATTATACTCTGAACTCGGTTAAAAAAATTTAATGCCTATGTGGAGAAAACCTGAAAATGTGAGTTGTTATTTGGAAGGCAAATATTCGTTTCTTAACTTTATATTTAGTCGAATTAAATTTTTCTTATTTGTACAGTTAAAATCGTTCGTATTTATAATAGTTCAATCAACGACGAACTAATGGATTTTCTTTATATTGACGGGTTCTTTTTAAATTTCCGTATTATAGCAAATTTCTTACTATGGAAATCTTGCTATAATTTCATAATATTCAGAATATGAGTGAACTTCGAATATATTACGGAAAGGTTATACTTAAATATCAAAAATAAACACAATAGTATATTCGCGCAGGAAATATTCATTTAGTGTGAAAATGTGAAAATTTTTTGTTTAAAAATAAACAAAAAAAATTATTTTTTCTTCCACATAATGAAAATTATTTCTTCTGCATATGATTTGGATTTCTTTCATGTGTTCAAACGAATGAAACATAAAAAAAATAAAAAATAATTAGAATTTTTACGACGTGAAAATTATGCAGACATATAAAATGGCGTTTGGAGAAAACAGAAAAAAAAAACAGAAAAACACTTCCCAGACTGCAGTTGTGCACTTATGACTTTATTTTTTTTATATACCTATATTTTTTTAAGAATTTTTCGTTCTGATTATTTATCAATTCATGTGTACTTTTAATTTAAATATATGAAAACAACACTTTAAATACGATTATTAATAAATTATGATGGTATTTGCCCTATTGAATTTAAGGAGGCATTACTATAAAAATATAAGTTGACTCCATTTTCTTTATGAGCACTAAAAATAATTAATATCTTTTAGGAAAATCAATATAATGATTTTTCATTATATAATTGACTTGCGTTTTATTTAGCTAGAATTATTCAAAAATTAATTGTTTCATTTTTCATATTTATGTTCATGTTCATTTTACACGTTCATCGCCAGTGATTAACTCGGGTTCAAATAAAAAGTGAATTCAATTTTAGTTCACACGCATCATCGAAATTGATTCGAGCAGTATTTGTTTGTTTTTTCATTTTGTTCTCATTTTTTCCTCTAGCAAAAAAATTTACCTCGTTTATCAGAAATGAATCTTGAAAATGAAATTATTTTTTTTTTTACACAATGACACTTGATGAATCATCGAAATGAATCACTAGGAGTGAACGAAAAATTGAACCTCGTTCGAAGAATAGCTGTTTACACAGTTCACTTATCGTTCACTTCAAGTGATTCATTGGCGATGAACGTGAAAAGTGAACCTTATAAATGAGACATTATTAATTTAAACAATGATTTTGGACAGTGAATCAAATCCGAAGTTATAAGATTAGTGTTGTTGTAAACTATTAATTTCAACTAACGAAATCATAAGTTCAAAAATTTTAATTTTTGTTACTAATATTTAGTATAGAATTTTTTAAAAATAACTAAATTTTTTGACGTTTATAGTTTAAATTTTAATTAGTACCTATATTCAAAATTAAATTCAGATATTTCTGATCCTAAGTTAAAGTATATTAGCTATAAAGCGGAAAGATTATAATTTAAGCTGAATTATTTTCTGGCCGTAAGTGCTCAAAATCTTCCATTTATTGTCAAAAATATATAATATCTTAAGCAAAAATGTGCTGGAAAGAATACATTCTATTTTTTCTAATGAAGAATAATTTACAAAACATATTTTTTACATGTCGAATATTGCGATAATCATATGAAAAAATATATTAACAAGTAAAATTATGAACTATTTTTCTTTTCTATTACAAATAATTAATCTAGCTATATACACGCATACTGAAGCAGTATATAGAAATTATAGCTACGTCTGCTATTTGTTTTCTCAGTATGTACAATCACTGATCATGGTTTTAGCAATTATATACTTGGAACTCACGTATTTGCTTCTAGTTTTTCAGCAAATACAACGAATTTGTATCTCAGAGACCAGTCCTACAAATACTGAAAGAAATCTGAGTAAATTTTTCATCTATATTTTATTTCTTTCAACTTCATAATTTAAAACAAATTTAAATGCAATTAATAATGCAATTAAATTAATAATGCAATTTTAAATCCTTGACAATTTACACTTCGAAAAATTCATTCATTGAACACTATGTACCATTTTTTAAGAAAAAAAAAAACAAAAATTTTATTTTATTTCCCCACTTGCAATTTAATTTTATATTCCAATATAACTTAGCGAAATAAAAGCATAATAATAATATAAAATGCCTTTGTGTAGAATTTAATATAAAAAAAAATACAATAATAATAATAATTGAATTGATATTGCTTGTATCACCACCAACACCATAATTTAATCCAATCCAGGTAAATATGCAACAAATAGGACGCCAAAAAAAGTGGAGCCTATCACTCATACTATGCTGAATTATGCATTACATTGAAATTTATTTAAGATAAACGCCAAAAAATAAATTAAGATATTGTTGGAAGAAAGTTTTTTATTGATTCTAGAAAAAGATATTTCTATAACAATTTTGTCCAATCTGTAATTTTTCGAGATTTAATTCCCTAATAATATTGAGGTTCAACCCCAGATTTTCATAGTCGTTATTGCCTACTTTTATGGGGAAAAACGGCGAATGCGTTTATTTTCCCTTAAGCGAGCGAGACCTTATTTTACAGCAACAGCAACCACATCATTTACATAATATCAAAAAGAAAAAGCCTTGTTGATCTTTCCTCGAAATCTTTTTTGAAGCTATTTTCTTAATTAGTTTAACTTTATATTTGTAATAAACTTAAATTGAGGAACACAATTTAGAATAAAAAACTTATATGCGAAAAGAAAAATGCCTTAAAAATGCACAAGGTAAAAATAATGTTTTTTTTTTTAAGGAAAGGGATCCACAATTTTTTTTTTTCTAAATATACAAAAACTGGCGCGATATTAAAGAAAGAAAAACACGAAGAATAAGAAAAAAAAATATTTATTTTAACTCCCGCCCATTAAACGCTATATTTTGATCAAATACAATTGGTTACCCAAAATTAGCGTGTTATTATGAGATTAAACATTAAAATTAAAATAATCCTAAAATATATTTTGTTTATTCATAAAATAAAATGGCGCAAAATTTTTGTTCAATATTTTCATTCCTTATTCCCTTTATATACATATAGGTGCAATCGCTTCGCTTAACTATTCGAACACACAAGCCCTTTTTATTTCATATTTTCAGTTATAGAATTAATTTCTGACAAGTTTTCCATTTCCAAAATACTACACAATGTGGACTATTATTTCTAAAAAAAATTTTTGGCTTTCCAGAACTATGGGTTACTCGATTTTCTTTTCCTGGAGTATGAAAATGCTTAGGAAAGCAAGCTTTTTGTTTCTAAATTTGAGTCCTGGTATAAGAAAAATTATTACCAATTATTTATGTATAAAAAGAGCATACTCTAGAAATGTTAATGAATCTATTGTATGATCATGGAAACATACCATGAAAAGGGTTTTAAAAAAAATCTAAATTTTTAAATTTTATATTTAAATTTCATACATTTATATAGTAATTGAAAAGTTTACAGACTACAATTTTTTTTTTGTAACAGAAAGTAGATACCATAAATTTTGACCTAAAAGGTGGTCACAGTAGAGCCATTATTTCTATTGTATATATATTTTTTTTGTTTGTTTTAATATGAATTTTTCTATTTTTCAATTCTTTATCTCATTGCAATCGTGCTAAGTTAACTAACAGAAAACATAAGTCTTTTTGGTTTATGCTTCCAACATAACTTGGAAAAAAAAAACAATAGAAAAGCGCGATAGAAAGAAATACTTGTTTTAATTTTTAATTGAATTCTGTCAAATAGAGTTTATATAGAAAATAATAATAATATATACATATTTATAATATTTGATATAAAGGTATCGTTTGTCCTCATTTCATTCTTATTAAATTACCTTCATTAAGCTATCATTTTCCTTCTACTTGTATTTTCTAGTATTCATTCTTTTTAGTTGATAAAAGCGAACTGATTCTCAAGAAGAGCTTTAAGTATTTATAGGTTTTAATTTAAGTTGGAACCAGCACCATTGAAGACTATTAGATCAGCTACAATATTGTCCTAATGTTAGACTAGGATACAATTTTTATCTAAAACATTTTTTATAACTTTAACTTAAAGTTAAAAATTATTAATTATTTCAGTAGATTATGTTAAAAATTTTATTTAGAAAATTCAATGTGTTAGTGGTAACACTATTTTATTATGTTATTTCTATACAAAGCTAAGCACTAGCTTACATGATTTTCTTGTGTAATTTTTTTCTTCTGTTTATCTTTTTTTGTTGCAAAATGAGTTAGTTATATACAGATAGTATAATATACTTCTTGTACCTATATTTATTTTAGAAAATTCATAGATCTTCAGCATATTTTTCTATTCACTTCTATTTCGTATATGTATTTATTTAAAAAAGGAAATCAAAGATTTATTCTTTTTTTTTTGTTTTTAACTTTAAATAATGTTTGTTTTTTTTTTTGTTCTACTTGTTGTATGGCGCGGATGGTTGTGTCACGACTTTATCAGTTGACAATCGCCTCTTGTGTTGGAAAAGTCATGCTTTTCATACCCCCAACATGTTTTTGTCGTTGAAATATTTTCTTGTTTTTCTTTTTTTATCATTATCGAATTTTTTTGAGTTTTAATTTTTTTAATTTTTTTTTTTAAACAAAATAAAAATGATCTTATTTAAAAATGGGAAACTATCAGAAAGGGCTCTTGATCAAGTTCAGAGTTAGAATTAGGTTGAAGTACCATAAAAAAATTTAGAATTGAATTGTCTTACATTGGAATTTATAAAATTATTTTTACAAATTTATTGGGCGAAATAATAATTAAACTTACATGCAGATTACATAATAATAGTTACAAGTTGTAAAAAAAGTTGTAATGTATGTATGTATCAAAGATATGTTGATTCACTACATGTCTTTGACTGATATTTGAATCTTCAGGTTTGGGATTTTGTTGCGAGACCATCGGGCTATTACATCAATCATTAATGAAATTTTGAAGAACCCTCATTCGTGGAGACCATCATATATACATATTGTGTGACAATTTTAATGAAATCTAAAATGTTGAAAAATTTATCTAAATTAAATTTATTAAATTAAAATAAATATATAAAACCAAAATTCCATTCACATAAAAACCACATTGGTTCATTAGAGTTCATTAAGGACATCCAGAAAATTAAATTGCAAAACGGAGAAAGAAAAAAATAATAATGAAAAACTGGTATAATTCTGTAGTAAAATTCTATAAATTTTCTTAAAAACAACCACAAATTTTATCTTACTGACAAAATGCAAAGCTTTTTTTTTTTTTTCATTCACAATTTATTTCTTAAACTTAATGTAAAAAAAATAAAATACGAGAAAGTTAAAATATTTGTCCATTTTGAAAATTAGTTGAATAAACAGAACTTTTAAGATAATTTGATTAATCCTTAGAATAGTTGTATGACAGGTCTGTATGAATAGTATATATAAGATTTATGTACGTTCACAATTTCCGAAATCAGAAAATCAAAAAATGTAAAGATTGTTTTTTTTTTAGCCAAAATAAATTATAATAATTAATTAATGATAATGGCAAACAAACATTATAATCCACCAACCGTCATTATGCTAGGTGGATCATCGACTAGTATGGACCTTAGGTTGTGAATTCAATTATGATCTTAAATTTTACTCAAAAACTATAACATAATTATGTAATTGATAACTGAAAGCAAACGTAAATTAACTTAATTAGAAATGTGTGCATGTGAAAGAATTACAACTTCACAAACAAATTATCAAAAATCCAGAAAATTACTCGCTCATTTTTGAAATAATAAAATTGGTTTAGAAAAATTATTTATATGTACATAATTTAAGATTTAGCAACAAAAAAATACATATATATATTTTTCTTCAAAATCAAAGGATCTGAAAAGAAAATTTTTTAAACTAAAACATGTTTTTAATCCAAACCAAACACTTCTTATATATAGCATACCGAAATAACTAAAGTAAACATAGAAAAAAGAAAAAAGAAAAAAGGAAATAAAAATTACTCAATAAAATGACCACAGGATAAGATTCTATTTGTTTAATTAAATTTAGATAATTTTTGATTTGTTTGTCCAAAAGATCAGAATTGAGAATAAACAATTTTTGTAACATGAATATTGAATACAAAATACCTACCGAGAAAGAATTTTTTTTTTTTTTTTCATATTTTCTTTTATTAACTTAGAATAAATCATATGAGTTAAGTCCTAATGACAGAAAGTTTGTATGATGATGAAGGCTATTATCAACTCCTAACCATAAACAACTAATATTTTCACAACAACATTGCATCGCTATTCGTTTCGTACCTACGAAATATTAAATTTTAGATATATGTACACAGTACATGTATTTAGTCGGTCCTAGATAATTTTCCGCTAATAATTTTTATCGATTAATTTTAATGAAGTCAGATAATATCTACAAACGTCCTTAAAATTTATTTTATAAATTATAATGGAGCAAAATTAAAGTTTTTAAATTAAATTTTATTGATATTTGAATATTTCAGAGAAAATCATTTTTATAATAATAATCAAAATTAAGTTTTTATAAACTCATTTTAAATAAATATAATAAAAATAAAATTTCTTTTAATCTATATTGCAATTCTATAATTTCTATGCCTTCAAATTTCTCTTTATGTTTCGTACAAAAGAAATATTATGACGATAACTAATGTTTAACAGACCAATTTTTACCATATGCAATCTTTATTGAAAAATTATTTTATAACGTCATTTATATTGCACTTTTACTCCCACCTTTCATTATATTTGTCAAATTTTGAAAAACTGATTGCATTTTCTCTTCAACTGGGAGTGAGGATTCTATGTTTTTGGTATATAATATCAATGACAGAATTAATAGAAGGTGATTTTTTTTTGTTGTTATTATTCGGATCAGGGATATCGTTAGTTATAATAAATAAAAATAGAAATCAGGGGGATTTAAAAGGTTTTCATTTATTTTTATTCAAACACTATATAGATTTTCTGTACAAAATCTGAAAATAAAAAAAAAACATATCAAAATGAAATAATTTACAATCAAATGATACAACAATGATCCTTAATTTTTTATTTGTATAATTTTTCATTCATTTATATTATTGTTCTGCAGAAATCTAAATAAAACTCAAGTACCATATCAATTTCATATCAAATTGAATTAAATTATGGGGATTTTGATGAAAAAAAATATAAATATATTCTATATAACATATAAATATAAAAACATATTATATATATCACGGATAAATTTCACTCAATTTTTCTCCAATTAGTCCTTGAAAAGGAAGGAGTATTATAGATTCGATTATAAATTAATATATAAACATATCAAAACATATCAATATCTTATTGATGTGATCAAATTGTTGAGGAAAAATTAGTGCTGGAGCATATAAAATAATTTCAAATGAATTATAATTTTTTGATAGTTTTACAGGTAAGTGGTTCATGTGGTGAGTGGTTCCGGTGTCATTTGTAAATCTTTCAAAATATATAAATTTGATATAAATTAATAATTATCATAAAAAAAGAGTTTCAAATAAACGAAGGAAGATCACGAAAATCTGAAAAATACTTTAAATGAACAGAATCTTGGAGTTTTAGTATATCGAAATATATATTAACGAAGGCGGAATAATAAAAACCTCATTTTAAAACTTTTTTTTTCAATAATTCAAAGCCGTCAACCAAGCCAGGAAAAGGGTAAATTTCACAATAGTCGTCGTTTTCTTATGACCAACTAAGAAAAATAAAGCTTGAATTGAAAAATTTTCATATGCTCATAATCATCATAGTTATGAAAATTTAGAATTTTGCAATAATATCTGGAAAGGCTTTTATTTGATCGAATCTTCATTAATTTCTTATTTTCATGAGAATTTATATTAAAACATTTTTTCTTGATTTGTATGTTTATATTTAAAAAAAAAAAAAGTTCTTCCTTAATTTTAAATCTACTAAGTCAATAGTATTGTACATGATAAGAATAATTAATCTCAATAATTATCGAAATTTTATTTTAACATGACTTTAAAAATTTACTTTAAATTTATGAGAAAATAAAGACATTTTGAACTTTAAATATATAACTACCTAATAGAAACTAATGCCTTTATTTTATTCTGCTTACTTCTTATCTTTTATTCTGAAACGTCCGTCATCTTTTTCATGAAATTCTTATTTTTAGTAGAATTTTAAATCAAATTTTTATAATTTTGTTTTTGTCACAAATTATAAGTTGTTTAATAGATTTTTCCAAGCTTTCCAGAATTTTTTCAAATAAACAAATAAAAAAAAACTGCAATGAACATCATGATTTCTGTAATTTAAATCACAAAATCAACTACAATAACTTAACATTAAATGCTCAGCGAAGCAATACTTAATTCCTTTATTAAACTCATCGCATTAATCTAAAAATATTTTGAAAATTTTTAAACCGTATAATAATTTAACATCTTAACAAGTGAAGAGGCTTGACTCCACATAATTTGGAGTTTCCATAACAAAGCTAGATAAATAATGTCAAGCATATTTAATAATTAATTTTATTTTCAAGTATATAGGCAAGTTAAAACATTTATTTTCTTTCATATAAAATCTTGCACAAAATTTTCATAGGACTTGTACTAAATAAAAACATTAAAACAAACACTTTAAAGAGTTTTCGACACCATTTACATGCGACCAATATACATTACACCAATCATTATGTTTATATAATATTCATTTCTACATTTTAGATTTCTACAACAAATTTATCAAAGAATAAAAATTATGGTTTCATGAAATAATTTTCAGCTTTAATATCTTGTAGAAAAATAAGCTTTTCTTTTAATTTTTTTTTTCTTCGGATGAATTGCAGGTACTGGTAATGTCGTAAAAGTTTTGTAAACTTCCTGGCAGTAACAATTTCCGTTTCCACTTGAACTTATTTTTTTCTTTTACCATATTTTCACAACTAAATTCACCATTTTCTTTAAACATTGATTTTTAAATGTTTTTTAGTTAGATTTTTATGGGAGAAGCAAACTTTTGTGGTAAGCACAAAAGGAAATTTACAAGATAATAAATAGTAAGCTTCCACAAAGTTCAACAGAAGTTTTCACTCTGTAGAAATTTTGATGTTAGCGACAAAGCCATTAACATTAAAAACTCAAATCGCCGAATAAGAAACTTATTATATCGGATAAGAATTTTAGCTGCCTGAGAAACAAACTTTAACCCACTATTAAGTTTTCTAGAATTACTTTTTATACAATTAGAACATATGGAATACGCATTTCGTACAAGTTTTAAAAGTCTTAAGTGGAGTTGACTTTCAAAAAAAAAAAATTTAGATCCTTAAAGTTTTCTATATTTAAAAACAATAATACATACACATACATATATAATAAAAAAATCCCTAAAATTAAAAAAAAACTTTATTGGAAATTTTATTTCAAAACTTATTAACAAGCTAACATCTCGATGTTGCATACTTAGGTGTATAGCAAAATAATATCGCACTTGAATATCTGTCAGCTGAACATTCATTCCGTAACTATATACATATGTTATTTATAATAACTGACTTTTTAAGAGCAAAAATATACTAAATAAAAAGAATTGTTATTTTTTTTTTCTGATATTAAAATGGTTTCAAATATTTCCTGGTATTTAAAAGTGAAGAATTCTTCACCGTATATTAACTTCAAATCCATCGTATATTGCTGTTTAATTTTCTGAGAATTGTTTATTTGTTACAAAAAAAAAAAATTTTCATTTAATTTTTCCTTGTTTTTTTCTTTTTTTTTTGCTTTTAAAGAAAAGCAAAATACATATAGTGTTATTTTTTCACAAATGGGATTTGAATTCCTTCATACTTGACTTCAAATACGAAATATAAAAAAAAAATTAGGTAGGTATTATGTTTTGTAAGTGAAATCTATGGAAAAAAATGATTAAGCAAGCAATACAAGTATTTTTTTTTTTAATCCAAAGTAATTCATTGGAAAAAATCATGATTTTTTTTTATGTGGATATTCATTTCGATTTAAGTAAAAAAAAAAAATTCTAAAGGAATTATCACATCAGAAAAGTGTTAATGTCTAGACTCAATAAAATGGTGGCAAAATAATTTGCTTTAGAATTTATACGTAGGTATATATTATAAAGGTGGAGTCATCAGCTAAGATAATTTGTGAGTATTTTGTCGCACACATGTCACCAATAAATAATTAAGTATAATTAAAAATAATTAGATCAAGTACAAAATTACCCCTTTCATAAAATTTCCTCAATGAAATTAGCTTTTGGAAAAACTTTTCTTTTTTTTAATTGTAATTACAAAAATCAGAACTTTAATGAAACCAACTGAAGATAAGAAAATTTACAGCCACAATTTTGAATATATTTTCAAGAATTACAAGAATATCAAATGTTACTTACCAGAGCTCAATAGTTAAAAGCTATTAAGTTAAAGAACTATTAAGTGTTGAATTCAAGATAATGAATAGACATCTTGGTTTGCACAAAAAAAAGAGTTAAGTCATTTCTAACAATTTATAAATATCTCGCCCTCTGAGGAATCTTTAAAATACAATAATTTTATAAGTGCATTATTAGTAATATATGCATGACATGTTATATTGCATTTTATAATACAACACAACATATACAAACAATAAAAAAAGGATATTACTAACGACGAAAATACATAAACATTAACTTTTATTGTTTTCTTTTATATTTAATTTATGTACCACAAAATAATAATATTATGAATAGGTTCGTTCATACATTCATTCGTACATATATAAATAAATGTATGACTTTTCCTTTTAACGTTTTATTATCCTTCAAAAAAAAAAATTGGTGTGGGAGAATAGCTGCGACTATTTTATTGTTATGTATACCTACATGCAATTATTGAGATTTAAAATCTATTTTATTTAAAACTTCGATTTCTTAAAACTGACATGTTTCTATTTTTTTTTAATTATAAACTTGTATTGAATCAAAGTCCAGCCTGAGGGGACCCACCCACGACCAAACACGCCGTACGATAATAAAAATACCACTAGATACATCATGACAAAATTCAAAATATAAATTTTACCATACTTATATATAATGTTAATAAATTCTTCAATATATACCTATAATCAGTGGTGTGCTGGAGCCGTCTCGGTTCGGCTCGCGCGAGCCGTTTGTTGGCAATAAAAAAAATCGGCGAGCCGGTTGTTAAATTACTCACTCAATAATTCAAAAATTAACCAAATAGACATGCATTTTTGAATTTTTTTTACACATAGTTGTACAAATTTGTATTGCTATGACAATTTTCATAATCTTTTAATATTATGCAGTTGTGAAAGAAAATTTCGTGATGTTGAGATATTTTGCAGTTTTCGTAGTCCTTTAAAAAACATTTAAAATAAATAAAAATTAAGCTCTATAAAAAGAATTTTTTATTAAAATAATACAGAAATTACATCTAAATTTACAATTTTATAGGTAAGTAATAATTAGGACGAAATTTTTTAAAACAAACTATAGGAAAACGAATTTTAATTAAATTATAGTGATGATAATAAATTTATTAGGAAAGGAGATAGTAGACTGTGGTGCAGTTCCCTTTGTTATTTCATGGATAAATGAGAACCATAGATTGGCAATAGATACAAGAGTTCGTCAGAGAAGCGAGAAGTCCGTATCTGCAAACAGTCCATATGGACATACTTTATTTAACTTTATTGCTGCCAATTTTGCCATATTTTGTGCTCAATACATTTCTTTATTATTAATATTGTACTTGTTTCGATATTTGTTCATGTGCGAGCCGGTTGTTACCGATTTACCAGCACACCCCTGCCTATAATGAAAAATAATATTCAAAAATTATTGCTTTCAGCGAATATAACTATGTTTCAAATAACTGTTTCAAACAAATTTAGAGGACCATATCTTTTTATCAATAAATTTTGTATATATGAATGGTATAACGCAGAGATTCCCAACCTGGGGTCCATGGACCCCTTGGGGGTACGTTAACCAATTCTGAGAGGTACGTGGATCTGTTCGTATTGAAAAAAATATATGTATATCCTTTTTACGGCTTACACATAATTTCAAAATCTAATTTTCTTTCCAAAATTTTGTGAATTGTGTATAATTGTGTATATTTTAAATAAGTATATTAAAACTCATAACAAAATCTTCAAAAAAAATGTTGATGGTATCATTCCTCCAACTTTTAATATCGATAATTGGATTAGAAACGCCTTCACAATTTCATTAGACAAGATTGTTGACACTGATAATGATAACGCAAAAGATGAACCCATTGACTTGAGAAATAACATGAAAACTCGCAGTGATTTTGAAACAATGATGCTGGATCAATTTTGGTGCTAACAAAGCGAGGCGTATCTAATCACAACGTGCGTTAAATTTTTTATTCCGTTTGTTATAACCTGTATGCACTCTTTTTTAGGGGTACGTAAAGATTCAGATCATTATCAAGGGGTACAAATATTTCAAAAGGTTGGGAACCATTGGTATAACGTATTATATATGTATGTACTATAATAACTATTCCAGATAAAATTAGAAATATTTCCATGGTTAATGCAATAGATATAAGAATATTATTTTATAACTAATGTATTTTAATATTTTACATGAAAAATATTGTCTAGAAGGAATTAATATAAAAAGTAATGAAAGCAAGTAAATTTAAAAGTAATCAAATAATAATTTGAAATTAAAAGTATGATTGTAACTCGTTTCATTGAGTTTTTAGTTTTGAAGAGTGAAAAAATAGATCGGGTGCATAATTATTCTGATTTGTGTCCAATCAAAAATTTTATACAAATAATTCCCCTGTTTTGAAAGTAATAGTCACAAATATGCTTAACTATAGTTTAGTTAATGCTTCGTCAAAATATAAAAAATGTATGCTGGAAGTTCATTGTAGAATTTAATGTTATTGATTGATATTAAACCTAAGAACAGCAGTTAAACTTTTTATAATATATATAAAATCTATAAAAACTCCTATACCCAAAACTGTAGGCTGTATTCAATTTACGAAATCATATATGTCTGTATAACAAAATGCATAACCGGTCATCAATTTTGAAAAAGAGAAAGAAATAAAAAAGAATTTTCATAGAAATGCATAAAATTGTTCAAAACAATTGGTGTTAATACAAAAGGATTTTATTTATTTATCTTCATCATCAATATTTATACTAAAACATTATACATACATATGTATATATAATACAACATTAAACATACTATTATACACTATATTTTATTTATTTATTTGTGTTTTGTATTTGAAAAACAGGATGAACTTAATAATATTTTATATCAATAGAGATGAATGATTTTTCTCTTGAAGGAATAATAATAATAATAATAATATTTGTGTATTTTTAGTGTTGTTATGAAGTGTGTTTTTAGAAAATAATAATAATGAAAATAATTTAAAAATTTTTTTTTGGAAATACATTTCATTTTATTATATATTGTTAAAAAGGATAAAACGGAAATATGAAAATGATCCTTTTAATAAATAAACAATTGACAAAATACAAAACAAGAAATTTAATTTTCATTTTGAAAGGATAATGCTTTTTTTTTTATTTAATATAAATTTTGTTTTTTTTTAATTTTCCATTGCAGAAACGGATTTTTTTTTTTTATTATTAGTATGACTGTCGTTAATATTTTATTGCGGCCTATAAATAAATTATTGAGTTCTTCCGATTTTCAATTTGAAAACCATTAAAGAAAAAAAAAGAATTAAATCAAAATAAAAATATAGTTACATAATGTAAGTAAAAATATTTTCCATAAGGTAGGTAATATATGATTAGTGATTACATATTATAATATATTTTAGTTCTTGAGACCTTTTAGAGATTTACTTTTAATGAAAATCAATTGTGAGTTAGGTAGTTAGGTGAGAATTCAGTACAAAAATTCACAAAAAAAAATCACTACATTATAGTATGAAAACTAAAAGCAGACGCTTTTGCATTTTAAAATTTAAATTTTGTGTGTAATAAACCAAATACATATATAAACTAAATAAGCTCAATCAGGGATTTTAAAACAGTAAATTCATTTATGGACAAAGATATCTTTCATATTGCCGTGACAGTTTGACAAATACCCAAAACGAACGGGGAATATAATGATTATAATTAAGTCCCTTACTATAATTTGGTCCCTGATTTTACAGTGTAATAAAAAAACGTGTTAATTTTATTATTTTATTGCCATGGTAATGTAATCAAAGCATTATTCAGTCGTCCGAAGAAATCGAAAATTTTAATTAAGGCCGGTTTTCACGATCCAAGTACACTTTGTTCAAGTTTCTTTGATCAAAGTCACTTGGACCAAGTTACTTTGAACCAACTTTTTACTTTGAAGTTACTTTGATGAATAGAAAAAATTTGCATCATACAATTCCATGAACTGGACGTTTTCCCGATCAGTCCACTTTCTTTTTCTCTTATTAATTAATTTTATACTCATCTTTTTATTATTTTAAATTAAAATTTTAAATAATTAAAAAAAATTGTCAGAATAATTTTTTTTTTTTTTTACAAATACACTAATTTGATCACAGTGAGTAGAGCAGTGTCCAACTCAACTTTGATGTGGCTACTTTGTTGACTTTGACTTTGACTTTGATACCCTGCTTACATGATAAAAAGAGCGTCAAAGTCGAATTGGGCTAAGTGTACTTGGATCGTGAAAACCGGCCTTTAATAAAAATAATAAATAATTTTATTTATGTCTAATTTTTTTTATTTTTAAACATCTTTCGATATCTTTTTGTCGAGCGTTTACCACTTTCGCAATGAAAAGGATATATTTAGGATTGAACAAAACGAAAAATATAATCATCAATTTGATATTCATCAAAACAAATTATCAATAGTTATAGTTTTTGTTCCCTGTTGTTAATGATAATCAAACTAACAATTTAATGTACCTATATAATAATATAAATAAATAATTTTTGAGTTGCCAATACTCCGTCTTTTAGCACTCCTTTTATCAAGGCCTGCGAATATTTGTTTGACAATAATGTATCGAAACTTCGCATCAATTCTTAATTTTAACACTTAGTATATTTTTTTTATTTTTTTGGAAAATGAAAGCAAATAGAACACTAATATAAAGTACCAATTATTAAAGTAATTGATAAAGCTTAGAAAATTAATTAAAGCAATAACACTATCACATTATAATTATATACTATATCATCTACTTATTTTAAAATTTATATTTTGCCCAGTGGTACATTGTGAACACTTTTAGAAAAGATATTTCATTACAAATAGACATAGAAATATATACTAGGAAAGGGTAAACTATTAAGAACGCAACACATTGTTCTTAAATTATTCCTAAATTCAGTTTAGTCACACACTTCGTAAGTCGATCAAAAAATATGTAATATAAAGAAATTGTCAAATCACTACTGACTCCATATAAAACGTAGTAATAAAATAAAAATAACCTAATGATTTTTTTTTTATATATTTATTATACATACAAAGAAAATTATTTAAATACAACATACGCACACACCATATACATATATATGCATTTATCTTTCAAAGTTTATTTTCTTATCATTATTTTTTAACTTTAAGTTTTTGTTGAATTTTCTCTATTTAGAAAGAAAAACAAAAATGTTATTTTTCGTGTCAAGAACCTCTCAAAATGGACACCCCGTACAAAGATTCACATTTGTTTCCACACCCTCACATTTATAATGTCTTCACTCACGTGTGTTTATCTACAAAAAGGAAAAAATAATAATAACAACATGAAAATTATATAGGTATACCTAAAAAAGAAAATCTTTTAGTCACAAAATTCTGTATAAGTACGATGAAAAATTCATAAATTATTAAATCATGTTTATTTAACTTTTCTAAAAACATAACAAACTTCTATTATCCTTTTGAGGAGCTTCAAAGCATTAATATTATCTGAATAATTTATAAAATTATTCAGATAAAGTACCCACATAAAATGTACAAGCACAATTTTTAGTTAGATGTAAACTATATACATATATTTTATATAAATGTATAGTAAGTAACACACAGTACACATATAATTCCTGTTACAAAAATAATGTTTACAGAAAAAAAAAATTGATAACAAAATTATAGACGTCCTGTGTCCTGTGTGTTTCACATCTCTATAAAAATTTATTTAGCTTTGGCAAAAAAAAATGCTAATTTTATACATGAAAATCGAAGTAATGTACATATATACAAAAATGTATGATGTACGAAGTATTTTATTTTACGATTATAAGAGAGTAAGAGATAATTAAAATCCCTGAACAAATGTTTATATATTATGTGTTCTTACCTCAAAGTGAACGTTACGTCTTGATTTTTTTTTATATAAAAACCATTTTATACCTAATTGAAATATACCCTGTTCTACAATAAAAAACAATAGATTTATAAAACGACGATGTACGATAGAAACCCCGGAAAATTTTGATAACATTTACATAGAAAGCAGACCTTGCAGATAACATTTAAATAGAAAGCAGACCTTGCAGAATTCGTATATTTTCAGAAAATCAGACACAAAAAAAATAAAGTTTCGAGCTAGGCTATCTTTTTCAAGCTTGAAAGTTTAAACCTAATTTTTTTTTCAAATAGTACTGGTTCTTCATGTACTAATGAATTTCCAATTAAAAAAAATTATAATTCTTTGGTTTTTGACGCTGTATATAATTCAAGAATAAAGTATATGTCAAATGATTAGTCTCTGAGAACAGTAAATAGAAAAAAACTTTCAAATTTTCTGATTTTCTTTTTGTTTCAGCTAAATGTTATCTTTCAGTTTTCTAAGCAATTTCTTTTTCTAAAACGTATGTATTTATATACATAAATGCATACATCTTGCGCAAATAATGCATTTCATTTATCCTTTTATTATCTGTAAAGTTTTTTGCTGACTTAAATAGAAATATATTATATTGCAGTGCAGGGATAGTATGTATTGTTAACTAAATGTGAGTGCAGCTTTTCTCCAGTTAAATGCTTATTGTTTCTTTGTTGTCGAAAAAATATTTGGAAATAGTTGAAGAACTCATTTAAATATAAATGTATTTTTCTAATTACGAAATATGTATCGGCACTTACAATATGTTCTATTCTTTCGACAAATTCGTTTACATTAAAAACATTACTCCATATCGCTATATTACTCACAAAATTACTCAATTTTATTATATATACTCATTACATATTAAATTAATGATGTACGATGAGCTCTACACAATTAGATTTATATCAAATAATTATTATACTAAAATAAAAAGTTGACGCAGAATTCAGTTTCACTATAAATCAAACAAAATCTATTTCTCCATTTATGCACTTTTGAATACATAAATAAACATGCAAAGCGCATTGTCCTCGCAACAAAAAAAAAATCTATTACCTGCCATAATGTGTATCCTTTTTTACCTTTTCATGGCGTGAATATTATTTTTTGTTATATTCTCATTTTGGCTCTAGTTTTTCCTATATTATTTGTCCATCCGTGCAATTTTCTATTTGCATTATTTTTCTGCAACACATTTTCATCGCATTTTTCCATTTTTTTTTTTTTTTATATATATTTTTTTATATTTTTCTTGTTAACTTTTTTAGGTTCAAAATCATTTTTGTCGCATAGAAATATTTGCAAAATAAAAAGAAACAAAATATACGTGTGTGATGACACCAAGAAAAATATACCTAGTCATCTAACAGATTTTATCATAAAAAAAAAGTTATGAATAAATAAGATTTTTTGAGATTATTCAATAAAATTTTTGGAAAATTCTTATCAGCTTCGAAAGATAAATATATATTGAATGTTGAGCTAATATTAAGCTAGAAATATTTTTAAACTATTCCTCAGATAGCAGTTAAAAATCGAGACACCTTATAACAAAATTTTGATTAAATTTGGTGTTTATGTATATGGTACATATTTCAAAATTCTTATTTCTATATTATGTATATTTTTATATATTACAGATACCAAAAAAAATAGCAAAAATATATAGAAAATATAAATTATTTTAAGATACTTAAGATACTTAGTTAATCTAAAAATTAAAATAATTGCCAAACAACATATAAAAACACAACCGAATAAATAAAAACCCTGTAATTTCAATACATGAAAATATGCTTCAATAAAATTTTCAATATCGAATACCAGATTTTTCTTGGTGAATTATTTTATCTAGAAACAAAAAAATAAATTTATAATGTATATAAATTTTAAAACTCTATTAAGTTTCCAAACAACAAAAAACAGGTGAATTGGTGAATAAGGCTACGTAAATAATTTTTTTTTTAGTTCGTTTTCTTCCAGTTTAAAAGATAAATAATCAAAAAAAAAATTTTAGCGTCGAATTATATTCTATTTTTATATCATTTTATTTTATATTATTTTCTTTTTTTTTTTAGAGAAAAACAAAAAAATTTATTTACATTCACCTTTTTACTCATTTATATAAAATTGGAAGGACTCGTAGAAAACAAAAACTTGTAAAGAAAATTTATTTGTAGATACACATATATTTGCACAAACATGTATATTAGAAAGTCTTTTGAAACATTTTTGTGTAATTATTTGCACATGTGCTTGACAAGATTTATTATAATTTTCTTACGCTTAAAAAAAAAAATAATACAAATTTTTATCTTTTAAATAAGGTGCTTTAAAGAAGATTCATATCATTTCAGAAAATAGAAAATGTTCAGTTTCATTTATATGAAAAAAAAAAATTCTTATATAGAATGGAATCTATAAATTTTATTTTATTTTTTATTTTTTTCCGATGCAATTAAAATTTTTAACATCTTTAATATTTTGCCTAGGGACAATTTCAAAAATCTGCAAGAGCTTTTTATTCTATGTTAATGATATTGCATAAAATATATACATAATTTTTTATGATAATATTTTTCAGAAATATATCAATTCTTTAATTCTGAATTAAAAATATGTTTCATATAGAAAAGGGCTTGTATATAATGAAGGGTATTTAAAGAATTTTAACATTTAATTTTCGAACTATAAGAGTATGATATTATTATACAAAGATAAATTAATAAATTTAATTTAAAAAAAAAAGAATATTGCAATCTAATTTTTATAAATATTTTTTTTTAAATAGAAATAGAAAATAATATTGGTGTCATTTAATTTTTTTTTATATTTATTACTGATATACATACATAAATTCGTATATCAGGAAAATGAAAAATTTCCATTTAAGGTTCTGGAAATAAAATGTTAATCCTTTAATACCAAAATACGAAAAAAAAAGTTAAGCTTTGAAAATAAAATAAATAATTATTCGAATACATATTAATCTGAAAGAAATCTTAAAACATATCAATCAATCTGCACATAAAGTACGAATGGTTTCAACCTTGTAAGTGACACAATTCTCTCGGAAATAATCACTTTATTGGGTTTCGAAACCACCAAAAAATACACAGTCAGCAAAACAGCAATGTTATATAATATACATTCATGTAATATACTAAAGCATATGTATATGGTACAAACAAAACTAAATTTAAATTTTAAAACTTTTATGTACATTATAAGCACAGTGCACTTAGCTTTACTTCCAGAATAACACTTTAAGAAAAGAGGACTATATTAATATTTACATTTTTCTTCTATACAAGAAATTTCTTTAGCACTTGGATTTAATTTTTTGAAAATCTTAGTAAATAATCATTAAAAAAATTTAATTTTTTTTTTTTTATATTAAAAATTCACTAGCACATAATACACACTTTGATATTTTAAATGCATTTATTTCTAAGCACATAATAAAAATAAATAAACATTATGCTGACTGTGAATATCATAGCTAAAAAGAAAATATTACTAATTTAGTTCAAAATGGTAGAAAAATAGTTTTAAATAATTCTCATATTCTCTGTATTCATCCAATTAAAGACAATTGGATTAGAAAAATCGTTCACGTGAGTTTTGAAGTGATTACGAATGATTTTTGCAACAATGTAATTAGACTGAAATCAGTTTGATTATACTGGTAACTTGTAATAAGTTAAAAAACAAAATTTAAATAGTTGACACAGTTGGAAATTGATTTTATTCATTTCTTGATTGTTTAATTAGAACCTAATAATATATCCGTATGTATGCCATCTGATCTACAAGAATACCATGCAATGAATCAAAAGATTTTTTTTTTGTGTGGATTTCCTTTACCACGAAACCAAAAAAATATTGGTTCAGACCAATTTGATGGCTAGAAAACTAATTTAAAATCTAAAACCTCTTCTATTTATATTATAATTAAGTTTAAGAGCGAGTTGTAATCGCTTTGTTCTATACGTTACGAATATTTCCTTATTATAATTTTTTTTGCCCAAAATTTAATTCCAATTTAGCACGCGTTAGGTTCATAACCCGTTTAAAAAAATCTTATAACCTATTATAATAAACAAAAAAATATATGTAAATGAAGAAGTTTGAAAAGTTTAATAACATATTGTTTTCTTCGTTTACCTAAAAGAGCTTGTAATTTTTTTTATTTAATTTAAATTAGTTTCCGCTGAAAGCATACCAAACATTATATTTCATTTGTAGAAGAATTTTTACTAAGCACGTTGAATAGAAAACTATATTTTATGACGATTTTATATTCTTCTCGGATATCAGATATATTAAATAACATTGACTATATGGATTAACAGTATATAAAGGTATAATATTTTAATTGATGATGATATTATATTACATAATATACATTTAAATAGAAAATTTCTTTACTTAAATTGATCTTTTACTTGCTTCATCAAATTTAAAAATTTGGTTCAAGTGAGACAATAAATTAGAGTTCTATATCCGTAAAAATTTTCTATGTTAAAAAACTTTCTATTTTTTGAGGAATAATAAATATTTAAATAAAAATAAATTTTATGCTTTTATTTGTATTTTCATTATTTCTTGTATTTTGAAGTTTAGAAATAATTCTAGAAATGATGATAAATAATTGAATCTGACATTCGGCTCTAGCAAAATTTCAAAATACATGAGAAAAACTTTTATCACCAAAGCATATTAAAAAAAATATGAATAAGCTGAAAGTCAGATACAATTTTCTCTATTTTCAAAAATATTTCAAAATTTCTGAAAGACACTGGAAAAACTAAGAAAGATAAAACTAAGAAATGGTCTGCGTAATTTTACTATAAATTCAATTTTCAAAATTATGCAAAAACTTCATTCTTTTTTTCTTTTTTTTTTCTTGTTGTGCTAAATTTTTGCATTTTAAAAGCATATTTCAACATAAAGACCGATTAAATCAAAAACTAGTTTATGAATTTATGATATTATGCCAAAAAAAAAAAAAAAAAAAAAAAGTAACAAAAATTATGAATAATAAATTCCAAAAATGCCAAAAAGTCAAGTTGAGATCTCTCTGGACATTGTGCTGATATTTCTTAATAAAAACAAAAGGTATTATATACCTACTTTTTGTAATAATAATATGTAGGTATATGTAAAAAAAAAAGTTCTTAATTTTGTTTCTCTTGTTTTTTTATGCATTTCATAAATTTATTCCATAGCAAATCTGAAAATTTTTATTTTTCAAATTAATGAAAATAAAAATAAAAAAAATTTTAGATTTATTTTCATAAATACTCTTGGTTAAAAACTACCAACCAATTTCTCTCTCTCTTGGGAAAAATTCATTGTCCTGCGATGGATGGTGCATAAATCTATTTTTAATCAACGTTAAACTGTATAATATACAAAAGGGAAAGAATTTCATAAGTATACATTATAAATGTATTATATATATTTACAGGAAACAAACTTCTGATGATCGCGTCGCGACGCACCATGCCTTATTTTAATGGCATTGATGGTGGGCAAAGATTTCAACCATTCTTTTTTTTTTTATCATAGAAGTATCTTAAAAATGGTAAATATAAATAAGTTTCTTTATTTAATATTCAATTGTTTTGAAAGATAAAACACACTTTTTGAAATTTATAGGTTTAACATTTTTTTTTTTAACAAAGGGCATTTGAAAAAGGAAGGAAGATCTAGTGTAAAATAAAAATTTAAATTTATATTTTAGTGTTTATTTTATTTAGTATCAATCCAATATTAATTTGACACGCAATATGAATCTTCCATCCTAAGTTGAAAATTATTATTGTTTTTGCTTATAATGTTTATAATGTTAAATTTATATGTACATACTACATAGTCTCTTTAAGAAACAGAACTATTTAGGCATTACTATTCAACTCATTCCACCGCCATAAATTTTAGTTACTTGTTATTCTTATCTAAAATTTCACAATTTTTTAATAAATAATATAATAAAATTCAGTTTTCTTATATATTCTTTTGCAATTATAATTATATATACTTCATATCAATATTTTTTATTTTTTCAAGAAATTGAACAAAATATTAAAGCATTCATAAAAAATGTTTGAAGAAAGATGCATTTAAAGATGCATAAGGTATCTTATATAGTATTTATTAGTAACCCACTTTCAAGGTTTACATATCTTTTTCAATTAGTTTAATAACCTGACGATGTTATATTGTATAAGTCTTATGAGAATACCACACTAAATTTATTAATTTTTAATTAGAATTTATTTGCCAGTAGATTTATTGTTTAATATTTCAAATTTTTAATTTTTGAATGATTTTGCACGTTTAAAGTTTATTTACTTGGAAAAAATTTTTTTCAAACAAAAATAAAATTTAGAGCACAAAGTGACATATTGCTAAGTCATTTGAATAATTTTTATAGCAATTTTAATATTAATTTCCCAAAAGGCTAAATTATTTAAAAAATCACAAAAATTAATGTTGTGAAAAAAATATTTGCAAAAGTGGAAGTTTATGGAGGTGCAAATTGAAAACCCTATTTTATAGATTTTAAGTATTTATAAATTTGAAATATATATAAATATAAATTCTATTTTTAAGTATTTGGAAACGATGAGTGAAAGTAACGAAACACAATAAAGCTTAAAAAAAGTTCATCGAAAAAAGTTCTCAGAACTTTTTATGTTTGTAATAGAGATACAATAGTGAATAATACTATCCTACGTTTAAGTATTATATAAAAATATATTAGATGTAGGTTTAAAATGTTATGCCAACATTTTGCACATTATTTTAAACTCAAAATTTATTCACACAATTTTACAGTGTTTATAATAGCCACAACTTTTAAGAATAAAAAAAGAAAAATATTTTTTTTTCTCTCTTTACCAAAGATTTTATTATGAAACAATAATAATAAAAATAGGAAAATATGAAAAATAATAATAAAAATATGATAAGAATTATTTATGGAAAACAATGAAAGAAAAATTATTATATAAAAAAAAAAATAAAACACGAAAAATATCAAACCCACTGTAGGAAATTTCGCCTTGCGAAGAGTTTAATGGAAGACTATTTTATTCTTAAATTTACTAAAAATTTAAAATAGAAATATTCACGACTTAATTTGTGCTTTAATTTTTAAAAGAGCTTATTAATATCAATAAACTTTGTGAAAGTACAAAAAAAATTTCAACAAAAAATTACTCACAAATATCCCGAAACTTAGTCAATAATAAATATGCATCTGCATCGGATTTTAAAAGTACGCCCTCTTGTGAATAAAATCTAAACAATATTTTTTGGCAACACTGTTAAATATTAAAATCAAATTTTTATCCAAATGTTTTATTATTTTAAATATTTTATAAACCCAAAATTAAAATTTAAAATATATCTTTGAGAATACTGAAAAGTTTGAAGTCTTATAATTTCAAAATTCTAAGCTCTATAAAATGCAGAATTTTATTTTTCCACAAGTGTAGCTAACTATATATATGAAAAATCAACCAAGAAAAATATGTAACGAAAAAAAAAAGTAATGGATAAGTCAAAAACGATTTCATTATTTATGCAAATAGATCCACTGTTAAGATTAAAAAAAAAAAAACAGTAGAAGTGCTTTGGAATTTTATATTATTTTCTTTAATAAATTTGAAAATAAAGCAAGCAAAAAAAAATTATATTCTTCATTTTACGTTTTGAATTATTGTGGCGTCATATTTTTTGAAATAATTTGAATATTTTTATTATTACTTTAAAAAAAAAATAAAAAAAAAACTCGAAATAATAATATTCTGCAAATATACTTAAAATTATTTTTAACATAATGATTTGTGGTTGAAAGTTAAATTGAAGAAAATATTTTTTAAGTTATTCAAAAGGCAATTAAAATTTTTGCAAATTATTATGAGTACACCGCCGTTGTATTATAACAAATAAAATTATGTTATTTTTAAGCCTAATTTCAAAAAATTATATTAACATATTTTAAAATAGACATTTCTATGTGCTATGATGACTGAATATTTATTATTATTGCAATAAATTTTTCTTGAACAAAAACTGTACATCCATTTTACACAAATATTTAAAAGCTTAATAATCTAACAAATTAATATATAAATCTTGTAAAATATTAATAATAAAAATGTTAAAAAGAATATTTATACATTTTTAGTATATTCAGTTTTGGGAATTTCAATATAAATAAAAATGTTATATATCAATTTATTTAATGCGTCTCTGGTATTATTATAATTAAAGCTTTCAGTAATATTAAAATTCAATCCTAATCACTTATTAGATAACCTAATTACACTTCGTTTATTTTATATATGTAATCATATCATATTTAATCAATATGCATCAATAAGGGAATAAGTTTCAAAATATGTACTTGAGAATTCATAAAATTAATGTAAATATATAATGTGTATGTGCTTACAGATACAATTTACTCTTATTATATATAATTCATAATTTATTTTTTATGAATACGGCATTAAAAATTTTTATTTTTTAAATCAAGACTGAATTTGACTATATTGATCAAAAAAAGAAAATGCATTATTTAACTGCTGAGTAAGGCATCATTTAATTTTAAACCAAAATTTAATTAAAATTTATGTGAAATGAATTGAACTATAAATTCATTTTAAATAAATTAATTCATTTAAATTCTAAATCTAGCATCTATCTTCAGATTACAGAAAATTATGAAAGTACATTGTATACATGTGTGTAAGCATTCGATTTGGATGCACGAAAACATAAAGCGGATTATGATGATAATATGTAATTGTATGATAGCACCAAATATAATTTCCAAACATTTTTAATAAAAAAAAATTACTTATTGATTAATATAGGTTTCTAGAAACATAATAAACAGCAACAACTTACAACAAATTTTAAACTATAATAACGTCGTTGAGAAATGAAACAACGTATGATATTTATACGTCATTATTAGATGATAGCACCATTTGATTCCTCGTACTCGATTTTATAAGTACAACTATTTTGCAATATTCTTAATGTTGATTAAAATGTGTTTTTTAGATGAAAATTTTACGTTACTTGATATTTTTGCATATGTTTTTTCAATTTTCAAATCTTTAAACTCAAATTACTCGAAACTATACTTTTCATTATACATTGTTTCATTTCTCAGCAGACGATCAGATCTATCTAAAAGTTAACATGTAAATAAAATTCTTCGTTAATAGGGGATTGCAGTGCAATTGGAAACAGTTGTCGGATATAAATCTCAACTTAAAAGTTAAATCAATGGTTCGAAACTTTACGATGGTTCGAAATTCAGGCAGAAAGTCACCCAAGATAATTTTACTATTTTACATAAAATATATGTAAATTAAAAAAATTGTTATCAGTGTGTGATCCCACCCTATGATCAAAAATCAAAAACATTGAATAATAAGTTATAAAATTAATCAAATCAAAATGTTTGTTTCGAAAAGTCATAACAAAAAAATTTAAGGAAAAATTACGATTAAAATTTTTAAAAATAAAAAGTTTTATTTATCCAAAAATGTTTTCTAAATTATTTTTATTCTTAATTTTTTTTCACATAATAAGATCAAATGAATGCAATCAAAATAAAATAAATTATGTTCAGAATTCAACTAGCTTACATCAGATTAAGGGTCAGATAATTCCATTTTCAAGTTTTTCAACTTCTTGGACACAAACAACAACAATCTCAATTAATTCAGACCAAATTAAGGGCTTTCTTACTAAAAATGGTACATTTACTATAAATGGATTAACTAGCAGCAACACTTATACATTAGAAATTCAAGATCCAAATTATTATTATTTTCCAATTCTAATAGACATTGATCAGAATGGTTTTATAATTGCTACTAAAACAGTTAGCTTTATTGAAACAACAAAAAATATTTTATTATCATATCCATTACAAATTGAACCAATTATGAAAAAAAATTATTTCCATAAAAGAGCAAAACTTCATTTGACTAATATCATACCAACTCGTTTACTAATATTAACAGGTCTTACAGTGACTTTGTTATTGCTTATGCCAATAATAAGTCCAGAATTCAAAATAGAAGTCGATAAAAATATAAAAGTTTTAAATCGTATCCCTAATTTGAGTTTAACGCCATACTTAATAAAACTTCTTTCCAAGGATGGTCAAAAAGTCAAAAAGGTAAAATTGTCCACTTGATAAAATAACATTAAATAAAATGATAAGATGATGAAAAAACTAGGGAATTATATATAAACTATATTTTTTTAAGATTATTTTTTATTTAGAGAAGAAGTCATTGATTATATTTATTCGAAATTGGAATTTTATTCATGAAATACTATAAAATGATTCTCAAAATGGAAATTGAATAATCTTGTACTAATTTTATATATAATAATAATAAAAAAAAAAAAAAAAATCTAGATTGAAGGATTTTTAAATTAAAAAATACTAAACATCTAAACTATACTTTCAGCTAATACAATAATTATAATTAAAACCTCATTTATAACGTAAGTAGACTACTCTCTGCCATATTTAATGCAATCTGTTAAAACTCTGAGAGTTGGCGCCAAAGCTTTCTAAAAGATATTGGCATTTAAACTATTTGATACACATATTTAACAACTATGATAACTAACTATAAAATTGTATATTTTATTGCATTCAATTATCTTTTTCTTGCACTTAATATATAACATCATGTATATGTGTATAAATTTCGGAATTCGGTTTTATAAAACTGAGAAGTTATATTACTCACTTTTATGTTATTTTTTTCTCCACATAATGTATAGTTTAATTTCTTCATTCAGTTATTCCAGTCACTAAATGTTTAAAGATTTTATAAAATCTAAATGATTAAATGAGTGAATTTGTTGCAGATAAATTTTTTCCTAAATATTGACACAGATGCAAAGCCAAAAATATTTCAGGTTCAGACATTATATAATTTCTAATGTTACTGAACATTTCTGTTACAAATTTACGAGGGAATTCTTAAATTATCCCAATATAAGCAATCTAACACTATAATTTTACGTACACAGAAATCGTATTTTGAGCATTATACAACAATCATTATACACAATCATTATAAAAACGTCTTTCGTAGCCTGACCAATAATAAAAGCATACTGATTCGAATTAAATTTATAACTTGCGATAGTAGTGCGGCTATAAAACTTCAACTTGCGATAACTGTGGGACTCTAATACATATATCTAAAAAAAACTATTCCAAAATTTGTATGTATACCTTTTCATAAGAAAATATTCATAAAATATTTAAATTTAAAGAGTCACACTCGATTAATGAATGCATAATATGCTTTAGTGCAAAAATAAAATGAACCTATCATTAAAAACTGACAAATAATTCTACAAATCGTCAGTTTTACATATCCATACCTACATACATTATTCTTATTATTTTTTGCGTATAAAATAAGTAGCTAAGGCGGTGATTCTTTATTAAAAGCATCCGTGATGCGGCTTAGCTACACTCTTCTAAAGAAGATCATAAAGTACATGATCGCGGCTATTTAATTTCTTTTTTTTTTTCTTTAATCGGCCATACATCAAAAGATTTTGTAGTTTGAAGCAAAAAAAAAAAATAATAAAAAAAAAAACCAATATGATAATAAAGAAAAAAAATAAGACACTGAAAAGATGTTAAAGACCAAACACTTGAGACAAATGAGTAAATTGCCGGTTTCTTTATATTTAAGTATTAAAAAAAAATAATATATTTTTTTTTAATCTTGTTTAAATTGAAATCGGATTTTTTATCAATTTTTTTTTTTTGCGAAAACATTAGAATAGTAAACTACAAATATTTGATTGCAGAAGTTTCTATTAAAATTTAGTCACTTGATGATCTATAATCTAGATCTTCGGGGTTGAAATTAAGTGTATAAAAAAGAAAACGAATAATCCAATGACTGGAGAGAATTTTTCAAATATGACAATAAGTTGTAAAGTTATCAGAATATTCATAATTCCTCTGACATTATGTTATATATTTATATCAAATATATCTGAAATTTATTTTCCAATCTACACTCTAAAAATCGTACAAAAACTAAGGAATATCGATACTACTCAAAGTTTATAGTTGTAACGTTTATAAAGACATAAGGCGTAGTAGTTGTTTAAATAATTTGTTTGCCAACGATCCAAGAAAACTATTTTATTAAATCCCTAAATAGTTTTCTTCAATTTATGTATATGATTTTTCTATGTTTAATGTTCTATATGATTTTTTTTTTTTTATGGAAATTGAAAAAATATACCTGTTACTCATTAAATTTTTAATATTTATCAATAAATATTGTTGGTACATTATTATTGATTTATTAAAAATGAAAATTTTGATGGATTTTTTTTTATTTTATAGAGATTATATGCGCGAAGGAAAAAAAAAAGTTATAAATGGCTCATGTCATCATATAAATAGCCATTACGTTTAATATAACTTCAGAAAAAAAAAATCTAAATATATAATATAAATTTGTATGAAAAATAATGTTACATGATCTCTTTTAAGCGCCATTCAAGCAGTCGGTAAAATATCAAAAAGAGATTTTTTAGGATAAAATTGAAGCCCAGCGATCTTTTTTTTTTTTATTATCAACTTTTTATTTATTTATTTTTAATTTTTTTATTTTTTGTTCCGTATATAAATTGAATGCAGACGACAATAATAATGTTGAATTATAAACGAAACATCACTACAGATAACATTTAATTCTAATCGACATCCTGTCAATTCACACGATTAATTAATACATGAAACATGATTTTAATTTTAACTCAATTAGAGGAAAAAAAAATTAAAAACATTTTTTGAAGGAATCTTTTTCGACAAAACATTCTCGCAAAACAAATAGTCAACATAATTGGATCATAATTATTATATTATATTATACATATATAAATATAGATTTTTTTTTCTCAGTAAAGAAAAAATATTTTTTTACCACAAAATATTATCGCAAAGCATAAGGATAATTTCAGTAAAATAAAATTAGGATTTGATTTTTTTCTAGATTTTCACGAAATAAAAAATTATATTTAAAATTATCTATATGATTAAGGAAATATTATATATGAATGCGATTCTGAGAGATACGTTGACGAGTTCCTGATCCGATTATTATTATTTTTGAATTTTTATAAAAATAAATTAAAAAATAAAAAATAATATAATTATCTGTCATTTCATGCAGACTTCCCCAATTATATTAACAAAGCATCAACAAGATCCATTTTAATTTTACATATTTTCAATTTATAAACTATATATTAAAAAAGTTATGATAGAAGTTATCTGTGTCTGTAAAGTTGTAGTGAACATAAGCTTAATTAGTAATATTCTTAACAATCAGAAAATATTTTATCTATAATAATTTCTGGAACATCCAGATTTTTTAGCTAAAATGTTTGCAATATGATGGGTGGTCAATTGAAATTTCTTACGATAAGGCTTACTTAATAAAAATAACAAATTTTATGCATATTATAAATGCTAATGCGATTTTTATTCCCAATTCTTTATCTTGAAGTTCTCAAAATGAAAATTATCCAACTCTAAATATTTAGCATAAAGAAAATACATAATATTGGTATTTTTTATGTAATAATTATTAGCTGCATAACCAAAAAGTACAACTTCCTATATTTATATTTCATGTAAAATGAATTTAAGTTTAAATTTTACCTCCCATTAAGTTATATTAACTTCATATTTAAAGTTTCTTAAATTGATAATGAATAAAAAAATTATTGGCAATAACAATTTTCCTACAAGAAAGAAATATGTATATATATACATGTACAACGTATATACTGTATTCAAAATTAATGTTCCATTTTAACATTGCGCGATCGACTACACTCAATAAAGACCACATAAAGCGTTCGCCTGATTTCGGTTTTTTAAGCGCTTTGTACAAAATAATAACAAAATGATTAAATTAAAATTTATATATCAATTTTTTAATATAACTACAGCAATCTATTACTTTTTTCCCTTCATTTAATTTTTATTGTTAATTTATTTCGAAAACCATTTTTTGATACTGATTATAAACTACATAGCAAAGCTGAGAAAATTACCAAGTTTTTAGAGCAATGCTAATATGTCATAAGCTTTGTTCCGCCAAACTCTTTAATCTTCAGTGGGAAATTTTTGATAGTAGAGAAGATGTTAGTTTCGTTTTTCGTGTACTTATATAAGCAGTTTCCCATCATCAAGCTCCGTTTGGATTTTCAAAAAAAACTTGTTTTAAGAATTTCTTACTATTTGACTGTATATGAGAACATTCAGGTCAAAAGATATTTTGCTTACAATTTATGTAATTATATTTGCAGCACATTGCCAATAACAATCCCTTGTTCTAAAAATTTGTTATTATCATATATAATATACAGATATATTTTAAGCAAATAATAACAATCAATTCTGTCTAGTTGCGTGAAAACGTTATTTACATCAAAATAATTTTAATTGCACCTTATTTTTTATGCACCTGAATTAAATTAAAGAATTTAAAACTATAGCGATGCAAAAACGTTTTAATCACCATAAAAAAAGTGTTTTGTAAAATAAATGCGCGTTGTTTGCAAACACTGGCGCATTTATCGAGCTTAAAGCAAAAGCCGAAAACAATAAATTAAAAAATAATATTGTATTTTTTTTTCCAATATAAAATACCCAAAGAATCATGATTGCATTCAGCAGCAAAATTATAATGACATTAATAAAATTTGTGATCAGCTAGATCTATTTTTTTCTTTGCACTGAACTGATACAAAAAATATTTTAAATCATATTTTAAAAATATCAGAATTCCAACTGGAAATTCGTCTTGGGGGATTTTTGTTGCTAAAGATGATATCATTATTAGTAAGTTTAAAAATGAGAAGTTTTTTTTCATTTGAATTTTAACATTTTTTCGACAATATACACTGTTTAAGTGCTTTTGTTAACCGAAAACTTTGGAAAGTAACTTCTAAATTCTTTTTGATCACATTCGTTTGATGTCTTTTCTTATTTTTGCTGCACAATGCATTAAATTTTTTAAATGCATAACATTTTCTTCTTACATGTAGGTTCAATGTTCATGTTTCATAATTATACATTCACTTATAATTTTTCATAACACAACAAACAATTGAATGTAAATAAAAATTTATTGAATCAAAAAAAAAAACTCAAATCAGTTTCATAGTTTATATGTCACTGCACAAAATATGCAATTCAAAATTATATGTTACAGGATCTTTAACATATGGATTTTATATATACACGAACTGGCAAAAAATAAAAGGGAAAGTGCGTGACATGTGGTAGCGTAACCCTTTCATAACAATTCATCGTTGAAACCAAGACAAATATATAATTATATTTGTACATATGATGTTGTAAGTATAATACAAAAAAAAAAAAAAAACAATAATGAAAACCAATTTTTAACTTAAATAACATACTATTTTAATGTTTATTCAATAAGAAAAATGACAAATGTCCACCCAGAAAAGAAAATGACTGAGACAAAAAAAAAATACTACATATATAAAATTAACTATAATCTAAACCAGAAATAATAAATAGATACTTGTGTCTTACAAGTTGTTAGATTGTGTAAAAATAAAAAATTATATCTTACATGCTTACAGACAGACTTTTTCAGATTGATTTTAAGTTTGAAATAATTCCAGCGAGTAACTTGAAATATAAAATATTAAAGTGTCAATATAAAGTCATTATGGCATACTGGCAATAATTATTCTGTCAAATTAATAATAAAAAAAATTTATTCCGTATTCAATTAAAAAAATGTATTTAAGTTTTTAAATTGACTTGAAACTGCATAACGAACAAACATTATGAGAACTATTTAACATATTCGTTATCCCAAACTCAAGTATATTTTAGGATTCCTCAACTTAGTTCTATTTTTTTTATCAATTTCGTAGTATAATCGACATTATTTTAATCCTTATTACATTGTACTTGTTATGTAATTTTAATTGTAAATATGCTTGTACCTTCAATTTAAATATTGAACAATTATAAAACAATGTGGTAATAGTGCAATGAAAATTAAATAACAATTTATTGAATAAATTGCAATGATTCAAACATATATTTATATCGGTCAATATTTCTCCGATACATATGATGTTTTTAATCTGAACTCAGCAGAATTTTTAATTACTTTTCTCAAAGAATTTGGACTGAATGCAAATTTAGCAAATCTTTGTTCATGTTTGCAAGAAAATTTTGGTGTGTTTGCTCAGTTGGACAAAGGTCTTTGTTGAATGAAAATGGCAAATATTTTTTCGAAATAATATTTGCTTCATTCGATACTAAATAGCAGCAAACACGGAAAAAGATACCTGTTGTCAAAAAAAAAATCATGTGCATGTAATTGAAATTGTAATTTCCTATTTGTTTAGGTGTTTCGTGTGTTTCTGATTAATTTTGGCAAAAGAAAACATTTGCCGATATGCTACTTTTTTAAGCCCAACATTTTAATTTGCTGATATAATCTGCTCATATAAATTTGGAATTTTGAGTAAATTATTATAACAAATCTTTTCAAGATTTCCGTATGAAAAAAATGCTGAGTAAATATACTTGTGGTTGCCAAATCTACTTCCCAAAACAGTTTTAAAGAACTATATTATGGAGTATCTGATTAAAAATCATTACATCATATTTTTAATTACAAAATAATAAAAATTAAGTAGAATGAGTAAAAAAAATTCAAAAAAAAAAAAAATAAGTCTACAGAAAAAATTAATTAAATATTAAAAATTTAACCATTATACAAAAATTACAAGTATCTGATTAAATATCTTTAGCAACTTTTTAAAACATACAAATAAGTTTAAAAATTGAGATCATGGGGCGTGCACTTTATTTTTATTTTTTTTTTTATTTATTTTCTTTTTGTTTGGTGGAAAGAAAAAATGAATCCGTACAAAATCTATAATTAAGTTTATGCATCAAATAGCAACATAATATATTCTCATACTATAATTTTATATGTATTATTATATTTATTTTCTTTTTGTTTTATAATAATGTTACATGCAATTTCACACAAAACAATAAATAATAATCATAACATGTTAAAGAACATTTAAAAAATAGCAAATACTCTCACACTAAATTCTAAAAAAATTTTATAAATCTGAACTACCTATTTTCTATGGGATATTATACTTATTTATTTATTTATGTTGTAAAGTTACACCAACATTTGAACGGAAGTCTATGAAATTTCAGTTCAAGAAGTCAAGAAATCAAATCAACTCTCTCCCTATGTTTTAAATTTATGCTTTTTCACCTCTAAAAAATATAGTCCAACAGTTTTGTTAGCTTTCAATGAAGCTTTGAGCAAAATCAGCAACTAAGTAACTGAAAATCTAGTAAAAATAGTTAGTATAAGAACTATCGGCAAAGTTAAATTACATTTAATCTAAAAATGATAAAGTATCACAAAAAATAACTCTTGAATCAGGATTTAGAACAAAATTAAATCAACTTAAATGAAGGTAAAAAAATCTATTTGATTTAATTTCGTATTTTTCCTCAAAATTTGATGGTCGTATAATTATTGTATTGATTATTTTTTTCAACAATAATTTACGTACTTTTAGGCAATATTTTTATAAGTCAACGAACAAGAAAGAACCAATTCATAATATAACTTTGCATTTTTATGTACGAATATCAATATACTTTTAAAAAATAATTAAGTTTTTCTATAAGAGTTAGCAAAAATACTACATCGACAACATTAAGTACAGATGTAGTTTATTCGTTCAAAAATTTACCGCAGGAGAATGATTTAAATTCAATACTAGTTGACTTAAAAAAAAAAAACACAAAAAAAATATATCAATTTGTTTTCAATCAAAACTATAGAATGTAGAAACAATGTATTTGTAAATATAAAATTTTACAATAATAATATTCGAATATTAAAATTTCATTTCCTTACGATTTCCACTATACAATATTTTCTCAAAACTGTAATCTGTTAAATTTAGGAATTTATTTTTGTCTATTAATATTGGAAATATGTATACAATGTTGTATGTTGAATTGATATTCATATGTACTTGATTACATAATTCTTGTCAAAGTATTCGTAACTACACTGACAGTTTTATAACCTTTATTCTGAAAACCATGTTTCCAAAATTTGGTTCTATATTGATTCATTATATAAATTCTTAAATTCATTAATAGGAATATGATGGGTTTTTTGTTTCTTAAATTATAGAAAATAAAATATTTACTTTGACCGAAAATATTTAAATAAAAAATTATAGAAAAATTTATTGTAGAATAATAAAAATTAAATATTGTTTGGACTTAATTTATATAAACTATAAAGGACGTCTTACAATTTGATTAGGTAAATGAAATTCTTTGGTTAATTGTCGTAAGCTTTTGGAGTGCATCATTAAATTTTTACCACATAATTTCTTCTTTTTATCTGTTTGAAAAATTTTGTCAGAGAATTAATTTTAATATAGTCAACTGCAAACTTTGTTTTGAAGCCCTTGATAATAATTTAAATTTTTATTCAATTTAAAATAAAATTCAAGGATTTGCATTAAAAACAATTTTTATCAAATTTCAAAATCATTGTTACAACTTGGGAGATCCTTTCACATCATGCAAAAAAATTTCAGATTTTTTTATTTTTTTTTTTTTTTTTTTATTTTTGTTGCATAACAAATTACAAAATATTATCAATATACAACTAACAAATCAGAGTTTGACAATTTCGATTTGTTTTCTGTCCAGATACTTTAAAAGATATTACAAAAAATAAAAATTAAATAAAATTGAATTTGAATAAAAAAAGTATAATATTCTTTTGATTGAAATAAATTTTTAAGTCTTATTTTATTTACAAGAAGTTAAATAAAATTTGAATAAGGATCATTAAATTGCGGTCAAAAATAACTTAGTTCTTTTTTTTATTTTATTTGTTTTTATGTGGATTTAAAAATTAATTTGTACAAGCACATTTAATTAAATGCTTCGAACTTTTTTAATTGGGAGTTACTATATTTGCTTTACTTTGTTATCATAAGTATTGTATTAAAATATTTTTAAGGTCCCATATTTTGTAAGATATTATATTATATTCTAAATTAAAATATAGAATAAATTTAATTAACTTTAGATAAAAATTAGATATTTGTCATAACAAGGAAAAATAGCTCTTTTAATAAATTTGACACAAAAAAAGACTCATTTCGTATAAAAATAATATTTTTTATAAGTAAATCAGCCCTAATACTTTTTATTTGCTATAATAATAAGCATGTACCACCAGAAAATAATGCAGTTTAAACTATATTACCTTTATTTTAAAGTTGAGTTTCTATCTATGGATTCATTCAACTTAAAAACTTTAAAAATTTCTAAAAAGCGAAAACTATCAAACTTCTGGTTCTGGGTAATCATGAAATAAATTTAATCAAATAATCATGACATTTTTAACTTACTATATGCACTTACATACAAGTACATCTTTTTGTTTATTGCGTATTTTTTAAACCAGTTTCCAGACATTTTTATAATGACAATAAAAACATATTAATGTTTTGACCATGTTCGAAGATTTTCAATTTGATAAAATTTAAGTTTTCCCAGAATCAGATGAAAATTGTTAAATGACGCCCAAAAACAAAAGAATCCATCACACATACATCAAAACATCAACAAATAATTAAAAGTAACAACAGAAAGGATTGTTAAATTTAGGGCATTTGAACGTCACGAAGAAAAAACAGAAAATTAAAATGATTTTTTATTTTTAAATAAATTTTAAAACATATGAAAACATATGTGTAAATTCTTTCTGATTTAATCGCAAACAATGAATTTAGACAGGATAACGGACTTAACAAGTCCTACAAAGACGCACTTAAAGCAGCTTTTAAATATAGGGTTTAAAAAGAAAAATAATACCTGCATAATTTGTTTAATACGCGGATTATGAATTTATGTGATAAAGCTTATTTTATCAAAGTTCAAAGACAAAAATTTCTCCATTAAATCAATATTCATAAATTTTTTTTTGTTATTATCCCTTTCAGGTCTTAAATATTAAATCCAGGCCCGGTCCTAGCTGATTCGGCGCCCTGTGCCGATTTTGAAAATTGCGCCCATAAGCATAGTAAAAGTCATTTTCACGTCACCATTGAGGTAGACCAGGCCTGGGCAACCCGAAACATAAGCGAGCCAATTTTAAGAAATATCAAAAATTAAAGAGCCGCAAATTTTTTTAATAATTATAAATGTATATAAGAAAATCAATATATTTAATTTTTGATTTATATACCGTTTTAAAATATTAAAAATTAAATAAAACAATAATTTTGATTTATAATTATGAATTTTATACATTGTTCAAAATATATAATTCTTCAAAATTAATTGTAATTTTAATGATGACACCCTTAATTGATTTGTTCAATTCTCGTCCGTCATTGAAACTCGATGTTTATTTTTACAAAATAATAAAAATTCTTTATTTGTAGTTTACAGTGGAAAAAAAATTCTTGATTTGTAGTTTAGGGTGCAAGAAAATTCTTTATTTGTAGTTTAGAATGAAAAAAGTTTAGGCCGGGTGAAAAACAAAATTTGTCAGAATTGTTCTTCGAGCCGAATGCAGTGTAAAAAAAAATGATTTCCGGAGCCGCATAAATTTATGTTAAGAGCCGCAGTTCAAAGTCTGAAGTAGACTATACTAAAGCGCTTTTTTTAACGAGGTATTCCCAGTAGTTCTAGTGCTAGTCCTCAAATAAATATACATACACTAGGTAGAAAAAGTCTGCGTCTCTTATTTTTTGTTCCACATGTTCCCAGTTTTTGATGTCATTTAAAAGGAATCTGTAAAAAAATTTTTTTTATCAAAATTAAAATTTTGAGAAATATCAATTTTTGGAAAAGTCTGCGTACAGCCGGTTTTAATGCCGCGTCTCAAAAATTAACTAATAATGCCATTTGAAAGGCAATTGAATGTAGATAATTTTGCGCCATATAATTTTATCTGTACGATAAGTGAAAAAGAAGCGGTTCTAACCTATTTTTCAGCAGTTCTAAGCTATTCCTATGACTTTCAAAGACAATTTTTGACACTTTCCCTTATCGTACAGATAAAATTATATGGCGCAAAATTATCTACATTCAATTGCCTTTCAAATGAGATTACTAGTTAATTCTGAGACGCGGCATTGAAACAGGCTGTACTCAGACAGTTCAAAAAATTGATATTATTTCTCAAAATTTAAATTTTGAAAAAAATAAAATTTTTCACAAAAAAACTTTTTTCATAGAGTACTTTTAAATGACATCAAAAACTGGGAACATGTTGAACAAAAAATAAGAAACGAGCCCGTACGCAGACTTTTTCTACCTAGTGTATACCAAAAAAAATATTTACATAAATACTATGTTGATTTTATTCTATGCTGAATTTTTATTTGCACATTATACAATGTGCAATTTGATCTCGGTATACAAAAAAAATTGTATACTGTGTTAATTTTTTTCTGGGTAGAGTTTTTTGTGAACAGTAGCACAATAGTCAATTTCGAATGGATTTGCATGTCTTGGCGCCCTATTCGTTAGGCGCCCTGTGCAAGTGCACATCATGCACATATAGCAGGACCGGCCCTGATTAAATCTATAATAAAATACTTAAATAATCTATTTAGCATTTGAGAAAGCAAACAAAAATTATTTTAAAAACAAAATCCTTTAACTATAGTAAAAGAAGTATCTTATTATTCAACTACATTATATAAATTTAATAAATTTATTATAAACAAATAAGCCAAAATAACGTGATCAAGGACACTTTTTAAAGGATATCACAAATTAGAATAAAAATTATAATTGAAACATTTCCGTTTTTTATATACAACTTATTAACATGAAACTTCCGAATTTTGTTAGAAAAATGTTTTCAAGAATGTTGTCATAAATATAAGTATTCCTAGTTGTATATATATATAACTTGTTTCTAAAATGTGCCAAAAATTTTTATATTAATTTTGCAAAATTTTATTTTATGTTTCTTCAACTAACATGATTGTAATCAGTCACATATTCCTAATACATAATAGCTATACTGTTTAAATAGCCCTATGATTGAAAATCAAAATGCAACTTGTATATATTTTGCATAATATGGCCGAAATACTTATGTATATGTTCAAAAAAAAAAAAAATTATTCAGAGCAAGTTATTTTAATTTTATAAAATGCAAATTCTTATATAAATACATAAAACTCAGACATTTTTTTTTTAATTTCAGTAATTTGATACAATCAATGCAATAATGGCACACTATCATTTTTTATTATAAAAAATAACTTTAGTCTTTCATTTTTATAATAAAAAGTATAATAAAAAGGTGGCAATTTTAATGAAAAAAAATATTTTTCTTTTTTTTTTTGTAAAAGAACTCTCACAATATTTAGAATTAAAATTTTACACATATCTTTAAGTTATGAATTATTCATAATGTAAATAAATAAATAAAAAAAATATTCATGCTAACGTAAGTAAGGTATTCAATCAAATATGGACAATTTTGTTCATTATCGTCAAAGAATTATAATTTACTATATATATGTTTTTTTTTAATAATAAATAGACTTGGAAAGTTGAAATTGTACATAAATATTTTTTTTCTCCAACAATGATGATTTAGAACGATATGATTTTCAGGCTTTTTTCAATTAACACCTCATCAATGAAATATATTTTAATAATAATTATCTCAAGTGCAATTACAAAATAAATATTTGAAAAAAAAATTAATATTTTTTAATAACGACAAAATTGGTGAACTATTTTTAATTTAATAACGTTAGAAGCTGAATTGAATTTTGTTTCCAAAATATAGTTTAGTAAAAATTTCACAGAACCAACAGGATATTATCAGAGTATATTGTTACCCAGTTCCCATATAAAAATAAATATTTGCCCTTTCATCAAATTCACTTCGTGTTCTATAAAACATTTCAAAATATATAATATATATATATATATATATTATATAATTTTTTTTTTTTAAATTAATATATGTGCAACCATTTTGTGCAAGATATATTCTAGTCCCCTTGTTCTTATGGTATGAGTTTAGATTTTTTTTTTTTTTTCATACTTTTAAATTAGAATTATACCCGCCAAAAAAAACATAAAAGAGACACGTTAATTGAAAGAAAAGTTCATAAATACAAAATAATGAAATGCAAATATGGAAGTTTTGTTTCTATATAATATTTATTATTTTACAAAAAAAAAAGTCAAGTGGTTTGTTTTTTATAAAAAAAAAAAAATAAAATTTTTCCCATATTTTTCATACAAAATAATAAAAAAAAAACTTCTTCAGCGTAAAATTTAACTTTTTCTTTTATCAAAGGAAATATCATCCTTCTGTATGTTTTCCTTTTTTTTATTATTATTATTATTTTCATTCATTTTCTGGGGAGTAAGTGTCAGATTGAAATAGAAAACGAAATCTTTTTAAATTGTAACACAAAAGGAAATATAAATGCATTTTAATTTAAATATGAAAGAAAATAATCAACAAAAAAAAAAAGAAATCTATATTTTTCCAATAAAATAAATGAGCACGAAGACCCTATTTTAATTTTTTTTATATATAATGCTGTTTCTTTTTTTAATCTCAATAATAAATTACTTTGAATCTTTTGTGTTTATTTTAGCGAGAGACGATAAATTAAACTTAAATAGATGCATTATTAGAATTAAAAAAAAAAAAAACTTCAAAATTGGTTTAGACTGGAAAAATAAAAATGCGTAATACTTGAGACTAAAAATTAGAATTGAATGTAGAAGAAAGAACAAAAAAAATTTATATATAGAAAAACATATTTTTTAATGTTATTCTAGAATTAAAGAAATCAGATTGTGCATTGAGAGTTCAATAAAAATGTAAATTAAATTTTTAATTATGTATAGTATATATTTTTTTTTACTATAAATAATGAGAAAAAGTAGAAAAAGGAATTGTCACAATTTCAATTCACCAGAAGCTGTCTCAAGGTTCAATATATATAATAATTTTAGAAATATTTCCGAATATAACTGATGGATAGGAAAATTTAATATTTCAACCTTATTAAGATAAATTTTGGACAATTAACACAAATTGTAGCACTTATATTATAAGAGAACCGAACACAACACCAATGATGGGGCGATGAAAACCACAGAAATACATTTAAGCTACCGACGGCTTGTCTATAATGTCTAAATTATCTAGATTATTTTATACTCTCAATATGAGCTAATTGTTGTTACGAGAAGATCTAAAATTATATGATAAATTTCTCATTTACGTTAAGATTTAGTTTATTAAAACGTTTTTATTAGTTCACTTTGTTGTCCGGTACAAATTTTGTAATAAATTTTTCAGGGACTTCTAGATGAGATAGAGTCTTGAAAATTGGAGCATAGGTCAGAAATGGATGACAATGCAACATAATGTAAAAATTTTTGTGGTTCCACGGTTCCATCCATGGTTCCACTGATTCCGAAATCACGCCACTGTACCGATTTCACTCAAATTTTGAACTTAAGTAGCATTGGAATCCGAGATATTTATAGAATATTAGAAATTTTGATCAAAGGCTCCGACGGGAGGGCTACCCTAGAAGCCGGTTTTGGAATTTACGTATATTCCGATAAAATGTTGTAGCGTTGGACCCGAAAAGCCTATTTAAAAAACTGGATGTTGAAAGGCCCTCAACTGTTACGCCAGGGCTCAATTACAAATTTCGAAATTTTGAAAATAAGGGGATAAATTTCGAAATTTATATTTTTATGGCTAAATTCGATTCAAATAAGATTAAAAAGGAAAAAATAAATAAATAAATAAAAAAAAATAATTTTAAAAACAACGTTTTTATAACGGAATAAAATAACTAAAAAGTAAAAAATATAATCAGATAATAATTGATAACCTCATACCGATTTCCCTGAAAATTAATTCTCACGAAAAACGTGGGGCGCAAACAATATTGATAAAAATGTTCAATTTTAGGCGCCCCATGTTTTTCGTGCGAATTAATTTTCAGGGAAATCGGTATGAGGTTATCAATTATTATCTGATTATATTTTTTTCTTTTTAGTTATTTTATTCCATTATAAAAACGTTGTTTTTAAAATTATTTTTTTTTATTTATCTTTTTTTTTTCATACAAATTATTTATTGAAAAATAAATCATATAAAAAATGTTAAAATGGCGAAATAGCGAAATTCAAGTTTCGAAATTCGAGTCCTTACAAATTGTTTAAAAACCCTACAATGCAAAATTATAGAAAAAACTGTACAAAAAAATATTAAGAAAACAATGTTAAAAAGAGTTAAAAATTATTTTCGAGAAAGTTTTAAAGTATTATTAAATAATAAATTTTAATAAAGTATTATTTTTAGCATCCAAAAAAAACTAAAATCAATAAAACCAATTTACAAAAATTTTAATTTTATTTATTAATTCTTCAAATTTGTTAAGTAATATTTTTCATTTCTTCAAATGATGAAAATGTCAATAATTTTATCGTTTCTTAAAAAAAAAAAGAAATCAATATAACAAAAAAAAAATAAGAAATAAGAAAAATAAATTTTAATAATTTAACCATAAATTTTGTATTATGAAATCTTGAATAAATCATGATTGCAATTATTTTGCTGACGATTTTTCTTTATTAAAATATTGACTAATGATTTTTATTATATAACATTCAATAAAAGAAAAAAAAAACAGTCTACTTTGCATGAACAGGAAGACGACATCATCAAGATTTCATTCAAATAAAAGTGCTTTCAATGTAAATATCTTATATGAAGAAATTTTAAATTTTTGTACATGAAGTTACTTGAATTCAACTTACTGAACTATATGTGATTCTTTCTCTATATCGAACTCTTATTTCAAAATTTAAATCTTCTGTAAACTTTCCTAGATTGATACAGAATAATTGGAGATGACAATTTCGATTTTAAAAAAAAAAGGTAAAAAAAATGTATTTTATTTTGAAAATATCAAATTCTCCAAATTAAATAAATTTAGATATTTAATAGTAGATTACAATACATGTTAAGAAAATTTGTTATTCTTGCGAGTTGTGTATACACACAAACACATAGACACGAGTCATGTTTATATCACGAGACCGAAGGTCGAGTGATATATTATTGACGAGTGTCTATATGTTTGTGTGCATACAAAACGAGCTGTATAACAAATTTGATTAACATGTATTGTATACTGCTTTAATGTGCATGTGAGAGGGAGTTGAAAACAATACATTTATAATGAAAAAAATAAACAAAAAAGTTCAAAATGAAGCAAGGAAATAAAATTTAATAAGGAAGTTTATTTATTTATCGAAATGATTTCCAACCGGAAGATTCCTAAAATATTAAAAAAAAAATTAGTAATTTTTCCAAAAAAAATTATTCATTTTCTTTTTTGCAAAAGAAAAAATCGAATAATTTTTTTTTAGAAAAATTACTAATTTTTTTTTTATTATTTTAGGAACTAATGGTCTTCTTAAATTTTATTTAATTTTATTTTTAATTATTAAAAAAAATAATAATAATTTTATAATTATTTTTTTTATAATTAAAAATAAAATCAAATAATAATTATATAATTATAATTTATATTTACAATAAATAATCTCCTTGTTGCTGCCATTTTCCTCGTTTGTTGATAAAAGAAAAAAAAATTCTTACTTGACATTTGACAATTCACAGCAAACTTTATAATGACAACAAAGATATTTTCAGGGTTACCATTGTTCTATTTTTATTCATTTTGTTTTTTTGAATAAAAATAAGTGCAATTTTTGAAGTGTGGTTTAAATTTTTGTACTAAAATCCAACCACACTCGTTTAAAAATTTAGTAGTAGAGGTTCGAAGATCCTTTAAAAATAGTAGATTGAAACACATGTTAAGAAAATTCATCGACTGATCGACTGGCCGCTTTTTAGAAAAAAAAAATAGCCGCGTATTTTTTTATTGGTTCTTTTTTTTTTTTTTTGTTTGCTCAGAGGGAAAATGTAGATTAGCTCAGAGGGAAAATTTAGATTTTAGCATTATAAACTAAGCTTTGTTTGACATTGATATGATGCATGTGAGAGGTATACATTTGCAATTTTTTTTTTTTTTGGTATTTGTCTGTATTGAAATATTACGCAGTTCAAAATGAAGAATGTAAATACAATATAGAGCAATGTAAATACAATTTACATCACAGGGAAATGTAAATACAATTTACATTCCTCTATAATTGCATGTGTATTGATGCATGTAATGGACCATTTACCGAGCTAAATTTGCGAATGTAAATACAACTTACAGAAGACATGCGCATTAAAATTTTTTATCAGCTTTGTTGAGATTAGACTGACACGATTTAAATAAAATTTTGCATTATTCAAAAATTTGTTAAGTCTTAAAAACTAAAATATATTATATGAAAATTTAAAAAAGTTAGCAATTTTAAATTATAAAATTTTATTCTCGCGCTATGTTTCTGTATCTTTTGAAACCATGAATTTTTTATTTTGATTTTATAAAATAAAACAATCGCAAATGGTTCTTATAATAAATTACAATTATAAGTAATAATTTGAAAATAAAAATCTTATTATTTACATTAAACATTAAGTTATGAAAAGATACAACAATTTCTCAAAATAAAAAATTTGAAAAATAAAGAAATATTGTGAAAAATTGAATTATTGAACCGTCAGAAGAATAATATTTTTTTATTATTATTTTTCTTTTATTTTAACATTAAAATGAACATTATTCATAAAGTAAAATTATAACTTGTTCCACCATCATAATAGTTAATTTTTCTACGATTATTATTTTTGACGAAGTGTTATTAATTTTTGATATTGATAAATGTAAATAAAATAAGTTCTATTCGATGTATAATATCTGATTTATTTACTGAAAAAATATAAAGAGTGATTCAATCTGTCCTGTGTCCTCTTAAAACTTTTGATTCAATTGAAATTAATAAAACTAATAGAAACTGAAGCTATTCTAATTCAATCTCAATATATAATACGATTTATTTCACAAACTCTAAATGAGCCGTTTATTTTGAAAGTGGTTTAAGTCCATTTGTTCTTGTATTGAGATATTTAAAGTTTTGTGTTTGAATTGATTTAAAAATATACATTAATATTTCCATAAGCTAATTTTCAAATGTCAAAATCAAAGCGGTTTTAATGATACTAGACTAAAATTGTTTATAAATAAAAAGAATATATACTATTGTGCTTATTGTTATCATTAACTATTTTTTTTTTGAAAAATGGACTTAAACCACTTTCAAAATAAACGGCTCAAATATTAAACAAAAAAAATCTATTTTTTTTTTTTTTTTATTAAAGTTACCAAATCACTAGGTGGGATACCTTTTATACTTAAAGAAGTATGGATTTGGTAATGGGGAGAGAAAATTTAGATAGGATTAACAAGTGGGACAGTTAGTAAGTAATCATTTACACTCTTCTTAAGCGACACAAGTCGTAAATCAAACGTCCGCTAGCTGTCGGGAACAATTTTGATGGGAGAGCATTCCACATTCTCAAGGTGCGAAATGAAAACGAATCTCCGAAGCTCGTTCTATCACATCTGGGCATTTTGACGAAGAATGGGTGTGACGTTGAAGCGGTACGTGTTTGGCGTGCAAATACTTGAAGTTGAGGAATTGTCTAAAAATGGTAATCTAATAATATTTAACCAAAATAAAAATCGTGCCCGCTAAAATTGAAGCATGTAATTGGAGTCCAGCGATACAATATGTATTATCGAAATTTTTATTATTTGGTATACAAACTTCACGCTTAGAGATTTAAAGAAGGGAACGTAAAATTAAAATTTTAATTTAGTAAAAGTATTTATATCAAAAAACCATAAAATGTCAGAAAATATACAAGTTTTTTTTTTGGAAAATAAATCATGAAAAAAGTATTAATTTCAAAATAGAGTTTAATAATATTTATTAAAAATCAATAAAAATTAATTCATATTCTTACAAATGCATGTAATTTAAATTTAATATGAATTAATGCCTTAAGGAGGTCCAATGCTTTTTATCATAATTAAATTTTTTTTCTGTCATCAATCTGAATTAAAAGAATAAAAATTTAACTTTTTTGAAACAGATTATAAATAATGCAATTAAAATTAAACATTAATTAAAATTTATTCTTATAAAGTATAATTAAAATAATATTTAAAAAAATTGTTATAAAGATAAAAGATAAAGATTTGGAAATATTAAACTATTAAGTTTTAGGTTAAATGTTTAAAATAAGTTGTTTTTTTTTTTTTTTTCAAAAATACATATGTGTACAGTACAACATAAGTCATAAAGCATACTTATATTTAGCAGTTAACGAATCATAAAATGAACCTGGGTTTAAGTACAAATGCAAAATTTGAGAAGAATTGAGGAGACGTAAAGGAATTTGAAAAAAATATGGAAAGCAAGATTTTTTTCGGTTTTTTATTGCCAATTTAATATATGGCAATGGCGTTGAATATACCTAGTGGAATTATTGGTACATTATGTTTTTAATTGTTAACGACATATCAAAGAGACGTATAAAAACAAAATAAATAAAAACTATTTTTAATATACTTTAGAGCAATTAATTACATTCTTTTCATTCAAGTGAGGCGTAAAATTTATTTTAATAATTCTGATTTTTTAATACTATTATAACATTACCATTATTATATCCGCTGGATCTTTTATTTTCACAATCAAATGAACCAGGACAATATTTTTCGGCTTATCATTTTAATCGTTATTTTATTGGAAAAGAAAAAAAAAATTCCATAAGTTAATAAATGGAAAATAATTAATTTGCTTTATGTAAAATATAATACGCAATTAATTGAGAAAATAATTTATTATTTGAAAAATAAAACTTTGATTGAATGATTTAAACATGACGGTAAGTACAATCACGATGGGCTTAAAGAACTTCAATTAAACCTAAAATTAATTTTTTGTTTTGAATGAGTATGAAAACGAAATTAAATACTTCGTCGTGTCACCATCACAATTTTTCTATGATATCATATTTTTGAAATTAGCTCATTTTACCAGTGACAAAGAAGACGAGAAAATTTCTTGCGCTTTGGCTTTTTATTCATACTTGCACAGAGTTTAGTAAATTAATTATTACTTTATACAAAATGAGTTCTTGAAATTTTTATGCAGAATCATACCATACAAAAAAAAATAAAAATTTAAACTATATATTTGCTTGTAATGAGAAATAGCTAATCTTGCCAGTCATCTTGCTCGATTTGAGCTATATTCATAGCAAGGAATATAAAGAAATTATAGCTGCGGCAACTGCCTGTTTATGATATAAATGAAGATATGCTTGAAAATTCATTATACAAAATTTAATTTAAATTATTAATTTTAGGAGCTTTATTTTTAACTTTATGTTGGCATCAATAAACGTTATATAGCATTAATTATAATAAATTTCTTTAGAAGACTTTTTTTTTATATTTATTCCCATTGATATTTTCCTATTACATCTTAGGTATGTATAGGTATATATATCTTAAAGCCAATAATATTATTTAAGAACGAAAATCAGTTATTTAGAATTATAAAAAAAACCTACCTGGTGGTAAGAATTTAATAATAAAAAACAAAATCTTATTAGAAAAAAAAAAAAAATAGAAAAGAATTAATATGTATTAGATTTTGGCTAATGTTAATTATACGGTTTAAAATTTAAAATAGTCAAAAAACACATTTATTCAATAAAAAAATTAAAAAAAAAAACCTAACAACTAAATAAATAGTTTAACGAAAGATACTTTCCCATCAACGGGAGATTTAAAAAAATATGATAATAATAATATGGGGCCCAACTAATAGACAAATCTTTCAAAAGAATAAACAATTTATATAAATAAGATATTTAGAATTTTTATCTACAAGGAATTTCTTTTCAATCTAAATTGTGTAACAAAAATCTCAAGGGTTCTATTCGTATATTAGGTTTTTTCAATAATTATTCTATTCCACATATATTTTCAATTCAAGCTCTTCTTGTCACCTGTATATTAAAGTCGACATTTATATATGTAGTTTTATTTCAGAATTTCGATTAATTTCTGAAATTTAGATTTTGTAAATTAATAAATCATTATAATAAAATCGATATATTTATTGACTTGTGAAATATAATATCAAAATTACATTAAATTCAACTTAAAATCTCTGATCTTCTATAAGCATAAAAATTATACAAGTATATATATACATTTTTTTAAATCACATTATCAAAGAAGAAAAAATCTAATTTCTTTTTCGCAATAGAAAAAAAATAAAATATAAAATTTTAATTGGAAACTAAATTAGAAATTGGTCCAGGAAAAACAATAACAAAACAGAAAAAAACAAAAACTCAATCAAAGAAATATTTTTTAATTATCCGGTTAAACATGTGCGCCCAACTGCCAGATAAATATTTTTTGTTTTAATAATTTTCTAAATTGATTCCTCTTAAAGACCTACAGAGTCGTCCAAAAAACATATATATTCAAAAGTCATTCAGAAATACAAAAAAAAAAATTGATAACTCGCATCAGCACAAAAAAGACTTCATTAGCTTAAAAAGTATAAAAAAAATAATTTTTTTTTGTGGATGATTAAGATTATTATAGTCTGATTGGGATTTTTTTTTATTTCTTTTTTTTTTGTAGCTTGGACTGACCAACAAGAAAACAAATGAAATTAATATAAAAAAGGCCTAAATTTATAAAAAAAAAAATTATGTATAATACACATAAAAAATATACGAAAAAAAAAACATCCAATAAATAAATTAAATATCTTTTTATGTTCATTTCATATTACTCGCTCTATTACCACCATTCAATGTGGTGCTGATGATGTGCAGACGTGTTATGTCTTTTGTTTGAATTACCTTCATATAAGATAATCTGTTGATTATTTATGATCATTAAGTTATATTTTAAATAATTATCGATTTTTCCTCATTAATTTTTTTTGTAATATAGTATCTTTTTTTATTTTATGATTCATCAGTTTAAATGTGTAGTTACATTGCGCTAAATTTGAGGTTAAGATGAATCCAATTCGATTAAAAAAAACAATATTCGTTACAATTATTAGAAACATTTCAAGCTCGATTACAAATTTCAAATAAATCATTCATAGAAAATACTATTTTATTTTAAATGTTTATATTTTCAATCAAATTTCTCCAGAATCAATTAAAATTAATTATAATTCAAAAACTTTTTTTGTCATATTCAAGACGAACTTTTTATTATCATTTTTATATTTTTAATACGTTTTTATTAATTAACCTTTACCCCAAAGTTTATTAGCTTCTTCTATTGTGTCTGGTAAAGTAGTTGATACAGTCTCAGGCATTAAAATTATTGCTAAACCTGATATTAATAATAATCCGCAAACTATAATTAAAGGCACAAATTCTGGTAGAATTTCCTTTAATAATAAGATCTGTGGCGCTACTAAACTTCCAATTCTAGCAGCAAATACGCATAATCCTAAGCCAACAGCTCTACATACTGTCGGAAATAACTCACTACTGAACATGAACATTCCAACAAAGCATGATACTGCTATTGCTTTGGCTATTAATGCAAATATGCTTAAAAACTCGGAAAGTATTTCTGATTTTTCAGTTCTATTATACTCATTTAAAATTGCCAACAAAATTATTAGACCCATGTTAACAAATTGATAAAGTATCATTGGAATTCTTCGACCAAATCGAGTCAAAATAAAATATTGTATAATATACGCTACTACTTCAATTGCTGCACCAATTATAAAATTAATATGACGTGAACCGCCTAGGCCCGGAAGGAAGTATAGAATTACATAATATGATAATGTCACACAGAACGCAACATATGTCATAACTAAAACATGTTTTCTCAACATTGGATTCCGTACAACGTCAGTTAATCTATATTTATCTGCTTTTGAATCAACCTCTTCCTGAGTAGCTTGTGCTAATGTGACTTTATTACATTCCTCTATTAGATCGGTATCCTTATTTTTTCTAGCAGCCAATGTAATTAATCGTAATGATTCACTATAACGTTTATTTGCATATAACCATGTAATTGATTCTGGTATAATCCAAAAATAAAATAAACTTAAAGCTGTCGGTATCAATAATACTAGCGTTAAATGATGCCAATTAGGTACAAAATATGATACAAATCCCAGTATAGCCAACCCAGCCGCCCAATTTGATTCCCAAAAAATTGCCGCCATTGTACGAAATCGGCTTGGGCAATATTCTATCATTAGTGTATACGAACACGTCTGTAAGCCCTGTACCAAAAATCCTTGCAAAAATCGAAATATTATAAACATTATTAAATCACTTGATGCAGCAACTCCAAGCGACATAAAGGCCTGCAGGTACAAACATCCAATAACCATCTTCTTGCGACCCCACAAATCACACAAGCTGCTACATATCAAGGCACCCAAAGTAACACCAACAAAATATAATGTATTAATTAAAGCACCAATGAATTTTCTTTCACACACTAATGAAAATTCTTGAGCAACGGTAAAGTCGTCATTTTCATCAAATTGATATCCTGTGGTACAATTAAAATTACAATTGGTTTTTGGATCTTTATTTTGTTCAGGATCATCCAAACAATAATATGCAGGTGTATAAACATGAAATGAAGTTATTGTGTGACTAATTCCAACTTCAATACTATTAAGGCAAATAAGTATAATTATAATAATTTGAAATTTTCCTTTTTTTTCAATAAATTTGTAAATCAACTCCCTTAATTCTGTCATTTTGTAGACTTTTATATTTTTAGTTTTCTTTTATAATTTTGCATTGAAATCACTAATATTTTTATTAAATTGTATATTATTTTTATTTAATTTTTTTTAAGAAACTGAATTTACACAATTTTTTGACTGTAAAAAACAAAGCAATTCTTTCGCTATAAAAAAATTTAATCAAAAAAAAATTTTTTTCTACAATTTAGCGTTTTGACTTAATATTAAAACTCCAAAACTGATAATTTTTTTAGTATGTAGAATTGAATAGCTACGCCTTGTGCAAGGCCACGTTAATTTCAAGCCATGGCTATCATAAAATTAGATGTCATACAAACTATGTACCTATCAAAATTTATTCTAATTTTTAGAAGGGGTTCCTGTAAAGATTACATAAAAAATTTTCATGTTTTAAAAAATCGAAAATAAATAGATTTGGTCACTTTTTTCGTTAGATAGCTAAGCATTGATAACTCCGATTCGAGTTATCAATTTTTTTTTTTGTATTTTTTTATTCTAAAGATTAAGTTCCTGCCTCAAAAGTTTTCTAATTTTTTTTTTGTCCGATGGAGAATTTTTTAATGGTTTGAGATTGAATTAAAAATAACAAATTTTGGTACGTTGATTTCAAATTCTATAAATTCCAATTGAAACTTTACCTAATTATTTAAAATATACTCACTTGTTGATGTCCCAAATCAAATTTAAATAAATAAAAATTATTTTTTTTTCGTAAACCTTTGAATTTATTTAATTTTTGTATACAAAAAACAAATCAAGTTTGATAGGTACTTACTAATACAAATACTGTTTTCAACAGCATTGCCTTCTTTAACGTGCCTTGGCCTTGTGCCTTTTGATAAATTTTGAAAAAACACATATATGTCAATAAACGTAGAAAAATTGAAATATTTTTGCACCCACATACATATGTACATATATATAAAGGTGACCTTCTGTAAAAACTTAATCTATTCAATGGTTGAAGAATTTAAAAAAAAATGTATAACTTCAGATACTTTTTTTTTCATTATAGTTTCTATTAAATTCTAAATTTTATTTTCATAGAAATCGATTTCAATTCTTAACCTTATATGTTTTACCTTTTACAGATTCATTAAAAACAAAATTTCATTCTATGTACAATATCTTCATTTTACGTACGCACGCGATATTTTTTTTAAAAGATTTAATTCATTAAACTAGAATTGAATAGAATTGAAAAAGGATGGATATTATTAATAGTTAAATATTAATGATCTAAAAAAAAAATTTCCTCTTTCATTGAACTTACCTTTCTTACAAATCATAATTAGTTCCATATACGTACATAAGCACATAAATATACATATACATATATATATATATATATATGTATATCTTAATGAAATAGAACAAAAAAAAAGTATTTAGAAAAATTTTCAGAATATGAAAATAAGTGATTATATCTTATTTTTCAACCTGATTGGAATAAATTGGTGATGAAAAGTTTAAAATTTACAACATATTACACTGATACTAATATTTATATACATAATGATTCTGTTAAAAAGATTTTATATCTTTTTTCTGCCAGTGCTGTGTTGGAGTAGTGTTTTGTTGTGATTTTGGTTTTTACACAATGTCCCTATGTTTTTGCTCCGTGACTTTGCTGCATTAAACTTTTTAACTTTCGCCTTGTTCGCTTGAACTAAATATAATGTTTTATGAAACAATCTACAAATATGAATATAGAAATTTCTTCAGAAGTGCATCACATCAAATTTGAGAACGAAAACGGAAATAAGGTAAGCATAAGTTCCACTGTCAACAAACTGTTTTTGATAAACCCATCAAGTTCTATCAATGCTTCTGCTTTAATACAGAAATTATTGGGCGCTAAATGAAAGATTTACATTTTGTTTTCCGCATACATATATTTATATATATATATGATGCATAAGATATTAATATAAGTATTTTGCATGAAATGAGTAAGGTTATTATAAGACATTATTTTACCTGTAATTATCCCAAGTTTTCGTCAGGTGTAGTGAAATATTTTGCTATGTTAACATATACATATATATTATAAATCGAATAAATCAATCGTCTAACAGATTTTCATTGGTTTAAATTTTTAAAAATACTATAAAATACGAAATATTTATTCGTCTACAAGGAAATACTTAAAGTTTTTTTTTTGGTTTAATTTTAATTCATTCTCTCTAAAATGAATAATTTAAGAGAAAAAAGACCGCCCTGATTGTTTTCATTAATAATCTGATAATGATGATCATTATATAAAGTTTTTCAAAGTGGTTTTCATTTTAAAAATGAATCCCCCAGATAGAATAAGTCAAGAAATGTAGGAGGAAAAAAAATAAATTGATTGAGTTTAAAGAAAATATGAAAATAAGAAAATAAAAATCAAAAATCGAATTACATATTAAAAATGAAAAAAAATGAATATTTTGAACTTTTTAGTTTTAATTTTTCATACAATGGGGAGGTACTTTTTTAAAGAAATTTTAGAACCTATAAACAAAATTCACCCACATTATAAAAACATATGATTTCAAAATATTAGTTGAATTGATTTTTAATTGAAAAGATGTTATTTCACAATTATTCGTTTGAAGTGTTTTGATTTATTATTGAGTTATTATAAATTATTAATAAAACTTATCTATTCGAACCCAGAGTGGATGTACTAGGTTTGTATAGAATGGAAATTTAAATTTAAATATACCAAACATTATATGTATACATAATGTAGACAATAATATTATGCAAAAAGAAAATTATTTTCTTCCTATTTTATTATCACAAAAAAAAATATATTTTCAGCACATACATTTAAAATCAATTTCTTACAATAAAAAAAATAAATAAAAAATGAACCAAATTTTTTAACCTAATGAACTAGCAGTAATTGTATTTAACTTTTAACTTCCATTTATTTTCACAATGTTATTTTCTCAACGTGGTGGTCACTTATTTTTTATTATTAGTCTCATTAAATTTTAAGATTGCTAAAGGTGAGTTTAAGAAATTTGTATAAAAATATAATGAGCCAACTAACGAAATAATTTAAAAATAAATAAGGGAATTGTCAAATTTAACTATTTTACAAATCGATGCTTGAGCGGGAAAAAGCTCTTATTATAGCCTTGAGAATATCGAAATCTAATCTTAATTAATAAGTATTATCTTTAATGTTAATTTTTTTTACAAAATTTGATTCTTCAATAGTACTATAGTGCTATAGAATAATATACCAATGCAGTACAACAGAAGAGAACAGAAAATTATTTCCACTCCTACTGTACAGTAATCAAAAATTATCATTTATGTTATAAATTTGAATGGTTTTTTTTTTAATTTTTCATTTAATCATAAATCAGAACAGGTTTGTTAAAAAATTAAACTATGGCATGACCCATTTTTCCTTACTATGAGAAATAAGTAAATCTTACTAAAGCCAACTTTAGATCGATTTGACGTACTTATATAAGGAATATGCAAAAATTATAGCTGTTGCAGCTATCGGTTTTTTCAGTACGTGAAAGCTTATAATCGCATTTGTTTTTTTATTGAATTTTGTAAATGTTCTCTTAAATTCTAAAAGAAAATAATTTTTAAAAGCTAAGTACATCATAAAATAACTATAAAAATTTTAACAAGAGAAAATGATAAACACCACGTAAAATAATTATATTGGCGCCCAAATATGATTATGATACACGATTCTCAATTTATAATTCCTGAACACCACACAGCATTAAAAAAAAAAAAAACCAACAACGGAATATATATTTAACCCAGGAGGCAAATAAAATATCGCGTCTACCTGGTTGTAAATTTTATCAAAAAAAAAAAACCTAAAAAAAAAAAAATTATTAAATTTTTTCACAACAACAATATTATTATTTTATTGGTTTTTCTAAAACAAAGTTCGTTAAAATCCAATGAGGAGAAAAAAAAATGAGCACGAAAATGATCAAAATAATGATGATCGTTGCAGTCGCCAGATTGAATCATTGTGTGGTACGTGGTCTTTGAAATTTCTTAGTTCAAGCTTTACTTAAAATATGTATAACAAAATTATTGTTTTTGAAAAACCAATTTGAGAATTAGAATTTAAAATTTTTTTTTTCAGCAGACAGAATATATTTAATCTAAATTAATGAAAAATAGAAATTTATAAATTGGTGAGAAAATTTTTTGTTTGATTACAAAAATATCTTTCTTCGATAACGTCAGCTTAAGTAGTTAGTTACATAACTAAAATTAGAGATATTAGAGATACTACTAAGAGATAGACTAAAAAGTCGCTTCAAATTAAAAATCAGATGTAATTTTTGATATTAAAGTTTCGGTGCGAATATAAACTATTTCTATCATGCCGTACTTAATATTTGGAATAATATAATAATTATTATTAATAAGACTTCTTGATTTTTATATTTGTTTGTTTTTTTAAAGCCTTGAAGGTAATCATTAGATTTTGGTGGCGTCTACAAACTATTATTATAATTTTCTTTACAATCTTCACCTCTTTTTGGGATAATAAACAGATTTTTTTTATTATGTTTATTTTTTATTTTATTTGATTGTATCTTGTATCAGTTTACAAAGATATATAAAATTGAAATAGTAATTTGTGATAAGATAGCATTATTTCAGATAGTTATAGGCAAATTAAAAATTTATGTTGAAAAAAACAAATTATGATATTATGTTAATATCATGACATGTATCCATATGCACTCTAAATATAAATAAAGCAAATTTAAAATTAAATTCAATGTTGTAAGAAATTTTCAATCCTGAAATAGTTTAATTCTAATTATTATTATTATTTATAATAAAAATAAAGAAGTTTGAAGATTTTTGTTTAAATATTATTATTATTATGTTCCTAGGAACCTACACATATTTTTTTTAGTCTATAAGGTATATTTGCTATTGTATAACATAATCAGCATAAAATAAAAATGCGGTAGATGTACATAAAATTAATGCAGCTTACATTTAACAAAATAGTTGCATGCTTCTAAATTGATAAAACACAGCATTATGTATCAAGTGTTTGCTATTTAAGTACGTATATAAAATAAAAACCATCACAAATCTTATAGTTAAATATTATATGTATTTAATAATATTTATATGTTATGTATTTTAGATAATTTTTAATTGAGACATTTTTATGATTATGACTTTATAAATCATAAAATAACATAACTAACACTGACTGACCACCATATATACCGATAGCATTTTGTCAACAACACATTTTCCCTGTAGGTGTAAATTATAGATTTTTTAATTTTTTTCTTTTAACTCATGAAAACCTGAATTATTATAAAAATTTTCTTTTTAACTTAAAATATTAATTCTACAAAAATAATCATACTTATATAAGAATTATATTAATTTTTTGTGCTAATTCGTATGATAGAATGAGAAATTTCGTTATGGGATAGCGTTATATCAGAAAATTAAGCAAAAGTACTAAGTATTCGGTATCTCAAGTCCCATTATATATGATTCATACATACACTGCCCCATTTTTGTTTTTTTAAATCTTTATAACATTCAAATTTGTACTATTCCATACTTTAACAAGTTTTTTATTAAATTTTAAATATTTTACAATTAACCTTATATAATGGAATCATATTTAAATTTTAATATATTATTTATTAAATTATACCAAAAACATTTTTATTTTCAAACAAGTTAAAATTACAATACAAGTTGTACACAATTGTCCGTGTAAAGATGAAACATGAAAGTGACTAGAATCACCAAATCATATTTTATTTTGTATTAAATCCTTTTTCGATTAGGTCCTTAGAAAAATAGATAATAAAGATAAAGATATTTTATTTTTATATGTTTTATGAATCCACCAAGTTTATCATTTACTGATCATTTATAGCAATTATATACAAATATAAAATTATAATGTATTATAATGTTTATTCTTAAAAAACTATAAGTTTGTCATTTGCACTCATATTTGTTACTATTTTATATTTGAAATCTAATTTCTTTTGGAAGGGAATTGAATAGAATTTCAAAAAAAATTTAAGTATTTCATATCATAATCACTTTGCTTGCAACCTCTAACAAACTCTTTAATTATATTTTATTTTATATATAAAATGTGTGTATTATCCTACTGATGAATAACCATGTATGAATTGGAGTTGATGTCGACTCAATTTTTAATTTTCATAATATAAAATTTTTTGAAACCTATCATTATTCCAATCATCACTCCATCATCAGCCTTAAAGAAAATAAAACAAATAACATGAAGTGCAAAAAATGAATGGATTGTTTGTTTTTGACGTGTGAAACTAAGATAATTTTTGCTTAACGAGCTCTTAAAAACATAGCCAGACTATATGTTTATTATATATATAGTTTTTTTTCATATTTTATTACTTATTATTTTTCATTATTTGATGATCTTCTGGCGCTAAAGAAAATTACATCCACCCAACATCGTGATTTTTATAATTTTTATTTTGCTTGAAAAATATGTATGTAATAAAAAAAAAAAGAAGAATAATTTATATTTACGATGTTAACTAACTAATATATAATGTATACAATAATTGATATGTGGAAAGAGATAGATCATTTCCAAATTAAAGTTTATACTAAAAAGTTTTAAATTCAAACCTGGCCAAATAGTTCTCAGCTCAATAAATTTTATAAAAAAGTATTCTTCTTTAATCACAACCAAATATGATCCAAGTATTTTTTTTCGTGTTTTACTCACCTTAGTTAGTCGGATCTGGATCCGTGAATTCTATGTTATGTAATGTACATGTACATAGACTATGTAAAAACAAATTCCATTAGATTCAAAAACTTTTTCAAAAATAATACCAAAAATCTAACTTTTTTTATAAAAGTTCTTTAGCAATTTAGTCCTCTTAATTTATTTTCTAAAATTGTCTATATGTTCTTTTGATAACATAAAACTTGTTCAAAATTATGCACAAAAATTATGTTTTTTAAACAAAGTTCATTTTGCAGATTATTTTACTTATGATCTACCGCATTGAAATAATATTCAATTTAATAAAATTATCATTTTAAAAATATATTATGATTATGATATTCTTAAAATAAAAAAAGTGTACATATGTTCATATAAGAATAAATCATACATGGTAATAAAAGTTAAATTGATAAAATTGATGAAATTATGGGAAAACTAATAATACCGGAATTCTCATCTTCAGAAAAATTTAATACTGGCAATCAAATTAATGGCAATATTTAAGTATAAAAATGGCCAATAAATTAAATACTCTTTTTTCACTAAATTAATATTCATTTCTATACATACATATATGTATTAAAAAGAACTCATTAAGATGATCATAAAAGATACATAAAGGAAAACTATTATATTATAGACATGTTTATTGTGTTAAGAAAGTGAAAAACTTCTTTATCTGTGATCTGTCGACCTATGTTCTTAAAAAATTTTATTTAACGAAATGTATCCTCTTACACATACAAAGCAAACTTATTTAGAGTTAGTTCGTATTACAAATTACAATATTATCAAATATTGTTATTAAAACATAAAAATTCAAGAATAATTTGTAAATTGAACAATCTGAACGAACCTAAAAAATATGCATATTTCTAGATTGGTATAATTACATTTTCAATAAGAAAACAAATTTCTCAGGATACAAGGATGTAATTTTTTTTAGAGGAATAATATGCAGATTTAATTTTTTAGTTGTGATTATTTTTTCCAATAGATTTTTCCACAAAAATGTATATTTTTGAAATTCTTTTATGATATTGATTTCTTTTTTAAACTTATTCAAAAAGGGCAGAATTTAATTATAAACATTTATTTTTAGAATTAATTAATTTTAATATTTGAAGACTTAGTTCATATAAAAAACTAGATGTCATAATTATGGTTAAGCTATAAAACTTAAGCTCCATTAGCAATTATTTATAAAATTATTAAAATTTATACAAATTAATACATGATTTTTCATATTTTCCTCAAACCCCAAAATAAGAGATTTATTGCAATAACATATCATATATTACCATTATATTATTGTCCAGTAAAAATTTTATATCATAATATAATATCTGCATTTACTATATGCTATTGAATTGAAATATACAAATTTATATAATTTTGTGTATAGAAATTTCAAATATAGATTTATTTATGTTATTTTTGAATCTTAGAATCATTTAAAATTAATATTTTTTAGATTTATTTTCTTTTAATATTCATGAATTGAGTTTCCTATGGATATAATATAATATGTCAAATTTTCATTTATGTTTTAATATAAAATAAACATATAACTTTTAATGCATTTATATGTTATTTTGTTATCGATCTTGTTTTATGCAAAATATACATACTACATAGGTATATTGCTAAAAATTTTAATGGAGACAAGTAGTACCAATTTTGGTTATATTTGATTATACTTTTTCTCTATAAAAAAAAAGAGAGGTTATATTCAATTTTTTATTATTGAATTATCTGTCCAGTATTTTTTTTTTAACTTTTAAAAGCCTTTTAAAAAGTCTTTTGATAAAATTATTTCTCCAAAAAAAAAATAAAAAAAATAGGGTTATAAAAAAAAAATCTTTGGAGGTCTAATAGTTATGATTTGTTGACTGATATAAAGCATAAAAATTCATCGAATCAAAATATAAATCCAAAAAAAATAACTTAAATATTATATCAAAATACAGTGTGAGTAAGTTAACATATTTCTCTTAATTTAATGTGAGCCGGAATTTTTAATAAGTTTAAGTTTAAGGCATCAAAATAAACTCCGAGGATATTTTTCCACTTAATCAGCAAAATTGAGAGTGAAAAGTAGTTAATAAAAATTCAATTAAGAGGATGCCACTTCGAGTCTTCTAAAATATTTCTTCAACATAGATATCAAAAAATCTGTGGATGATGCCTAAGAGGTAAATTAAAAAAAATTACCATATTTTTCACAGGCCAAATGTCAGCTTCACAGATCTTAGTAACGGATCTAGTCTATCTAATCTAGATTTATGTTTCAACGAATTTAGAAATTTTACAAAGATTCAATTCGAACCAATAACTTTGTAATCCCTTATATTATTATATTATATATAAAAACACACTGTCGCAAAATAAATACATAATAATGATGTATTTTTAAACGATTATCAAAAATGATTATGATTATTTCGTGCAGATGTTTTTTTCTTTTATAATATTAATGTTGCATTCTTCTTTCAAGCTTTTCAATAATATTATTTCATATAAGCAAGCATCATTATATTGTATAGATATTATGCTTATGAAAGGTTTATTTAAAAAAAAAAATTATAAATAGGTATCCAACAAAGGTAGTAGTCTCCTATATTAAGTACTACACAGTATAATCTTTTATTCAAAAAAAATAAATAAAATTTTGGCAGCAAGTCCTCACTATTATTAAAAACAACAAAAAAAAAATTGTTATCAATTATTATTTTTACCGTTTGCATAATGAAATAATCATAACTTTTTATTAAAAAGTACGTATATACATATATGTAGGTAAAATAATAATAAAATATTGATTGTATTAAATTTTTTTTTTTTTTTTATAAAGAACCGCCAGTTTGGCGGTTAAAATAAATATGAACGTCTCAGTCCTGTGAGTACTTCGACCACCCAGCAATTTATAATTTTTGTATGTTATTTTCTTTTCTGTTCTCAATAAACTTAAAAAAAAAATCTTTAAAAAAACCAAAAAAAAAAAAAATTATTAAGTTTATTGGACTAAAACATATATTAACATTATTTTTCTTAATGTTTTTTTTTTTTTTTGGATGCAACCGACATTAGTTTTTAACTTTAAAAATTCTCTAATGCATCTACCAAAATTTTTAAAAAGTTATTTCAATGATGGTTTCTTTATAAATTTTAAAAATTCTTAAAAAATTTTTTGTAAAATAAATCGCTTAAATTTTAGATATAAATAATATTGCAAATCGCAATGTTTAAGCGATTATTTTGAATTGTGCCCTATAGATTAAGATATGAACTATTTCAAGCAACAATCTAAAATCATAAACTAAAATGCGGAAGAAAAATGTTCCGTGACTGTAGATTTACTATGAATTTTTGGAAATGTAACTGGGAATAAAATAAAATATCTAATATATAAGTACTCGATCAAAAAGTGAATAATAACAAAATATATAATTAATAAGATATTTATAAGTTTCCAGAACAAAAAAATTTATCTTTAGATTCATCAAACGGATTGTTCAATGTAAAATAAAACTTACTACAAATTTATACTGATTTTTAAATTATTATTAAATAATTTTTGATGATCAAAATGCAATTTGGTTGAATATAAATTACTCTATAAAATATTATATGCACTTTTTTTTTTTGGATATAAAAAAAAATTAATATTCTTGTTGTAGTTACCCAGAGAAATAGTAATAAATTTTGATTGAAATATCTTTATCATCTGCTAACTTTTATTATAAATTTTATGAGAAATTAATAATGATAATTTTTTTTCTTCAAAATAAATTAAATGTTTATTATATTTATGAAATAAAAATATGTATTTTTATAATGTAGTAAATATATATATTTTATTTTTAAAAAGCAATAAGTTTTTAATATTGTTATATATAAAAATATGAAAATTTTTATTTCAGGGAAATCAAAGATTAATATGCGAACAAAATTTGATTTTATATTGCTCCTTGTTGATATATACATACTGATATGCATTAACTACTACTATACATCATCAAGGATATCATAAAAGAAACGTATTATCATACGCTAATCCGTTTTCTTAAATGTCAAATGTTACTCCACAAATATTTAACTTTTATAATAAACTAAATTACCTCGGCAACAATTAAAAAAGATTTAAAATAGATTTAACAGTTTAGAATATTTATGTGTAAAAAAAAAAATTAGTTCCTGATAAAAGCTTCGGAGAGGCATTCTATAGATTATGAAATAAATAGATTATAATTTACTTTAAGTTCTGTGTACTTCTTACTAAAACTCACGCAATAAATACCTTTATTAGAGTGAAAAAAATTCCTTACCTTATATTAATTACGTTTAATATCTTTGACCATAAAGTAATATACTTAATTTTTATTTTCAATGGACAACGATTAAAATAATGCCGGATGGCATGTCGTAATAATTAAAAAATTAAATCTCAAAGCAAAATTTTCAAATAAAAAAAGAAACATTGACATTTTATTTGGCTCATAATGTTATCACAATTTTTCTTGAAAAATTTTGAAGCGATATTAACTAAATTCACTAAAAATTAAATGGTTTTAAATCGAATCAACTTAAATTGAGTCTGTTCACTTATTAGCGATTATTGAAAAATCGGATTTAATATTCCAGGTTTTTTAATTTGTGAACGACACAGAAAAGGTAATTTCTTTTTTTTCAATCGTTTAATAAGTGAACAGACTCTTAATCTATAAGAAAATGATCCCAAAATTTATTTTTGTATTTAGAATTTTTTTCACCTGGTTAAATTAAAAAAAATCAATAAATATTTGCAATATAAGGACAATTCAAAAGTTTCCTTTGATTGTTTACAGCTGATTATGTTATTATAACAATTTATTAGTCACAGGTATAAAAAAAACAATCATTATCCTAGCTAAACGTTCAATGTACAAAATGAATATTATAAATGAAAACAATTTTTATTTATATAAATTAAATAGAATTTTATTTAATTTTTTTTTTTCCATTTTTCAATACATACATTATATTATTTATTTGTATATTTTTGTAGTATTTTTTTTTTGTATATATTATATACTATATATATTTTTATGGTGTATATTATGTAAATTTACATTCAGAATGTTTTGTTTTTATTTTTAACGTTTTAACTTACAAATATAACGTCTTTTTGTTTTTTTTTTTCAGTTAATTTTAGTCAAAGAACTATAAAAATCTTATGAATTAGTAACTTAAAAGAAAAATGTTAGTTACTTAATATTACAAAAAAAAAAAAATAATGCTTTATAAATTAAATGAATAAAAAGGAATACAATATTTAATTTTAATAATACAAATAAAAATTAATTCGATAAAATTAGTAAATTTAAATGTATAAATTTTTCACATTTAGAAAAATTATTTCTCTTTGTTTATAAATATTATTTTTTTTTAATTTTTATTTTTTATTATTTTGTTCGAATTAAAATAAATTAAAATTATTATGGCAAAATGAGTAAAAAAAAAAGTTTTTTGTTAATACTATAATTTTTTAATACTTATTTTTTTTTATACCAACATTATGTTAAACTTTCCCACAAACCATTTTGTTAAAATAATGTTTTTTTTTTTTATAATAAATCCCATTAAGATTTTTTCTAAAGTAAACTTGAATAAAGTCTTAAAAAAACTGTTGTGCAAGAATACCTAAACCGAAGTACTAAGTTTTTCAAGAAATTTTAAAAAACTTCAAAAAAAAATCTTAATGGTCTAAATATATAGGAAAAAATTGCATAATAAATTAATTAGTTATTTTGTTATCACAGATTTGTTAGTTTTTTTTTTTTAATTTTTTGTTAATTATTATTAAACGTTTAGGTATATTAATTTCTTACTTAATTACTATTCATTCTTAAAATATTATTTGCAAAAAAAAATCGATTAAAAAATATAAATATCGAAACAAAATAAAAATTATTTATTTTCCAAAAGCCAGCAGTTTTCTGTCGCCTAATCTTTAATATGATTCAGAATTGCCTGTTAAGTTCAAAGAAAAACTAAAGAGATTAAATACTCAAAAGATTAATTGAAAATTAAAATTTTTTGAAATATTGAAAAGAACGAATTTTCAACACAATATGAATTAAAATTTCCTGCAAAATGTCATTGAAAAAATTGTTTTATCTCACACATAATTTTCTTAACATAATATTGGGTTTTGGAAAATTAATTTTTTTAACTAAAATATATATTAATATATGGCAATAGATTAATTTTAAAATTATAACTAATTTAAATCTTTTTTTTATCGCATTAGTCAATTGAGTTATAAGATTCAGGAATGTTAAAATATCGTTATAAATGTTTTTTTAAATATAAATTAATTTTAGAATTCGAACTAAAAATTGATAATAATATTTAAAATCAAGTGAGTTGAAATGCCACAACACATTCATACATAAATTAATGTTGTAGGTTGTTGGCAAAGCTAAATAAAAAAGTTTATTCGAAATAATGGAAATTTATAATTATAATAAGGAATGTAATAATGTTACAAACGTAGTTTTGTTAATTTGTTCGTAATGTAAAAAAACAAAATATTAAATATGATTATCAATGATAGCTTATTAAAATTAATACAAAGTTTTGTAAGATTCGTTTGGTGAATTATTCTTTTGATATAATCAAAAATATGAATTATATATATATAAAAAAAAAAAACAAAAAATTAAAATAAAAAATAAATCGTACCTTTTAATAAAAAAAATTATAAAATTAACCCAAAATTCTATCATGGAACAAAATTATTAGTAATAAAAATAATGTAAATAAGCATATTACATGGCAATGTTAATAATATTTTAGTTTAATTTCTTTATTATCTTCTGATTGTAACGATTAATACCATAATACCACAATTATATAAAAATTAATTTAAATTTTATTTAGGCCAAACGGCTTGAGCCCTTTCTCAGATTATTATAATTATGTAATAAATATTTATATTTGCTATTAAAAGGAAAAAAGCTCAAAAATTTATTTTTAATATTATTATGTTCAAAGTAGCAATAACAAAATATTTTTTTTTCTTTTAATTTTCAATTTATGATTAGATAACTGTTTAAGTCTTATTTATAACTAATGGCACCTTATTTATTAATTATTTCTTATTTTAAAAAATATTCTCACAACAATTAAAGATTAACCAATTATTTACAAAAGTTTCTATTTTTGAAATCAAATAGGTACATAATATAAAATATATATATATGCTTTTAATTCAGTCTACAGTTTTATGAATTAAATTTTTGTTAAAAATGTGTCCAACTATATATATATTAAATATGTTTAAAAAATTTCAAATACAAAAACTCAAACAGCTGATCAAATTTTAATTGATGTAAGGTTTTTCCAAGTACAGTAATATAAATGTAATTTTCTAAATGTAATTTTAATATTTACAAAAAGAGATTGAGAAATATTTTTAATTGGAGAATATTTGTGGATAATTTATTTCGAGTATAAATGTCTACAATTTCGAAAGATTGAGAGCGATGGTAAAGCTGAATATTTTTTCATACATCATGAAAAGTTTATCTTTATTTTTATAATAAAATGTAGCTTAGATTGACTTTTATTTTAATTTACAAAATCATATAGGTAATTTATTAATAAAAATTAATTAGAAAAAAAAAAAAAATAGAATTTAAAAAAATAAATATAAGTTTAGAAAATAATTAGTTTCTATAAAATCATATAGGTAATATTCAGCTTAAGAAAGTTTTTCAATAGATAAATAGATTACGTTAATATAAATTGAAACTCGAATACTCACATCACACTCTAGTAAAACTGATTGTATTTAAAGTGAACCAGAATAGATTTTGGCAGTTCAACAATAGAAAATATTAAATTAAAATTTTATTTTGTAGTTATTTAGCAAAAAAAAAAAACTAAACAACATTATCTACTGGAAAGGCACATTTTTAATACGGAGCAGTTTTATATTCTCTTCCCTTTTGTATTTATTTTTCTCAAAAATATTGCCTGTCAAAAAACCTAATTAAATTACAAAATAGATAACACCTAATTTAAATTCAGAGAGGTGTTGTTTCTATAATGTTTCGATTTTTTCTAGAAGTTGTTGAAACAGATTTATTAGGATTCTCACTTCTATTATTATAATTTTGTAAATTTGTTTGTTTATTATTAGTTGTTTTTTGCAAGCAATTATTGTTACTATTATTGCCGGCTGTATTTTTTATTGAATCTAAATTGCTAATTTTTTTCTTGTTAGATAATAATTCTTCATCTAAATGTTTATTATTTAACATAATTCTGTCTTGAGATTGTACCATTTTAGTTGGTTTTGTTTGTTTAAGTTGTGCATTCAAACGTAAAACACTTTCAGGTGTTAAAATTTTTAATCGATTTGTCGTACTTTTTTTTACATTACTATTATTACTACTACTACTACTTTGCGATTTTGAATCTTTATCATCCTCATCTTTCAATAGATTGTATTTTTCAGTTAAATCAAATTTTTTTGAATTACAAGGTACATTATTGATAGATTTTTTTTTTATATTAAAAAAATGTTGATTAAAAGTTGATGTTTTCGACTTTTCATGTATGCATTCCTGCGGACTAATTTGATCTTGATCATTTTTGTGATTCCCCAAATCTTTCGCACTCATTTTATTATTCGGTTTTGTACAAGTGGAAAAAAATTTAACAGGTGATTTACTTCGTGATTTTATAAATCCTTGATTTGGTTTCAAATCCTGTGTTGGAGAAATTTTCTGTTTAAATGTAAAAGTTTTTTCTGCAGGAGATTGTACACGTCGTTTCATTTTATGTTCTTCGGCCTTACCACTCTTTATGTTCTCATCCGAATCAGATCTTCTAAATAATGAAAAATTTCGAAATGTTTTTCTCTCAAATATTGGTGTGTCGTTTATTCGATATATTCGGCCAGAATCTGTGTTGTTCTGCTCCTTACCTTTCTTCGAAAACATTGAAATTGTTTTGTTTTCGGGACGAATACTAAAATAATTCTGCATGGAGCTTTGAGAATTTTTATAATTTTGTTGGTTAGCTACATTCAATTCATCAAATTTAGTTTTGCATTGATTCAGCTTCACTCGAATATCATTTAAAGCTATTTTGTATGTTTTTTCGGCAATTTGTTCTTGAACTTGCTTAATCGGTGAAATAGGTGAAGGAATTTCCACTGTACTTTCTTTGGAACAATTTTGTTGTTTTTTAGTAAAATCATCTACCAAAGGAGTTTTTTTGTTGCAATATCCTTGACTCTTTTTTGATTCTTCTGCAAGAAATTTCGTCGAATTTTTCACACTATCATTGGATCCCGCATCACTCTCAAAAGATGATTTTCTACTATTACTGGCTGATTTCACGGGCGACTTTATATTTCGTTCTCGGACTAAATCTTTTCTGAATTTACCAGGTTTCTGTGAAAAATTATCTGAAGATATTTTTCGAGCTAATGGTGGTCTTTGACTTATAGGGCTTGATTTGCACAAAGAAATCGATAATTTTTCCTCTTGTCCATCTTTAGAAATCAAGGATTTTTCCTTTGGCTGGCATGTTTTTCCAGATAACGATGGAAGTGGTTTCTCTTTATTGTTTCTTACAAAAAACCGATTAGATTTTAAAGATTTTTCAGAGCTATTACTCTCAATTGAAGACATTCTAGAAGCTGGTTGTTTCCTCGTTTCTACCTTTTTCCACAGTAACCGATTTTCTGGAGTAGTTGACACACTATACAGAGTTGAGTCTTGTATAGACGGAGGTTGCAAGGAATTCGCTTCAAAATAATTCAAGCTAGTATCACAACTTGAATCAAAATCAGAGCAATTCTCTAAATTTTTTACATTATTGAGTGAAATTTTACCGTCATGATTATAATTTATGATGAAACCTAGAAAAGAATATTACTTACTAACTTTGTTCCAAATAATATTTAGAAATAAATAAATAAGCGAGGTTATATTTTGAATAAGGTTAGGACTAGGCGCATATACTCATATTTGAATTCTTAAAACTAAATATTTAAAATAATTCACCTTTTTGACCGTATGGCCTCTCCTTGTCTTTTCGTTGGTCTTGATCATTTTGCTGGATTCGATTCATTAATTCAGAACTGTTTTCAAGGGTATGTTTCACTGCTTCGAGAACTTGTTCTGTTACATCAGCTTTCTTAACAACTTCAATCAAACTTGTTGGCTCTGACGGTGTAGCAGTTTTATCATTTGATAATGAATCGTAATCATCTTCATATTTAGTTTTTTCAGTTGCTACAATAGTTGCATTCTGTAAGCGCTGTAGTCTCTGCTGCCTTCGTGCTCGAATACTATCTCTAATTCTATCTCCACTAGCGGAAAAATCTCTGCCCAAATGTGGAGACTTTGGAATATCACGAAAAAATAAATTCTTTCCAGGTGTGTCTGACAATTTTTGTTCTAAATTAGTAGAACTGTTTAATGAAATAGAAAATGTTGGTGTCTCAAAATTTTTCTTTAATGGCTTAACACCACAATCAACTAAGTTATCCTGACTTAAATTTGATTTTGGTGTAAGTATTCCATCTGGTGTTGAACTCAAGGATGAATTACTGCTCTGAGTACCTTTAAAATGCTCTATATCAAAAACTAAATCTGATGGTAATTTATGACCAACTGCAATATGCATTCCTAGTGTTTCAAGCCATATTTCTAAAATTTCAAATAACGGCCGTTTATCCGGATTTAAATCACAACAAAGAAAAGCTATTTTACAAAAAGTTTCAGGACAATTTTGACAAAACTTTTCCCTAAATACTTTCTGATTGAGGCCAAAGTCTGATGTTCGTGGTAAAAAATCCGGATCAGCTTGAACTCTTCCAATAATCTAAAAAAAAATATTGTTAGGTAAAATTAGTTCAATTGTGAAATTTGAGGAAACATAATCATAAAAATTCAAATTACTTCACACAATATAATTCCAAAAGAAAATATATCAACTTTTTCGTCATATTTATTGCCTTTCATCATTTCAGGAGCCATCCAATAAGGATTTCCAACAACAGTGTATCTTTGGCGACGTTGTCTGCTTCGTGTTCTGCCAATACTCCCGCATGTATTTGGCCATTTATCATTGATATTATACAAAGGTGAAGAGATAATCCGTGCTAAACCAAAATCAGCAACAATTACTGTTTTATCTTCTCTCACCAAACAATTCAATGAATTCAAATCCCTGTGAATAATATTCCTTGAATGCAAATAACTCATTCCACATGCAATATCTTTAGCAAAGCTTATTCGTTGCTCCCATGGCAAAGGCAAACCTGAGTCATGGATAAGTTCCTTTAAAGATCCGCCCGGTATAAATTCTGTAACCAAATGCAATTTCTGATCCTTGTACAATACGCCAATAAATTTAAGAACATTATTGTGGGATAATGATCGTAGAACTGCCACCTCTTTTAAGAAATTTCGCTGAGCCTCTTCATCAACCCTGTACAATTCCTTTAAGACCATAACTTCTTTAGTAACACGATGGGTAATTTTAAAAACTTGTCCGAAAAATCCCTTGCCAAGTAATTCTCCTTGAACCTGTCGTTTTAAAAGCAAAAAAAAAAAAAGAAATTATTTTAATAATTTAATAAATACTTAATAAATGTTATGGTTAATATAAAATAAGAAGAGTGAAAAATAAAAAAAATATTTAGCAATAAAAAAATTAATTAATGTATATATTTTCTTATTTTCTTAATGAAACACTTCTTAAAAGAAAAATTATTTTCAATCAACCTACCAAATCGGACGCCCGAAAAATTCTCTGTGGTTTCGGTTCAACGCGAAATGATTTTGTTCTAGCCAAATCGTACAATTCTGCATTAGGAGGATGATTTTCATCCAATAACTTAGACATTGATGAACACCGTTCTTTGTCTTTCAAACTATTTGATGCATTTGAACAATTCATATTCAGATTTTTTGTTTTACGTAATTGTCGAGTTTTTGTACCGCTTATGTAGCCCTCATCTCTTCTTTTGAAAATACGGTCTTTGTCCAGTTTTGAAAGCTTTCCAGCACTTTGACTTGGCTGTAATGAGCAAATTTGACCACAACTGCCGCCTGGAGAAGTCCCAGTTATGGTTGGTATAATAAATGTAGAAGACATTGATTTTTGGGGCAAATGTGAGTTCTTATTTATATCAATTTGTTGTAATGGTGGTGAGTTTTTTTGTTGTCTTATTTCTATCTCACTATTGCTTCTACTTAAATCGATTGGATCATGTTCAATAGTCAATTGCAATATTTTATCAGAATTTTTTATTAAATTATCTATGTGTTCTATGGATGAATCGCGAACTGGTGTACCATTTACTTCCAGAATTTTGTCACCGATATGCAGGGACATTAGATCATTATTGACATCAATTCTAAAATTCAGATAGTTTAAATAATTATATTTCATAGAAAAAATTAATAGTTTTAACAGAAAGCTTAGAAGAATAGCATACATAGAATGAAAATAAACACACAAAATGTGATGATGTGGTCGGAAGAAAATTGATGAGATTTAGTTGTAATAATTTCATGCTTTTGTATAACCACAGAAATAATAAATTTATAATATTTTTCACAGGTATTTAAAAGAAAATTATATTTTTCGTAACAAATAAAAATATAATGTGAGATAACATTTTAAATAACGATTAAATGTACACACACAATGTAAAAATTAAGCGATGCAAAGAGAAACCAAACAATAGCAGCAAAAACATATAAGAATTAAAGACAAACTTCTTATTCCAATAGAAATAAATATTTTTTTGAAATAAGCTAAACTTTAAATAAAAAAAAAAAAACACATAAAATTTTTATTTTTATTAAACATAGAAAATCGGTTAAATATTCAGTACGCTGAAATGAAATTTTCTTAAAATCTAATTCGTTAAAAACGATCTTTATTTTACAAGAAAATATTAATTAATGAAATTAAAAAAAAAACTGATTTAGCCATATAGAAATAAGCTGGCTGAATGGCAGTCCTACTTTAATTCACAAAATTGTGATCTCAACCATAGTTTTTGTACATTAAATTATAATTATTTTGTTCGTATAAAATAATTTTAGTCAATGTAATTCATTGTTAAAAAAAAAACAATTAAAAATTTTGTATAATAATTACAAAAGGTGATTTATGGTTTTTCATTAATTTTTGCATTCAAAGCGAAAACTAAGTCAAACAAAAAAAAAAAAGTAAGTATTCTTAGTATATGTATTATTATTAAAAATTTAAATTTTTGATCTGCACATGTACATTGTAAGAATTTAAATTATTATTATTTGAAGCTAAGCGCACATGATATCTTACCGATTTCAATTACGAAGTGTCGAAATGAAAACAAAAATTATACCTATAACCACCACAACAATCAAATGCAGATGATAAAAACGAAAATACATATTTTCCAACACGTCCAATCCTTGAGGAATTTTTGAGGGAAAAAGAAAAATTTGTTAAAATTTAATAAACAAATTTCTAATTGTTAAACATATTTTGTTTTTAACAAAAAGAAAAAAAAATTAGTATTAAGAAAATTGAAAAAAAAAAAAATAAAAAAAATTTAATATATTTTATGTTAACTTACTCTGAGATTCTTATTCCTCTACAATTCAATGATTCAGAATAATTCTTTCCATTATTATCATCACCAGCAGCATTCTCATCCAAATCATCCAATGATAAACGTATACCATTTTTTGTTTCCTTATTCCAAGGAATTTCTATTAAACGAATTGAATGCAATGGTTTTATAATACCTAACGAAGAAGATTTTACTATTTGATTTTGTGGTGAAGTTTTTTTATAACAAATTCCACAATATAGTTTTGAACGTTCAACTAAAGCATAGGTATCACCTTCACCAATAAAATTTGCACACGAATCACATCTAAAACATTCAGGATGAAATTTATGCTCACCAACGACCATTACTGGTCCGCTCATAATGTTGCCACATTGTTGGCAGGATTCACCAAATTTTGAATTATAATCATTTCGACAAAATAATAATCCATCTTTCTCAACATACCTTAAAAAAAAAAAAATTAATAATAATTATATATCAGATATTGGGTAGATATTCTGTAATACAAAACATGAGAATTATGTTTTCTATGCAAGAGAAACACTAAATGAAGAGTACCTATATATAATACAGAGGAAAATGTTTTAAGCGTAATTAATTGATTTGATATGAATATATAATTAACATATTTATTATTACAGTAAGGTACCTAGTACAGGTATAGGTAGTAGCCCAGTACCTTAACACCTACTTTGACTTTAATATTCAATAGGAAATTTTTCACTTACCAATTAAATAATTGTGTATCACAAACAGAGCATCGAAAACACTCGTTATGCCATGTTTGACTTAGTGCCTGAATAAATTCTCCACTATTATCGATTTCATTTGAACAGTTTGAACATGTTGAATTTTCGTTATTTTCGTCTAAAATCCATAAAAAAAAATAAATTATATTAGATAGGTAGGTAGGTATGTATCTATAAAGTTTAAAACAAAATGTTTTCCATTGCTTTTGTTGATTGTAGGTATGACATTACTTTTTGTTCCCTGTATATTTTGTATAAAAATTAAAAACAAAAATTGCTCTCCTAATTCACAAATTGTATAATAAATTAGTATTTAACCCATCAGATATAATAAATAAAAACCTAAATGTAATAAATTAATACAATTAAAATTACAATGAAGTAATTATACCTACCAAATTTTGATAGGTAGTTATTCTATTTTACCCACCAAGACCAATCATTAGACTAGAGGACTAGAGTGATATACCTAGTTAGGTTGAATATCTACTTAGGCAAGACAGTGATTTATAATGTATATAAAGCCAGATTCCAGACACCTACCTACTTTTTCTTATCAAACTTTTCTCTAACCACAAAAATTTATTATTGTTTACCTATAAGACAACGATGTCGAAAATAAAATAATGGTTAGGTATATTTTATGTTAATTACCAAAAACTTGTCAAACTAAAAACTAGTAAAGTTATATAAAACTAAAAAATTATTTATTTTATAAGAATTCAATCATAAGCTTATAATCAAGAATAGACTGAGATTTTGTATAAATACTATATGAACCTAAAAGAAGAATAATAACACAAGATGTTTTCTATAAATTGTAATAGCGCCAACTGATTTATCGTCTGCGATTATCAGAATCAAATCGTTTTTACGTACTATGTTACAATATTTACAGAATAAAAAAATAAATTATTGCTTGAGTATATCGCTTCTAGTATTGAATTTAATATTTATAGTAGAGAGTAGTAGAAGTGCTTGGTCATCATGTAAGTTTGAAAGAGTTGCCCAAATCTTCAATTGGTACTTTTCCGTTAGCCGGGCGCTTTTTGCAGCGCGAAAAAATTTTACGGCGCACATGTATGGCGCGAAAAATGTTAGTGAAAACTTATGGTAATTTAAAATGAATAGTTTTTTCGTGTAACGGGGGACGGCTGCCGCCTCCCCCGAACTCCATAGGACACCTTTTTTTTTTTTTTTTTTATTTTGCCTTGGCGCGCTTTGCGCGATGTGAATGGGACGGTATCCTGTAAATTTCTGCAGTCCCCGTCCCATTCGCATCGCGCGAAGCGCGACAAAGCAAAATAAAAAAAAAAAAAAAAAAAGGTGCCCTAGGGGATTCGGGTGAGGCAGCCGTCCCCCGATACACGAAAAAACTATTCATTTTAAATTACCATAAGTTTTCACTAACATTTTTGGCGCCGTAAATTTGCGTCGTAAAATTTTTTTGCGCCGCAAAAAGCGCTAACGGAAAAGTACCCTTTAATTTTTGGTACCTATTAAGATAAAATATTTTTGGCTATTTGACGTATATTCGACAAATTAAACAAATTATCGTCAATTATTGCGATCGGTCGACGAAATTACATTAACCGCTCCGATATTAAATTTCCGGCTAAAACTATTATTACTAAAGCCATAAAATCTTGTCGTCGTCTCAAAAACTCATCGACTTCGCCACATTTTCTGCACGACTCGTAGGCGTTACAATCACAAATTCACAATAATATTTTTTAAGTATTTATTTCAAATGATTCACTCAGAAGCTTACTAACTAAAAATTTATTATTGATTTGCATAACTTTTAAATTAATTATTATTATGAAATGAATTTTAATAAAAAAAAAATATATATTTTTATTTCTAGGTATTTCGGTAATTTGAACCTTCTTTTTTAGCCTTTGTTTAAAAAATTTTCCAAACATTATTTTTCTTTTTATTTTATTTTTTTTTTCACCCACACACATAATTAAAATAATATAAAAAAATGAATTCTCTCTAGAACAATTTAGAAAATTTTATTTTTCATTTTTTAAACTTATTTATTTTATACTATTCACTATTTTTCAGACCGGAAAACTTTAATTTCTTAAATTTTTTATTTTTATTAAAATAATTACTTAATTTTTAATAATTAATTACCATTTAAATTCGAATTTTGTTCCATGATTTCATTTTTCTTATGTGAAAAAATGAAAATAAATTTCTTTTCTGCACAATTTATGACAATTCCGCCATAATTTCATTTCTAATGTATATTCGAGTATTAAAAATGGGAAAATTTCTTTAAAAATTCCTAATCAAATGAAAATCAGAATAAAAAAACCAAATAACTGACATTTTCATTATCAGGCTGTGAATAAATAACATTTTTTAGAAAAAGAAAGTTATAAATAAATGTTACCACTTACCACTTTTCAACTCCACTCATTCATGTCACTCACAGAATGTACTAAAAAAATAGTGTTATATAAATGTTATAATAATCAAATAGAGATTTTTAAAATATGTACTATAAAAATAAAAGATTTACCTAGTTAATGGTACGAAAAAAAAGTTTGGCTGTTGCAACATACCTATGATTCAAAAACCATTATTAAACCATCATTATTTTGAAATTTTTTTCTTTGCTTTTAAAACTTCCACAGTGTTTTATCATTCATATAGGCAATAAACCATTTGAATCGGTTGGTTAGATCGTATACCTAGGTACGTCAAGCAGAAGTTTTTTTTCGGAAAGATACAATTGACTTTAGATTTCCCTTAATTTTTAAGTAAAAGAAACAGATAATAAAAATAATTTAAAAGCAAAAATAAAGCTCCAGGGCTATTTATTTGGAATTTTCAGTTTTTTTAATTTTCTAAACAATTTTTACAACATAGGTAGAGTACGATTCAAATTACTTGACCAATCCATTATGCAAAGCTTTCCCTTTTCTTTACAAAATTCCATACAAAATTTAGGGGACATTATTTAAGAAAAAAGCTCATGCAATTTTTTATAATAATTTTATTCAAATTTTACCCTCTCTTAAAAGCTCATTGGTCAAGTGATTTGAATCGAACCATAAAGGAAGTATAAATAGAGGAACTAGTCCCATACAAAAAATGCTAATAAAAATAGTGAAACAAAAAATCCATATCACAACCCTCACAACCCCATGAACTTTTTTTTTGTATTTTTTAGACTTCCACTCTCACAAAAGCTTTTAAAACTTTAAAAATTGTATAGAACTGTTGTTATTTTTGAAGTTTTAAGAGAATTTGTGAGATTGGAATTCTCAAAAAATACAAAAAAATAGTTCATGGGGTTGTGATATGGATTTTTTGTTTCACTATTTTTATTAGCATTTTTTGTATGGGACTAGTTCCTCTATTTATACTTAGTTCCTTTATGATCGTACTCTAATAAAATTTTGAAATATTCCCCTACGTGTGGTGTTTTTTAATATGCATCTACAACAATTTGTTCAATTTTTCACTTATTTTCATTTTTGATTTCTCACTCAAGAAGTAGAATCACTCAATGTTAATAAAAAAACAACTCTTAAATATAAGACCGCCAGCAACAAAGTTAACTAATTTAATTATATTGTCGACTTACTACTCTCTGCTGTCATCATCGAAAAAAAAACTGCGGTCTGTGAAAAAAAGTTTTTTTTAGAGAAAAAGAATTTTAATAAATTTATATTTTAAATTTTTAAATTAATTCAAAAATTATTTCGACAAATTAAAACGAAATGTCAGGTTACACTGACAAATTTTCATTTCAACGAACTGTGCTAAGCTTAGCTCGAGTTTTAGCAAAAATAAATCCAACACCCTGGAATAAAGTGAGTTTTACGTTCTGAAAGTAGAGAAAATGAAAAAGTAAAAAAAAAAAATCGATAATTTTAAGAACGAGATTAAATTTTACTTTCGCTCTTAATTAAATTAACAAATTTATTTTGTTTCAAACAAACAAATATCTATCTACTAATAAGGCTCACTATGCTAGAACTAGAAGAGCTCTTTTTCCCTTTATATTTATACTTGCTAGAGTTTTTAAAAAGAAAGATAATTGAAATTTTTTTTTCTTAAATTTTTATTTATTGACAAAAATAAATACACCTAGTTGTTTACATTGTGAAGTAGTAAAAGTAAACAATTAAAAAGAAAAAAAGTTAGGGCGGATTAAATGAAGATTCATCAATGAATAAAATATTTACGTAAAAGTGTCCTTGGACTTTTATTCATATTTTTCGTTTGAATTGAAATGATTAAACAAAAAAATATTCATAACGAAAATGACAATGAACTTTATAATGGCAATGAATTAATGACAAACATAGTACAATTTGATTTGTTTTCGAATAGATAGGTATATTTTATAAAAGAAAAACAAAATTGAGATAAGCGGGAAATTCAATAAGTTTGAATCCAATTGCCAATTAAACAAACAAATTCTAGGCTTCCACCAAATAGGTAAACATAATAGGAATTTATTCATTCGTCAGTTCATTAAATCAGTAATAGGTGTACTGCTTCGCTACAAAATTTTTGTTAGAATAGAATTAAAATTCACGAATAAAAATAAAATTATTCTTTTTTAGGTGCAACACTTATTTCGATATTGTCCGCAAGAAAATGCAGCCGGTGTCTTTTGTTTGGATTCACGAGCTCAAGATTCTGTTATTGCATTGGGATTATTTTTTTTAGAATCCGGTTGCCAACATGAAGAGCAAATTGTTCCATATTTATTGAGATTAGCAAAATCTTTGCCAAAAGCAGTGTGGGTTGATGACGGAAAATCAAATAAAATTGATAGTAATTTTTTTTTTTTTCAATCTTTATTACTTTTCGTAAATTTTTTTTTTGCTTATCTTTTCATATATACTTTTAGGAATACCATCATCTGAGAAATTTAGTTTCTGTTTAAATACACTATTAGCTGATATTGCAATTAAATGTTCTGATTTACAAGATGAAATTATTTTAAATCAAGTAGAAACATTAAGTGCTTTGGCAAATATCATTAAATCTAGTCGAGATTCAAATAATGCTCCACCACCAATAATTTTATGCAAAGCTACGGTTCCCCTGTTATTTGGATTGGCTCGTTCGATGGGAAGATATGCTGTTTCTGATCCTCCGCTATTATGCCGAATATATCCACGAGAAGAAATGCCACATATTGTTAATAAAAATCCACAATCATTGGGTACCTCGAATGAAAAATTAACATCGTCTTTGAGTCAATTTCGTCCAATATTTCCAAGATCAATGTCAGGAAGCTTAAGCCAAGATTCACAGGATACACCATCTTGGAAGCGTGGTGATAAGCGACCATCTTTAAATACATACTATTCTCAACCCTATGATCCGACAACTTATTTTTTCACAAAATTTGGCTCATCATTTAATCAATTTCCAAATTTGAACGAAGATTCTCCCACTGGAAATGGGAATAAAAAAATTATTATGGGATTTTCAATACAACATTTACAAACGATTTTTGCAATTTCTAAAAAACTTTTGACAAAAGAAATATTAGGTACATATTAAGTTAAATAACATGAAGAAGATTTTTATTAGTTTTGAATGCAATAATTATTCAATCCTGATCATAAAAATATCTACCATAAAATATTTGAGATTATTTAATTCAAATATTTTTGAATAACTGTGTTCATTACAAGATTTTTAAGTTCATCATTCATTATATTATTACAAATTTTAATGTTGTTTAAAAATTTTTTTAGAGCACTTAGATGAACAAGCTTCGGACATATTTTCATTACACCAAATTAAAGGTTACTGCTACAAATCATTTTCTGAAACTTTGAATTTAGTTATGGTTACGCTAATGAGAGAACTTTTACATAATCAATCTGATTTACCGACTCCATTCACGAAAGACGTACAAGAATTTGTGAAAAGACTGTTTTTAATTGGACAAACTGAATTGCAAGCGAAGCAACAAGATCAAGAAAAAGAAAAGAAAGAAACAGAAAATGTAGCAATAATCAACAAATATAAAATTAATGTTATGGCTAATGCAGCATGTGTTGATCTTTTAGTTTGGGCAATAAGAGATGAAACAGGTGAGAATCGAATTTAAATATTTTTATTTAGAATTATGAGTAGTTTAAAATATAATCAAGACTTTGCAGCTTATTAAAACGCATTTTAACAAAAGTATAAAAATTAATTTTATTATTTTCCATTCCAATCAAAAAATATAAGTCTCACATAAAATTATACTTTATATTTTTCTTGAAATAAGAAAAAGTTATTCCTTTTCTTTGAACAACTATTGAGAAAAATTTTTGTTTCATAACTTCTCAAATTTAACATTTTCAATATTTTGGCCTTTTTAGGTCTAAAAATATATTACGTACTGTTATGTACACTTAATATCATAATTGCAATAAAAATTTAAAACCTTTATAATTTCTAGTTGAAAAATAATAAAATAAATTTATACATTTTTATTAAATAATTTCGCAAATCTGCAAATTTCAATTGTTTCAAAAACATTCTTATTAAGATTTTTAATTAATTAAGATTATTATAAAGATAATTATTTTAAGACTATTAATATTAAGAATGATTATATTAGGAATATTGTGCTTATGGTTATTAAATTGTTTGGTTAAGAAATATTATAATTAACAATAATTTCTAATGACTTAAACTTTATAAATACTATATAAATTTAAAAATTTTCAGTTGATGATGAGTATAATGTACCTTCATTACAATATGGTTTACGTTTTATTTTGAATAGAGGTTTTTATTTAGAATTTGTCTTTTGTGATTTTTTTTTTATAATTTATAGTTTTTTTTATTAGTTTTTTTTTTCTTATATTTGAGTTGTATTGAATATTTTTGTTTTGTTTTTTTTTTGTAATAAAAAACTACCCTTTATATTTTGAGAGAAATGAAGACATGGGCAGAACATTTTTGTTAAATAATTTAGCATGTTTTGATCAAAAAAAAAAACTCTTGATAGGAAAACCTATGTATATTTTTATTTCTCAAAACTGTAATGAATCAGACTGTGGAAGCTTAAAAAAGTTATCGAGCTAGTTATTGAGTTTTTTTTTTTTTTAATTTTGTATTTTTATTGTATCTACTTTTAATTTATACTTAAAATTTAGTATTTTTTTGTTTTATAAAAATTTTTATTTCTTAATATCTTTATTTAAATCGTAATATATTCTGTATCTTAAAATATCTAGGGTCCTAATCAGTATAACTATTTCCAATTTCCAATTTAAATTTTTTAATAAAAATATTGTTGACTCTCTTTGGACCGTAGGTCGATTAAATAATTTAATGACAAAAGAAACAAGGAAATCAAACTATTTTAATACAATGAGTTTAGTTACAACCCCACGTTTTTAAGCTAATAAGAAATTTTTTGGATATTATTTGATTAAAGGAAACTTCCTTCCAGTACTAATGTTTACCAAAAAATTTGAGTTCCCATTAATCAACTTTTAAATTCCGTTTATTTCCATACAATACTTTTCGTATTTGCATGGAGTTTTCATTAAAAACTCTAAATTAGAGTATAATTGGAAAATTGATCTTTTTTTGCTTTTTTTAGAGGCGGATAAATTATGCGGACGTTTGCATCAAAAATTAAATTCAATACTTAGTCATAAAATTGTAATGGACCATATGCCTTTGTTAATGGTGTGCTTAGAGGTAAGTAATTTCCGTTCTAAAAGCATTGAAAATGTATTATTTTTAAAAAAAGTTATTACATTGTCAAGGCAATAAACATTAATAATTAAATTCTTTCAAGGGTCTTGGTAAATTGGCAAGAAAATTTCCAAATATCGCAGGAACATCAATAAGTTACTTAAGAGATTTTTTGGTTGATCCAAGTCCAATTTTGGGTAAATTGTATGCCCAATCATTAGCTCAACAGAAAAAAGACAAAGAAATGACACCGTTTAAAATCGTCGTTCATAATGATCATCGCCAGCCAATTGATTTGCATTCAAGCTCAACGGTAATGGGTAGTAAATCTGGTTTAGTGGCATTTGAATCGCTTAGAGACGAAGCTATAAATAATTTGAGTATCGCATTAAGATCAGCTCATACATTAGATCCATATTGTGTGCCAGCATTAATAGCAAATATTTCTAATCGATTATTTACTGCCGAAAAAAGTGAAAGGTAAGAAATTTAAAATTTCATAAAATTCGAACGCTTCAGATGGGAAATATTATTCCATTAACTAATGATAATTTATAAATTTCACTAATTAACTGAGTTCACAACTAGAATTTATTGTATTTTTTAATTTTTTTTTTTTTAGTGAATCAAGTTTGGTTAGCTTAAATATTATTGTGATGCTGGGTCATGTAGCTGTTGCGTTAAAAGATACTCCAAAAACTACTCAAAATATTTTGCAGTTCTTTATTCAAAGATTTTGTAAAGTTCCTGTAGAGCAAAATGCATTGATAGTAGACCAACTTGGCTGTATTATAAGTACAAAATTTATTTATGTATAAAAATTATTTTGATAATGGTATTATATTGTCTTTAAAATGCGTAATATTTCCGGTAAATGCAGAGAAGATAAAAATCATATTCTCAATGAAACGGTATAAATAAATCTTTCAAATCTGACTGTAAGGGGGCATAAATTAGCAAAAAATTAGCTGAAGAAAAATAGTAGTCTTGTCGTTTAATATGTAGAATAATTGTTTATCCACAAGTTTGCAATGCATGTCACATTTAACACCGTAATAACTCATGTTTAATAAACATTTATTAATTTTTATTTTGATGTATTTTTTAGTTTCACAATGTGAACCACCTATTTTTGAGGAAATTATGAAAATGTTTTCGCGGGTAACAGTCCAATCTGCTTCTTTGGCATACACTACAAATCCTGACGACAGGAAAAAATACCACAACGTATCAGATGCTGTTGTTAATGCTCTTGGAAATATAGCGGGTAACATTCAAGGTGAACCCGAAATGTTGGAGTTACTTGGAAAGTTATTGGAATTATTCGTTCAAATTGGTCTAGAAGGAGAAAGGTCATATGATAATACACCAGGAGCTCAAAAAGCCAGCTCTAGTGCTGGAAATTTAGGAATGTTGATTCCGGTAATAGCTGTACTTGTCAAGCGGTTGCCACCTATCAAAAATCCCAAAATGCGTTTACATAAATTGTTTAAAGATTTTTGGTTATATTGTGTTGTTATGGGGTTCACAAATTCACGTTTATGGCCTCCAGATTGGTACCAAGGCGTTCAACATATTGCCGCAAAATCTCCATTATTAATATCACAGACTGCTCATAAAGGTGAAATGCGAGAATTAAATTATACATCAGCGATTAAAAGTGATTCTGTTAGCTTGAATGAACTGAGAAGCCAGATTCTCTTATTATTAGATCATCCACCGGCTGATGTGACTGCTTGTATACATAAATTAACATTTGCGCAATGTACCTATTTGTTGAGTGTTTATTGGTTAGAAACTCTTAGGTAAATTTAATCAGGAATTTTGATTTATTTTAAAAGATGAAAATTAGAATATTGTTATTATCATTACAGAGTTGAAAATGCAGGAGAACCAAGTTTAGAACCAATTCTGAGTTATTTGTGCGATACAGCTTTACAAAAAGATAAATCTGGTATATGGCAATGTGTTAAATGGTTTGTATGATTTAGTGACTTTTTTGAATACCTGTTTGGAAATTATTAATTTATCCTTTTAAATTTTGATGCATATTATCATTAAACTTATTACTCAAATAATAATATCAAATTCAATTGTAATAACTTAAATTTCCCCTTAGTATTCATTAATTTTGATTTTTTTAATAAAAAATGGTTTTGTTTAAAAAAATAAATAATCTACCTAACGTTTTCAGTATTGCTGATCAGGTGTTTGAAAAATTTCGAAACATTATATTTGGCCAAGACCAGATACGGGAGCAAATTTTGGAAACTCAAGCAATGTTTTTATTGGTTTATTTTAATCACATTCATAAACAAATTCAGTTGGTTGCGGATCAATACTTAGCTCAATTAGTTGATAAGTTTCCACATTTATTATGGAATCGAAGAGTACTTTGGTGTATGTTGGATGTTTTGCAATTATTAGCATTTTCATTAACATTGGATCCAAACGAAGAAAGTCCAACTTTGCGTGTTGCTGGTACTCCATTTTCTTTACAACTGATGGATTCTTTACCAGCCAGGGAGAGTCGATTAAAGGACTTCGCTGATCGATGTCAAGGTATTGTAAATGAAGCCATGAAATGGGCACCACGTTCAACAAGATCTCATTTACAAGAATATACCAATTATATTCCGACATCAACTTTTTCTCATCATAGTGGACTTGCATTAGCATTTGATTCAGTAATTTGTTCGAGCACTTTGTACCCAAATGCGTTACCTTCAATATCGAAACGTCCAAATTGTGTCAATTCAGATACTCCTAGATTTGTATCAGTTTTGTGTAATCGAAGTAAATATGCAGGAGAAATCGCTGGGCAACTAGCAGTTTTGAGTGATGAAATGAAAGTTGGTTTGGCAGACAGATTAGTGAAAGATATTTGGGAATCATGTGCAGATAAAAGTGATAGCAAGCATCGAGGTGCTCTTTGGAGAGCAACCGCTTATTTAATTTTGTGTTCTGGAATCGAGCGGAAACTACTACACGCAATTTGTATGTTATTTACGATGCCTTATAACAAATTGTTTCCCTTTTTTGACTAAGTATTGTTTGTTTCAGGTACTTCTCAAGTGGCACTTTTCACTAAACCAGCTGTTGAAACTGCAGTTGAATGCTGGCAATGGATACTAACTGCTCGCCAAGACCTTGAACTATGTTTCCTCCAAGAAATGGTTTGTGCCTGGCAAACAACTTTCGAAATGAAAATGGGTCTCTTCTCCGAGGAAACCGATATCACGAATCCATTAGCTGCATATGAGGGTTGTAAACTGATTCCCAAACCAATAGCTGTTGGACCTCACATGGTTTGGTTACAATCAATATCAGAAATGGTTGATACCGCAAAATATTGTAACCGTGATAAAGTTGAATTATTTTCCCTTCTTTTACATCGATGCCTACCAATACAGAAAGCATCCAAACAAACTCGTCACGTATGTGTAGTGGGGTGTAGATTCAAGTTGCTTCAATGTGGATTATCGTTGTTACAAGGAAATACGATACCTAAATCATTGGCAAGAAACATATTACGTGAACGTATTTATAGTAATGCATTAGATTATTTTTGTGGACCCCAAACGTGTCCCAATAAATCCAAAGAGGAACTTCAAGAAGATATTTTAATTATGTTGAAGTTTTGGCAAACAATGAGAAGTGAGAAAAAACATTTAGTAGCTTCTGAAGTTGGGGATATTGGTGATGTAACACCTTCATCACAAATGTTATCGGTTCGACAAAATCCTGAGACTGCTTCAATTATTAGCGGTGGAGAGTTGGCACGATCAACTTCATCAAATGCTGGTGGATGGTATAATACTATGCCTCATTCAACGTCAACATTATCCAAGAAATCGAACAGGTCGAAAAGATTACCGTTCCCAAAAGATTCTTATGATAAAGATTATATGAAGAAAAGAAATTTAATTTTGGAATTGCTTGCGGTAGAAATCGAATTTCTTATAACATGGTATAATCCAAATAGTTCACCTGATTTATTAATACCAGGTGAAGAGCAAATAAATGAGTGGCGAGCTCGTCCTGTCAAATTAAATATATGGCGGGACTATACTCGCCTTGCATGGGCTTATAACCCTGCACTAGCCATATTTCTACCACAGAGAATTCGAAATTCGGACTCAATTGAAGATGAAGTATCTCGACTAGTACTTTTTGATCCTATGTCTGCGGCTCACATTCCAGAAGCTCTCAAGTATTTGGTTACTATAAAAAACTTACTTAATGAAATTCCAGATTTGATTTATATGCTCAATTGGGCTCCAGTTAGTCCAATTCAGGCGCTCTCATATTTTTCAAGACAATATCCTGCTCATCCTTTGACATCTCAATATGCAGTTAAAACATTATCTTCATACCCGGCCGAAGCAGTTTTACCTTATATTCCACAATTGGTGCAAGCGCTGCGTCACGATAGTATGGGTTATGTAACAGAATTTATCAAAAATGTGTCTCAGAAGTCCCAAATTGTTGCACATCAGATGATTTGGAATATGCAAACTAATATGTTTATGGATGAAGATCAACTACACAGAGATCCAAGTTTGTATGATGCGCTAGAAGCACTCAGCGCTAATTTAATATCTAGTTTCTCGGGTGCCGCTAAAAGATTTTACGAACGTGAGTTTGACTTCTTCGGAAAGATCACTGCTGTTTCTGGAGAAATTAGAAGTTTTCCTAAAGGTCCGTCTAGAAAAAAGGCGTGCTTAGAAGCTTTAAGCAAAATTAAAGTTCAAAGTGGTTGTTACTTACCATCGAATCCGGAAGCAATGGTTGTTGATATTGACTACAATAGTGGAACACCAATGCAGGTTTGTTTTATGATATTGAAATTTGAATATCATCACACCAACTTTTTTTTTATAGAGCGCAGCCAAAGCTCCATATTTAGCTAGATTCAGAGTGTATCGTTGTGGAATTACTGAATTAGAAACCAGAGCAATGGAAGTCTCAAATAATCCAGTAAGCAATCACTTTAAAGTAATACTTGAATTAACTCAAACTAACTTTCAATTAAAATAATTAATTTGATTATTAGTTTTTTTTAATGTTTAATGTAGGTATAGGATGAAATAAGTTTTTTTTTATTACAATTTGCGTTTAAAATATGGAAACTTTAACCTCAAACTCGAAAAAAAAAACACTTTATTTTGTCCTTTACGCATATTCAGGACCAAAGAACAAACTAATTTGGTGTGTTTTAGAATTCCCAAGAAGATGCACACACAACTCACGGTGTTGAGTCATGGCAAGCTGCAATTTTCAAGGTTGGAGATGATGTTAGACAAGATATGTTGGCTTTGCAAGTAATAACGATATTCAAAAACATATTTCAACAAGTTGGATTAGAATTGTTTCTGTTTCCTTATCGAGTTGTTGCTACAGCTCCAGGGGTAATTTGTTAGTTAACCATAAAATTTAATTTTCACGTAATTTATTTTAATTTGTAGTGCGGAGTTATTGAATGTGTTCCTAATGCTAAATCTCGAGATCAATTAGGTAGGCAAACAGATTCTGGATTGTATGAATATTTCTTGCATCAATACGGAGAAGAAAACTCAAAAGAATTCCAAGCTGCACGTGCTAACTTTGTGAAATCAATGGCTGCTTATTCCGTTGTAGGATATTTGTTACAAATTAAGGATCGACATAATGGTAACATCATGATAGACAAAGATGGTCATATTATTCATATTGGTAAGTAAATTATTATTATATTTTAATTTTAAAAACTCACAACATTGGCTAGACAAATATCAATTCCATTATAAGGTAAAAAGTTTTAATTGTTTGATGATAAAATGTCAAAAATTTGCTTTAAAAAAAGAAGAATATATACCTAATCCCGAAAAATTGTCTTAAAATCAAAATAAAAATCTATCAAACTTGAAATGTTTATTTAATGTACAATTATTTTATTTTAGACTTCGGGTTTATGTTTGAGTCATCGCCTGGTGGCAATATCGGATTTGAACCTGATATCAAGCTAACTGATGAAATGATAATGATAATGGGTGGTAAAATGGAAGCTCCAGCATTTAAATGGTTTTGTGAATTATGCGTTCAAGCATTTTTAGCGATACGACCTTATCAAGATGCTATTGTTTCATTAGTTTCATTAATGTTGGACACAGGTTTACCATGTTTCCGGGGACAAACAATAAATTTGCTAAAACAACGGTTTGCTCCAAATAAAAATAATAAGGAAGCAGCTCAACATATGTTAGGTGTCATTCGAAATTCATATCAAAATTTCCGTACAAGAACTTATGATATGATTCAATATTATCAAAATCAAATTCCTTATTAAATGGGATAAAAAGATATTCATTGAATATTTATTAAGAAAAGGAAATCTGAAGTCAAGTTTTTGAAATAAATTTAATATATTGTACCTACTCTGTTACAATATTCATTTATATTGTTAAAGTGAAATTATATAATACTTAGGTAAGCCGGTGAAATTATTATGTAAACTAATACCTTGGTATTTTTTTCAATTTAATATGTACTGTAAATTTTTAAAAACAAAAATTTCGGCCCGTCGTATTTCGAACCTGCAGATTGAATTGTAGATTTGAATGTATATTATATATATAATCTTAAATGTATAATGTAAATGTGTATATTGCATTAAAGTTTATTGTTTTTGAAATTAAATGGTAAATCAGTATTAGTTAAGTTTTGAAACTATTGCAATTTTGCAATTTAAATGTATTTTTAAATATTTTTTAAATGCTATACATGTATAAATATTGTTAAGCTTATTTATTTCATATCAAAAATTTTTTCTAGAATTGAATTAATTTCTTGAAATGACAGATGGAACACTGTGGGTATTGGCTATTCATTAAGTATTTATATTATTCAATTAAACTTAAAATTGTTATTTTAGGCTGATTAATTGAAAATTTTTATGAATTGCTCATTTTATTTTCAATTTTATTGATTAATTTATATATATAAAAACATATTTATAAATTTGTTTAAAAAAAATTTATTGTTATCTGATGTTTTGAATATTTTTATGAGATTACGTAAGTAAAAATGTTAAATATACAAAAAAGTGAATAAAGCTAAAACTATTTAAAGCTCAAAGAAACAATATTTTTTTTCCACACTAGGCAGGAGGCAGTGTCCATTCCAAAACATTAAAATAATAACTGCTTGAGTTTAGACCGCATGAAGGGGAAACTGTATTATCAAAATTGAGAGGCTAATTTTTTTTGTAAGTCAATTTCATGATTTATTCATTATTTGATTCGATTTTTGGCAGTTTAAGTGATTACTGCTTAAAGTTGTTACCTTATTCATTATAATTTCTATGAACCAAAATTTCTGTGCTTTTACATTTGATTGTATCATCATTATGTGTTTTTCTTGTTTTTCTTATTTTACATGAGCTTGAGTATTCTAATTTAAATAAATAAACAAATAATAAAATAATCGAATTCACTGATAAATGTGAAACTCTGCATTTCGTTCGAAGTAAAATTCTAGAATAAAATTTTCAGTCAAGGAATCTTAGCATTAAATTTTATTAAGCTGTACCATTGATTAAGTATACAAAGATTAATAGCTTCATACAACATTTTTTCACCAAAAATAATGTTGTATGAAGCTAACCATCTTTGTGTATTCTTAATCAATGGCTGTACGTAATTGTTGTTTTAACATATTCTACAATCTTTATTAAGTATATTTTCACGATAAAATAAAATAAAAATTCATAAGATCTAAGGCACGGACGAAAGTTAAAGAAAGTTTTATCCAAATTCCATGATACTCCAATAATTTAATAATTGAACGACACTATTTGCTAAAATTGACTACACCTACATCACACAAGAAGGAGTTCATTTAGTTAAAATCTAAAATTTTGGAAAAAATAAAACAATTTCTTTTACAGGTACATGAGTAGATTTATTTTGTTCAAATTATCTTCTCAAAATATAATTTTTTTTTTAATTATGTAATTTTTGAAAATTTTCCACATTATTTTTGAATAAATTTTACAATTGAAAATTTCAAAATTTTTTATTTTTCTTTTAATTTTTGTCTTAAAATAAAATTAATACATTTATAATTTATATAATTTTTGTTTTTATTAATATTTTTAATGAATCAAAACTTTTTCATAAAATTTTCATTTTTGTTTTTTTTTTTTTTTTTTTCAACATTTATAATGTTTTTTGTATGTATATATAAATAATTTCTTGTAATTTCACAAATTTTGGTAAATTTAAAAATAAAAGTAATTTATTGAAATTTTGTTTGTTTGTTTTTTTTTTTTCTGAGAAAAATAAGCACTTTATTTAATTTTTTATAATACAATTAAAAACTGATTAAAACTAGCCATAAAGCAAAAATATTTAAAGCAAATAAAATTTTACCATAGGTTTCTGCACTGGGTCAATTTTAAAATAAAACTCCAACAAAAGTAAAAATAAGCTACAGTTGATTATTTCACTGCGAATAACAACGATCAAAATGAAAGAAATATAAAATAATTTAAAGAAATTTATTATGTGATTGAAATTATATGAAATGATCAACGTATTAATTTTGAAGCTGGACATAGTAGATAGTATAATCTACATCAGAATTTTTATAAGATTATTAAAATTACAATAATGTGAAGTAATTTTGAATTGTGAAAATTATTATATGATAGAAGATTTTCATCTTAATATCGTTACATTTTATATTTAATTATTTTTGATCGTTGTAACAAAAAATAGACATTGAAAAAGCATAAATTTATTTAGTTATTACAAATTTATACAGTAATAGGTAGGTTCCTACAATAATATTATAAGTGTTATATAATTATTGTTTAATTAAATTATCCTCATTATGTATGCAATTTTGCACAATACCATAAGATTTGCACACAGAACAAATGTAATTGATTTTGATTGGTAGAACTGTAGAAGAAATTTTTTACTACAAAATAAAATCACCTAGTGTATAAGTTTTGTTTGTTAATTTGCTTGGATTTGAAAAAAAAAAAAAAAATTCTTTGCACCTACAAAAATAAATAAATTAAAAAAATATAAAAAATTGTGCATTTTGAAAGCTAGGACTGTTAAATAAACAGAAATTCTCTACTGAAAATAAGTAAAATATTTTTTAAAATATAATTTTTGCTCTTGTCAAAAATTAAAAAAAAATATCAACTTTTGTGCATGTAATCAAAAATCTATATATTTATATATATATATATAATAATTAAATAATAAATTTGGATTTAGAAACAAAATAATGTACTTTGCTTTAAAAATAATAAAAAGATTCTCATTTCGAAATTTTGGTTTTAATTCAGAAACTTAGTATGGTATTTAGTACGGTATCACTATTAAAGTTTATGATGGTTTCTTAGTATTGAAAATTTCTCTATTACCAAAAAGAGATTATAAAACAAAAATTTTCCGCACAAATGAAAAAATAATTAATTAAAATTTAATTTAAAGAAAAGAACTTTTGGAACCTTTTTACTACATATTGAAAAAAAAATTAATTAATTGAAAACCTAAATAACGAATATATCGTTGAAAACAAAAAATTAGAAATTTTTTTTAAAGCATTATTTATAAAATAGTAACTTTAAAAAAACAAAAAAAAAATTGAAGAAATTATTTTTTATTTTGTTTCGAATATACATAAATATTTATAATAATTTTGTTAAAATATTAATTTTCAATAAATTTTATTATATCGCAGCATGCACATTTTCTAACCCTATTTCAGATTAAAAAATAGGAAGGCATTTTATTTTTTTTTTATTTTATAATATCAAAAAGTTATCATTCTGAATAAAAATATTGTAATTTAAGTCCGCGAAATTTTCGAAACAAAAAGTTATATGTATTTATGGCTTCTAGTATCAATCTTCTATTTTTTTCCCTTTTTTTATTTTCTAATAACTTTTATTTATTTCCTTATTTTTGAATTTAGTGCAGAACTTTTTTTACAATATTTTTACCATTAAACCATGTACTTTTATTTATTTTTTTTTTTTTTTTACCAAATAATGTTTATTCCATTCACAGAGAATTTACTATAAATAATTTATTTGTTTATTTTAAAGCACATTTATTGAACATTTTATAAATTTTTTTTTTTTTTTTTGTTAATTTTATTTTAAGTTTGAAATGTAACATGCATCTACGCTTTTATTCTCTAAAATAATGTGTAGCACATTGATGGATGCCGTCTACAAAGAGAGCGCAAAAAAAAAATTTTTGTTTTTAAAATTCCAAAATAACATCAAAGAAGGAATATTTTTGGAAACTTTTTTGGTGAAATAATTTTCAAAGTATAGTATAAAAATATTGATGAAAATTATAACACTTTTATGTAAATTTATATTTATATTATTATATAGTATAAAGCCATTATAAACTGAACATTTTATTCGCAGAAAGAACCACAAGTATTGATATACAAATAGTCAAAGATATAACTAATTTATAATTGTTGCAATCAAACATCATAATTTAGTAAAAGTAAAATAAAAAGCGAAAAGAGCAGAGATCTCGAGCTGATCTGCATAGAAGAGTGTTAAAGATGTTTATTAAAAAAAAATGTTTCCTAAATTTTGTTTTATTAAACTAAAACAAAATTTTTGTTAAAATATAAATTTGAAATTTGTGTGCAACAATAATGTTATTTTTTTGCTCTACAGTGTAGACAATTTTTGATAAAATTTACTTTTTTTTGATGAATTTATACGTTTAATATGTTTTTTTTTTTTACATAAATATAAAGCACTTATTTTTTTTTTGTTCCAAATATTTTTTTTTTGTATTAATAATATTAATTTTGAATTATTTATAATAAGTATATATTTTTTTGTTGAATAATTTCAAAATTTTGATAAAATTTGTTAAATGGTACCTAAATTTTTATTTTATTTTATTTTATTTTTTTTTTACATTTTTTTTTTTTTTTTTTTTTTTTCTTTGACATATACATATAATATTTTTTGCTTTTCAATATTATTAATAATTAAAAAAAAAAAAAATTAAATAACAAAAATATATATAATAATAATTATTTATTGGTAAGACTTATGTAATTAATTTTTTTAATTTTTAAATTTTTTTTTTTTAATATTACAGATTTTTATTTATTTTTTTTTTAATAAATTTTAAAAACAAAATAAAATAATATTTAATAAGTATATGTAAATAATGAAAAATAAGATTAAAAAAAAAAAATTAATAATAATAATAAAAAAATATTTAGTAATCATAAATTTTTTTTATTTTGGTAATTTTAAACTTAACAAAAAAAAATTTTAAAATTAAAAACATTATTTATTTAATGATTTGAGTTTCGTATCTTTTAATTTGATAATTTTTGATTTTTATTTCAATGAGATTAAGATATTTTTTATTTTATTCTCAATCATTTGCATTATCGTTTCGATTTTGGGAACTTCTGCTGGTTGTTATCATTTTTATTATAAACTTTAAACATATTATATCTGGCCCTAAAGAAGTAACCAAAATAGGAACGAAATAAATTGGAGAATGATTTTATAAAAAAAAAAAAATTATTTCGTTTTATTAATTACTCTAATCTCATTAAATCAAAAATCTAAAATTATTACATATTATGTAATTTAATGAAACTATTTATTGTGATTATGTATTTTTGTATTTTTTTTTTAATTTTAATTTGATTTTTACTGTTTTAAAAAATAATAACATGCTTAATACAAATTAAATAGAACTATTTTTTTTTAATTAACACAAAAAAAAAAAGAAAAACTTTGAAAAGTAGATTGTGTGTGCTATTTTGTTTGAAAGGCCTTGAGGTAATTCTTGTTTTCAAATAATTTCACTGATGACAGCTAGAATCTATCTATGGTTATGAATTATAATGATTGTTCTATATTTGACCAAAATTAGGAAACACAATGTAGTTTTAGCTTTGAATGTTTGAACATTATCAATGAAAACATTATGAAGTGAAAAGACTTTATTTGTGATGCATTTGCTTTCAATGAGTATTTTGAAGAAAATTTTCGTGTTTAAATATAATTGACACAAAAGCGAATATGAAAAATATTTTATGCTTCTTTTGTAGTACAGCAAGAAAATTGGGATTTCAAGAGAATTAATTTTCCCCATTATTTTTCTGAACAAATATGTATGAATGTGTAATTTAGATTTAAAAATTTTGGCCAAAATATCAAAAAACAATAAAAAAAACGATACAAATTTGATTGAATGTTTTTCAAAAAAAATTATGTACATAATCATAAATGTAAATTATTATGTTATTTATTCGTGGTCTTCTATCTTTGTATTGTAAAATTTTACAAACTAAGTGAAAGGCTTCTTTGTGACAAACAAATAAATTCTTACAACAAGCGATATTAAAAATTATCTTTTTTTTTCTGATACAGGAAGTATGGAAAATATAACAACTAAATACCAATTATTGTTAAATTTTAGTTTAAATTTTTTAAATTATATTTATAATTACAGAAAGATTAATTTAAATTAAAATTCTAAAATCTACAAAAATCCTTAACTTATATAAAATCACTTTAGATTCTTATGATTTATTAACAAAAAATACTTCTTTTTTTTTTTTAATTAACTTATAAATTTAAAATTTTTGTGATGTTAATATTATTTTATTTTTATTATTTTGATTTAATTTTTTTTTTTACTTTTACAAAAATCAAGGAATGCATATATAAATATTTTTGAGGGTATTTCTTTTTTTTTTTTGAATAAATACTTTTTATTTAATTTTTATTTTCTTTAAATATGTTATTTAATAGTATTTAAATATATATTAGAACTTGATTTTAATTTTCCACCTGTCAAGATTTTGTTATTAATAAGACATTGGAAAAACTGGAAGGACATATAATGTTTTTGATAGGTGGAATTTGCATAGTATCTTTCCCTTTTTTATGTTCTTCAGAATTCAATTAAACCAAATTCTTGTTTATATTTTATTCTTATGATCACTTTAATTTGTGAAAAATATATACATGTAGTTATATCAAATTATAGTTTAATCTTCTTTCTTAGTCACTTATAGTTTTATTTGACTTTTATAATAGGGACTAGTTGTGTTAGTTCATTATAATGATATTAATTAATTAATTTTCTTTTTGGCTGAAGGTGAAAAATTAATTTTTAACCTCGACGTATACAAAATATTTAATGCTGAATTTTACGAGTTGTCAATATATAGGTAACTAAAATTTATAACAATTTTCAGGAAAAAAGGAAGAATGAATATTTTTTGACGACTTCACTGACACACTTTAGAAATATTAATGCTTTTGTAAAAGATTTTTTTTTTCTAATTAATGTTTTAATAAAACAACACAGACAAAATATAGTTTTTAAAACGCTAAAAAAAAGTTAACGTGTTTTAAAATATAACTTTAAAATATCGTTGGGTTATTCGAGTTTTGATTGTTTTAAATTTCCTTTTTAGCAGAAGTTTAAATCTGAATATTTTTTAATTACAATTATATGGTTGAAATAAATGGACGGTTTTTTAAAAAGCTGATCTAATTTTTTTTTTATCTCAATTTCAATTTTATCTTTTATTTTCATTATGTAAATTTATTTTCATTACAACAACATTAAAAAAAAAAAAAAAGTAAATTATATAAGCTCTATTTTCCAATGAATCGAAATCTCATGATTTAAACATCTGCTATAATTAGATTTATTTTTTTGTCTGTGATGACCCTCTATAATTCTATAACGTTAACTATTTCTAAAATCCTATATTATTTTATCACTTTATCTCACTGGTAACTAAAATAAAAAAAATAAAATAAAATATTAAAAACACTATTATGAAAAAGAAAAATTCTTATTCCATCCAAGTTAGGGTAGAAATTTCTGAAATTAAAAAAAAAAAAAATTTCATTTCGACGAATTTTCTCTCATATTTTATCACATTTCTTACTGTTCTCGTTTTTAAAATAAATTTGATTTTCTTGAACAATTAATATTTCTAGTTTCACGCCAGACAACCACCATTTGGTAAATGAATGTAAGCTGAGACCCCCGTGTCTAAATCAACAAATTCTGATTCGGTGTCAGCAGCTAATTGCGCCAATAATTCAGAATCATGTGCCAGGAAATCTGTTTTTGTTAATAAAATTTGATCATAATTTTGAACACCACCAGCTAAATGTTGATGAAAATCAATAGCTGATGTACTTATTTGCGGTAGACTATTACTATTATGATTATTTAAATTATTATTATTCAAAGGATCATGTTTAATATCAAAACCATTAAAATCAGACAAAAAACGTTCAGCACTTTTATCTGTGGTATAAGGAGATTGTGTTTCTCCTAATTCGCTTTTCAATACAAAATCGGCAGTATTGTCCACTCCGTTGATATAATCATTTCCACTGTCAACCGTAGTACCACCGTTGCTATTTTCACAATTTGGAATGTAATCAGATTTCATTAATGATGACAAATGCCCGTGATTCATTGTTAAAGCTTGTTGCAAATGGCAGGTACCTAAGTCCTGTGACGGTGAGTTCAAGTAGCCCAATTCATGAGTTGTTGGTGATGGTTTACAATAACCATTTGGAAGAAGATCCATATTCGATTGCTGCTGCTGCTGAATATGTTGTTGGAGCTGTTGCTGATGTTGTTGTTGTCTAATATTGTTATTACGGGAATATTTTATTGTATTCACGGGTGGAATTACTGTTCGTGGCTGATTCATATCATTACTAATTTCAGCACCATCATCGTCTAAAAGACCAAGAGTTTTTAAATATTTATAAGCAGGTGACTGGCATAATTTCATTGGCGGCTGATAGCCACCAGGATGAACACAGGCATGTGTCTGTAGCATGTCAAATATATTTCGTCGTTCTACTTCTAAATGTTTCACTTGATTGCGTAAATCTATATTTTGTGTTTCCAGTGTTTCCGATTCTGATACTAAATTAATCGTACGTTCACGTTTTTTCATTCGACATTTTGTTGCAGCAATTTTATTTCGTTCACGCCTCCGTCTTCGACGATCTTCATCTTCTGGTGTAAGTCCAACAGTTGGTTTGTGATCAGCACAACTGTCGTCACTTGTCTCTCCCGCATTTGAAGTGGCATCATTCCGACTTACTGTACTGCTAGTACTTGTGTTGCTAGCATTCGATTTACGAACATATTTACGTGGTGGTGGTTGTTCATTTCCCGAGCTAGAATCACCACTGGACATTTTACGTTTACTTTGGATGGATAATTTAAGGCCTGCTTTGATAAGTTGAGAGCAAGTCTAAAATGAAAAAATAAAATGTTTTTAATTACTAATAAGTGTTGATAAAATTATTCGAAAGCAATTTTAATATTGCGAAAATAAAGAGTTTATTTTGGTAAAATAAATTTTTTTTTTTAAATAACTTCCTCATCATAAAAGGATTTAATTAAAAAAATAAAATAAAAAAAAAACATTTATGCTTGTAAATTGATCATAAAATTGTTGATAATAAAATTTCAAGGTTCCTCTTGTTAGTGGAAAACGAAAAAAAAAAAAAAAACTAGGACAAAAGAAAATCCTTTCAATATTTAACGACTGAAGAAACTTAATGAGGTTTTCTCTTTTATTATACTCACAAAAACAGTTTATATATATACCATACAGATGAAATTTAAAACTTTCGCCTTTAAAAAAGTGAATTTTATGTTACACACTAATAATTTTTGAATAAATTATTTACCTTTTCGCTGAAACTACTTCAAGAACTTCAAGTTCTCCCTAAATTAATTAATTACTATTACTTTTTAACCCAATAGTTATGAGATAAAGTTGAAATATTTCATTTCAACTTCATTGACATAGTCACTACTATATGATGGCACATGCTAAATACCGCTCAAATTATTCACAGATATGTCATTAAAAATCAAAAACTTGAAATAACACTAGAAGAAATAAAAATTTAAAGATAATTCTGACCATTAAAAAAAAATTGAATATATAAATAGTTAATTATTTTTTAGTTCCCATGGGTTTTTATGAACTAACAGACCCAATAGAAGTTTTTAATAAGTAATTCGGAAGCATCATAAGAATACTTGAAAAAAAAATCTAACAGTGTATGAGATAAGTTAAAATTTATTTTTCTTAATGCTACCAGAAATTCATGTATAGAAGTTTTTATGACTTTTAAAATAAGTTCTGTTTTATTTTTTTTATGATTCACTTTCTGAATCATAAAACATTATATCTGCAGACTTTCTACAAAAAGAAGAAAAATAATAAAATTTCAAAAATAAAGTAAAAGGAAGGTGAATATGGAAGGTACATATCAAAATTTAGCTGCATTTTATAATGCTGCAGCTTTAAGTGTTTGATAAAAAGATCCAATTTTATATCGTAGAAAATATTTTTATTCACATAATCTATAGTTAAAAATTTTCCTTAAGTCATCAAAATCAAAAAGTTCAGAATTCATAGTTGAAACGGAGTATATTTAATGTTGATGCTAATGATAACAACAACATAGTCCCCATTAGATTGCTGTCATAAAATATATAAATTCTTTGTAAGTATAAGTATTATTGATAAATTATTATTTTTATCGTAGTCGCAGCTTCAACATAATCGTACCGTTAAAAAGCATACATGTCAAAATTACAAAATGTATATTTGTCTTTATAAAAGTTCTCAACCTCAAGAAATATGAACGACTTAAATATTAACAGTGTTATTTGAAAACTTTTTGAAAAATCTAATTAGCTACAGCTGAATTGAAAGAGCATATATTCCTAATTAATAAATTAATAATATAATAATTACTGGTATTGATATTTTCAAGCTTTCACATTGATTATTTTAATTTTATGAAATTGATTTATTCAAATTTTTAGGACATCAAAAATAATATTTTTTTTTATTAAATTTAGTTAGTTACGTAGCTACATATACTGTATACCTATACTGTATGCAGATACCTATTTATGCTTTTCCATATGAATTTTATATAAAGAAACTAAGGATAAAATAATAAAATCTTTTTTATGTTTAAATAACATTAAATAAAACAGATATCTTTAACAAAAATATAGTCATTAACAAATTGACCTTTTTTGGTAAAGCAAAATAAAAGTTATGCAAGTAAATGTTAATTTATATATACCATTTAAAATAAAAGGTACTTGAATTTATTCAATGAGACCCTTTTTTGTGAAATTTATTGGAATTGTAAATCAATATTATGCATTTTTATTTAGTTATAAAACAATTTTCATTGATAAAAAAAATATATGTTTTAAGTAAAATGTTGTGTATGTAATATGTACGTTGTAAATATGTATATACAAATATAATAAAATATTTCGAAATTTATCAAATCTGTCTGATTTGTTTTTATTTTGCAAAGTTTACGCATTCATTTTTATATCGTATTTATTTTAATTGCACTCTAAAGTTTTTCGTTATTTAAAAACGAAACAGAAATATAAAAAAAATTACTAATGTTCCAAAATAATTTTAAACAAATGGTCTTCAAGTCTTCATTTGAGAATAATTTTCTGTCATTTTTTTTTTGGAGTTCTTTGGAAAAATGAAATTAATAAAAATCGATTAGTATGACTGAACTATTTAACATATTCCTAGATTAAACATTCTATAAAAAATTATGAAGTAAAGTTTTAAGTTACTGTGAAAAGACTTTCCGCACTTGAATCTAGCTTTAACTTTCGTAGTCTTCATTATATCCAACAAAAAAATTCATATCACTCAAGTAAAGTGTATTACCATATAATGGTGCGAATAAAATATTCCATATACCTACTTGAGAAACGACCACACAATTTTTGTAAGTGCATCAGTTTTTGGTAAAAAACCATAAATCTCACAAGTAAAAGCTTTTTTTTTTTAAATGTATATTGTATACCACCAAAAAACCATTACATTGTCACCATTATCCAAATTTGGTTGAATCATGTGTTCCACTACATGTTTTTTTTTATTTTTATAATTTTCAATTTTCCAAAAATGGTAGGTGGTTTTTATTCAGAACAGAAATAAGTTGTTGTTGGCAATTTTTTTTTATCACAACTTTCGGAATTTAGAATGAGAGCTAACCAATTGCAGATTTTAAACTTTCATTTAATATTGGCTTGAAGACTTAGAAAATTTTAATTAAAAGATAATATTCGTTCAAAAGATACATGCTTGAAATTTTTCCCGATTTGAAAATTAAAATAAAAAGGTCTCGCACCGCAAAAATCAACGAAATGATTACATTTTATTCTCGAGCTTAGCTTGATTATTCGTTACCCTCCAAACTCTAAATGTTTTAGATCCCAATAAAATGAAACATTTTATTAACAGTTTTAAAAATTGAACTTATTTATAAGTCAAGAATGGATTTATTATTAAAAATGCGGAAAAATTAATGTTCTAATAGTTGATCTCTAGATATTTCTAAAGTAGGTTCCCAGCTACTCATCTAACACAGTTTTAACTAGTATTGTGTTTTTTTTTCGTATATAATTTAATTTTATATTTTTGGAAATTTAATCTTTTTAAAAGTAACTAAATTTCTAAGAAAAATGAGGAAAATAAAATACGCGTATTATTTTGGCAATATTTATATGGTTGTTTAAAAAATTTTAAAATGTTCATATATATGTTTTTCTGGAAAATTTATAACCTTTTTTAATTTTTTTTTTAGCTTATCATAATAAACATTGAATATTTATAATTTTTAATATCTTTTTATTTTATTTTAAATGAATAAATAAGAATGATTTATATTTTAACAATATTTAAACTTAAAACTAATAATTAGAAGAAAAAAAATTCAAATTGACCATATTTAACTGCGGTAAGCCTTATAGTGCGTTGTCGTTAAACATAATTATTATTCTTTTAAGAAAAATTATCATAAAGATATGTTAATAACCATTAATAACTATTGTATTTTAGTTTTCAAAATTAAAATTCTGATATTCGAACCGTTTTGTTTTATTATATAAAAAATAAATTGTATATCTATAATGTATATTATTTTAATGGCATCTTAAAACTATTTGTATACATTTTATTTAGAAATCTTCTGAAATTGATATGACCATTAGCAAATAAAATTATGAATTCCTAAACTTGTTTTTTATTTTTTAAATTTATTTAAAGAATTTATTTTTAGGCAATAAACTTGTAATAAAATAAAAATAAATAAATTTGCATGTGTGAAGATTTAATTTGATACCACACAAATGTTGATCAATCAATTACTTTATACTTTTTACACATCTAAGGTTCTTAAATAATATGTAAAAAATTTTAATTTAATGATAAACAAATGCATATTATTTGACATAGAAGAAACAAGAGCAATAATGGGTGAAGCTTTCACGATTTCTATAAATTTCTTAATTAAAACAAAAAACTAATAAATTAAAATCTTGATCATTACCAAAAAAAATAATATGTATTTGAAACACGTTTTTGAAATGATAAAAAAAAAAAATTGTTTTTTATATTAAAAAACATTATAATTTTATTATAAATAAATTAATTTTTCAATGTAAACCCACCTACATAACCGGCAATTCCAAAATATATAAAAAATAATAAATTATGCGCTTTTTTCGCAAATATAATAAAAAAAAAAATAAATATTTTTTTGAATGCAATTCACCCAAAAAATAAAATCAAGTAAAAATCACGTTGTAAAACTTTTTTGTTTATCTTTTTTATTTATTGTGTTTTTTTTTTTTCATTTTGTTTCAAAAAGGTTTTACAGTGAAAAACCGACATTCTTTAACAACTTTTTGGACTTATAAAGTGAGAGTTGAACCAACAATTGTTTGTTTGTTTGTTTTTTTTTTTAATTAAATATATTTAATTGTATTTTCCAGTCAAACCTGACCTAAATTTCAGATTTTTATGCGCATACATATATTTTAAATATTTTTTAAAACATTATTATTATCAATTATTATAAAATTCCGTGTCTGACTTTTGTTTTATGACAGTTATGTATATGGCGGTATAAATTTTCAATTTCAAAATTATCTCTAACTTGAATGTAGAAATTTTTGAATTATTGATTTTTTGCGGTAAGTCGAAGGTCCCTTAATATGTTTTTTTAAGATTATTAGTGTGAAGTAGTATATTTATGCTACAAAACAAAATATCATTCCTGTTTTGTAATTTTCTATATTCTGTTTCTATCTTCTATGTTCTATGATAATATTAAATACCACATAATTATGTTTATGTAATTGAATTTTTTTTATTTGCAAAAAAAAAACAGATTTATTAATGCTTTTTGTTTACTTTAATTTTAGATTTTGATTCATGCTTTCATTGTAATGGCACGTGGACATTTATTTTCTATACACATATTGCAAGAAAGATAAATATTGAGATTCTTCTCTAAATCATGCAACCTGTTGTGATTAAAATTTATAGTATATTATAAAATGTATATTATGATATCAATAAGATTTAAAGAGACGAACATACTAACATTCTGAATTAAATACTGAAGTAATAATTTTAGGAAATCGTTAAACTATAGTTAAACTAGGTTTGTTTTTTATTAGATCAATTTGAACCTAAAGCATTTCATAAATGTTTAAAGTTAACAACTGTTGAAAAAAATTTAAGGGAACATTGATTTACATTAATATAAGTATGACAAGCGCGTACGTACTAAGTACATTTATGTAGTTTGAAACATTTTTCTGCTTCAAGTTTTCATGTGTTTTTTTTCAAATTTTTCGGGAAATATAATTTATTCATTTCATTATTCATTTATTCAAAAAAAAAAATTTTAATTCCATTTTAAATAGTTTGAATGCAATGTTTTATGAATGAAATGAACAAGTATAGAATTAAATATTAAGCTATGAATAAATAAATAATATGCAATGCTTAGTAAGCAATTAATAATATACTTAAAAAAAAATACAGCAATTATGTTCACGTAAATCCTTAACATTTATTTATATAGGCTAGGTAAATTATATTTATTTCTGAATGCTTTCATTCATGGTTTCTATTTACGCTAAGTAAGGTGAAAAAAAAACTATCAATGAAGACTACGCTCACGACTGATGTCAAGGTAATTCAGATAAAAAAAAAAAACAATAAAAAAGTTTTTTTTAAAGAATTTTAATACCGACTTCAAAATAATAGATTTAAAAATGTATTTAATCTAAAAACTTAAGTAAGGTATAACTTATATTTAAATTTTTGCATTAAGATTAATGATTTTATTTGAATTTTATTGAACAATTAAAAATTTTTATTATTCCTTATTTTTTTTTAAATTGAGGTGTGAAAATATTTAGGGTGCTTGGAAACCAGTTTAAAAATTTTTCCGGGGAATAAATAGATTTTGGATAATCAATTTTTGTCAGATAAGTGCAAACTTTTTAGGACAAAGTTTGAAAATCAAAAAGTACCATGTTCAAAAAGGTCTAAAATGTAACTTGAATGAAGAAGTATACATTCCTCAAAAAGACTTCATTTGCACTTATTAAGCTCTAGGTGTAATTCTAATTTCTAATTAAATTGTTAGAGTGTATTATTATCGTTTTTTTTCCAGGTTTTACCGGTAAAAAGAAAAATTTCCCAGACAAAATCATTTAATCATTATGATTTCGTTGCATTTTAAAATGCTTTTTACAAAGTTTTTATTAAAAAAATTTTTTTTTTTTTATTTCACTCATGAAATGGGTGGACAGAATAATGGAATTTTTTTTTAATGTTTTTCACAGTAAATAAATTCAAAGTTATCAAGAGTTGAAATAAATATATACAAAAATATATATATATTTCCATTATTTATTTCGAATCAATTTTATAAGTTGTAATAAATTTTTATAATGGAAAAATGAATGAAAAATTTATTTTTTATTAAATTTTGTTTTAAATTGCAATTCAATTAATAGAACCCTGATGATGATAAATTAAGTATCTATTGAAAAGATCGTAACCTTTTTTTTTTTTAAATTCTGTTAAGTATATGCTAAATATAAATAATTTCCATAGAATTTAGTTTATAGATCTTAGTGGAGTATTCATGTTACAGTATTCATGACAAAAAATAATTTTAAATTTTCTTTAATTTTTTTCGAGGAACAAGTTTAGTTTAACTAAAATTTTAAGTTCATATCTTGGTATTTACTTCGGGTTTTAGTTAATTTAGATTATTTTAATGGTGTTAAAAATTTTACTTTAATTCAGTATAATGTATAAATATTGTCTCAGAAGTGAAAAAATAATATTTAATAAAAAAAAAATGCTTTTAAAGCTCTTCTCTGTCTGAAGTTTAAGGTTTTTTTTTTGTATTGAAATACTATTCGATTTTATTCTCATTTACTTTTAAATTACATTTTTAAGTATTTCAAGAAGTCAATTTCTACTAAGTTTTGAACCAATTTACAAAGCTTCGAACAGAAAGATGTATTGAAGAGTTCTATTTTAATTTAAAATTAATCTTTATATGCTTTTCACTATTGAATTTTGCCATGATTGAATAAAAAGAGTGAGGAAATATAGAAATATTAACAATAATTGTAGTGCAGGAGTAATGTTTTTCAAGCACAGCAAAAAATGCATATTTATAATCGTTAACAAATCTCAATAAAATCAAATTATCAAACTTTCTTTGTTCATAGAATATTTTTCTTAAATTTAAGTTAAATTAATGACAAAAAAAATATTTCTTTTTTTAAAGATAAAAAAATAAAATTTGCACACTACAGCCTTATAAATGTTAAGCATTTACACATATTTTATGTACATCGTTGAAAGAACTGGTTTTTTAATTTTTCTTTGCTAGAAATCAAGGCTCATTAATGTCAATTTAATTTTATTATTAAAGATATAAATTCTTTCTTGGTTTGGCATTAAACATAAAAAAAGGTAAAATTAATAAATAAATATTAAAAGTGTTAAAAATTATGAAAACTTCTTATAAAAGCATAATATTTATTTTAACAACTGTGCAAATTTTTGGACGTACATATATGAATTTTTTTTTATTTTTCAAAAAATATATAAATGAGCTTTTGTTGAAAAATCTTTTCTTTTTTTTTTTTAACAAGTTATTTTAAAATTAAAATATATAGTTTTTTTTATTTTTTGCTCAAAATAAAAATACAAAAAAAAAACTTGTTCTATTTGCCTTTTATATTTATTTTCTTTAAAGAAAATAATGTGTGTATCTTCGAACTAATAAACTCCAACGCACATCTTGTTTTTATATATATTTTATTTATCCAAAAAATTAGGGTGTGCTTGCTATATAATTTTCTACTGCTCAAATTTTTTTTTATAATTTTTATTTGTACATATATTTTGGTTTCTTTGCAAAAAAAAAAAAAATAAATAAATTTTTTGTTTTTATTCAGTTCTGTTTTTTTTTGGCAAAAACTTTTTTATAACACACATAATAATAAAAAATAATATTTCTTGATTTTAAAAATATTATCACAATAATTTTTTCATTTTTTTTTTCTGAAGACTTAAAGTTAAAAAAGATTAAAATCATTTTTAAGAAAATTTAACAGACATCAAAAATATAGAATTAATAAAATATGCACATCCAGAGAGAAAAAAAAATTAATTTTTGATAATAATAATCCCTTTTACTCCTGTGACATATTATATGTATAATCCAGATGTGCCTAACCTTGTGCTTCGAAAGTCTTCTTTTTTTTAATTTAGCTTTATCTAACTTTTTTGCCACGGATTTATTTAAGAAATTTTACTATGCGGATTTATTTCAGTGAACTAATGCCATCGATTATAAAAAACTTAAAAACAAATTTTCTTTTTGCGGAAATTATTTTAGAAATTAAGGTGGAAAAAGTTTCAAATGTCACTTGAACACAGTGTTAAAAATATTTCTTTCTAGGGCATATAATGTCAACTGCAGTTTAATTTTGTAAATAGAATTATAATAACGAAAAAAATACATTTCTTTTGGAAATTTCCTCAGAGTTTGATTTTTAGCGTAATAAAAATTTTAATAAAAAATGAAAAATTAGAAATTCGTTTTAATTTTTAAAGTTCGTGTTGAATAAAAATTTTATTATTTGGATATTGGTGTAACAAACTTGCGATTTGATTTTTACGATATTTTCATGCATTTATATCAAATTCAGATTTAAATATAAAAGAATATGTAACATGAATAAAAACAAAAATGTATTTTAATTTTTCATGGAATTACTCCTTTTTGGAAAACATATCAATTGTTAAATTTTATTTGCCTGTTAAGAAATTTATTTATTTTTTTTTTTTTTTTCACATTACTGATAAACAGAAATGAATCTTAAAATGCGAGTAATAAAAAAAATAATAAAATGTGTTTGGTTTTCAAAAAAAATAAAAAAAATAAAAGTGACTCTTTAAATTTTAAAGCATACAAAATTTTTATGCAAAAAACGTGCAGAAATTTTTTTTTTCGAAATAACTGAAAAAAAAAAACCCTAAAAGACCTTTATTTTGAAGAGAAAATTTTGTGTGTTTAATATTTGCAAACAATTATATAAATAAATAATGTATATTAAAAATATCATTTATGTAAAATATGATTTTCAAAAAATTAAATATAAAAAATTTAAATATGAACTAGAATTTTTTTTTTTTTTTTTTGTTAAAATTCAATTTGCGAACGAACCATAAAAAATGAATTTATTGCAAAAAAAAAAAAAAAAATTAGTTTAAATTATTAAGTTTTATTTTAAAATGTATGTATGCAAATAATTTGAAAATGGTTTGCGAAAGTTCGTTAATTTAAATTTTTTTGAAATTATATTTTAATTTTGTGACATTTTAGTAATTAAGATATGTTTATGTTAAGTCTTATACCTTATCTGCACTTGGACCTTAAAACTGATCTTAGAGCGGAACTGACCTGTAAACTGACCTGTGAACAGGCCTTGTCATACAACAAAAAAACTAACCTTTGCGTAAAAGGCAAGTTTGTAGACAAAAAAAAAGGTCAGTTTGCAGACATTATAGTTGCCAACTTTTCTGCTTTTTCCTAGCTTTTTTCTGCTTTTTCCAATTTTCAAAAGGTTGACAATACAAATTTAAAAATAAACAAGATAAAAAAGAGTTTGTTTACACTTTTTTTTTTAAGTGTCAAAAAAGAGAGTATGTACGGGTTTCGTTAAAGTGGCCTTAGGAATAAACCTTTGCAGACAAGTGCAGATACGGTGTTAGGTACGTATATTAAAATCCTGATTCTTGTTTGCCTTGTTCTCGTCTGTCTTGTCTTTTGTTTTGAATTATCGATTATTTTTTCCAAAGCGTCATCTTTAATTTTAGTTATCTGGATTGTAATAGATAATAGGAGATCGCCTATTGTATATTAGTCTATTCTTGGTCTATTGTATTAGCATACCGAGAAGGAAATAGAAAATAGATTGAAGATTATTGTTCAAATCTCGATCAAGTCTTGCAACACTACCTTTGACAAGCCTTTCAGCATTATTTGATTTAGAACTTCGATAAAAATCAAAATATATTTATATTCATATAATAAATTATTATTTTGATGCTTACCTGCTGAACACTAGGCGTTGTATGTGTGCCTACAGGTGAATCAAGTGGTGAACCCGAACAACTGGAATGACTACTATCTTGCGAGATAAACTGAAATTATATTTAAAAATAATAAAAAAAATTAATTTAAGATTACATTTATTGATAAAATTTTAATTATATTAATATTTTTATTATTATTACACAATATTAGGAAAATATAAATATTTTTATTTTGATTGTGGGTGAAAAAAAAATAAAAAAAATAAGAAATGAGAAGCCATAAGGAATAATAATAATGTATGAATTTCCTGCTGTTTCAAAAAGTCATGAATTTTTTTTTTTTTACATTTTTGCAATATTAAATAATTTTGATGATTCAGGCTTCAAAGTTTTCATATCTCTGATTAAGTTTAATTTAAGAATTGATTTTTGGTATAATATGATGAATACAATGTTATTGACACAAAAAATTTAAACATTTACATAGTAAACAAGGATGTTATATATTTATATATATTAATAACATTTTTAAATATTTGTCATCAATCATCGAATAGTACTATCGCTGGACTAATAATGTATTTGATTATATGATATCAAACCCGTATCAATATCAGAAGCATACTTTTATAAAAGAAAGTATTCAAATATTTGAAATTATAATTTAATTTTAATGATATACGCAAAAAAAATAAAACAATAGTTTACTAGAGGAATATACATAAATATTAACAATCATATACTGGTTATAAATTTTTAACAAAGCACTTCTTTTTTATGTATGTCTCCTAATAAAAAAAAATTAAATTTTCATTAATTAAAAAAAAAATAAATAAATTTTTTTTTCAACAAAATAATATAATATTATACATTCAATTAGCACATTAAATTTAAACATTGTATTTACTTTTAACCTTGAATTTTTAACATTAGGAGGTTTATTTTGTTTTTTATTACGCAACCGTACGATTGTTTATTCTCTGTTATCATTATCCGTTGCTTATAATAGTTAATGTGACATTACAATAATTATAGATATATTTTAATTATGTATTTTACATAATATACGTAGGTATATGAAAAATGTAGATATACAAAAAACCAAAAATAATTAATTTAATCTTCATCTTACTACTTAATTGCTATAAGTTTATAAGTTTCACTGTAAAAATAGAAAATTTAACATTTACATATTTTTCAACAAATTGGAATATGATGGAAAAAATTGAAAATTCTTCGTAATACTCCGATAAGCGTATTATTCCATAGTATATTGTATCACATTTATAATTTAATATTTAATTTAACTAACTTTAATTTATTTTATAAGAAATTTAAAATGATTGGAAACTGTTCATGATCAATCCCAACTAGCAAATTAGCTCTATAAGAAGATTCAATTCTTTTAGTAGAAAGCTTATGTATTCTAGTAACTGTCTATTAAGTATCACGAATCCTGTTATAACCTCAGAAGTGGCGAAAATTATAAGTATAATTTGTTATATAAGTATCTATAAATGGGTTAGTAAATGGCTAATAACATTCTTGAATTCTGTGACTAATCCCATTATTAGCCTGTATAACACTTTTTTTCATGAAAGAAAAGAGAAGGACAGCCATAAAAAAAAGAAGTGCATAAATATAGTATATAAAAAAGAAAATAGTTAAAAGAAAAGGAAAACCAATAAAATATAATAAATAAATATTTAGATGGGTATATGTAATGATAAAATAAATGTATTTGTATTTAATTTAACTTGTGCACATTTTAATTTTTAAATGTGTATTAAATTAAGTATATACAAAACTATTGCAATTGTTGAAAAAAATAAAATTGAATTTTTTTTTTTTCATGCAATTGAAAAAATAATGCAATTTTTAATATTCTAGGATTAATAAATATGAAAACCTAGTGAAATTTATGATATTTAAATTATTTTAAATTTAAAAAGGCATTAAATTTGTTAAAATTTTGGTACATTTTAAAGTCATATAAGCAAAGTATGAGTAAAATGTAGTTTGCCATGGCACAAATAAATAAAATTTAACTGATGTTCTATTCTTTTTATGTAGTTTTTTGAATTCATAGATTTTTTCAAAAAGAATCAACAATTTGCCAAATAATAAAATATTTAGTTCTTCAAACAAACTTTTGCGTTTAAATAACTTCAATTTCCATAAAGTATTTTGTTCCTATATTCGGATAACCTATGTTATTTTTAGGAACTTTTATAGAAAGATCCCAAAATTTTAAATTATTTCCTGTTTCGAAGTGGCGACATACAGTCAACCCTCCTACAACGCGAGAGATACGTTCTTAGAAAACGTCGTGTAGTAGGCAATCGCGTTGCAGGAGACATGAACTCTATAGAAAAAAAGGGGTTAGGTTCCAAGTATAAAAAAATGCAATTAAATTAATAATTAAATATACTCAAGATTTTATTAGAAATCCTTCAATAAAATTATAATAAATTAATAAAAATTAACAAAATTAAAATTAAGAACTAAATAAAAATTCAAATTTATAAAGATTAAAATGTAAAAAGGAATATTGATGAATATAAGAATAATATCACTGCTAACCGGATTATGCCGCGAACGTTTTGCTGGTGCTATATCCGAATCTGAACTACTAAAACAAGAGATAGGTTCGTTAGCTCTTGCGGTCGTTTAAAACATTCCGAGATAAGCGATTTTTTTTAAAAAATAATTTTTTTTAATCACGTTGTAGGAAAAAAATCGCGTTGTGAGAAAAATTACCGCCATTTATGAATCGCGTTGTAGCGAAAACGCGTTATAGAAGTGTCGCGTTGTATAGGGTTTACTGTACTTAAGTTTTGTTTATTGATTTTTATTTTTAAGGATATTATTTTTAATTTTTTCAATTGTTAAAAAACACTAAAAAAATGTTTAATAGGGATAAAAATTAATTTAATTTTGTGAAACTAAAATAACAAATAAAAAAAATTAAATAGTCGTTTTTCATTTTTGAAGCAAAAATTAATCAAAAACGAATTTTCCTTATTTGATTGGAATTATTTTTTTAAAATTAATACTTTCGTGTTTTTTTACACGAAAGAGGTCTAGTGAAGTTAAACTATTCACTGGTATCATTCACTATAAATTTTTCATCACAAAAAACTAAAATGGTAACCAACCTGTCTGTATTGCCATGTCTATAAATAATTTAAAGGAACATTTTGGAGTTCTAGGTACAATTAACAAGGATAAAAAAGTGCGAATTTTTAGACAAAACGGAAGGTATTAAAAATTCAACCTTACAATAAAGAATGCTATTAAATTCTTAGTCCGTAGTTTGATTTTATTTCCCAAAATAATTAATATTTTCTTAACAACGTAAAAATTCAGAAAATAATAATTATCCGGGAAAAAATTCTCACAAATTCCACCCAAGGATACGTCTAACTAAAAAATCCTTTAGGTTGATTTTCCGATCATCATACTCTTTTATTATTTCGGACCATTTGAACCTTTCAACCCTTACACAATAATTTTCTATTTCCGTACAATAAGTGCATCATTTTAAAATCATGAATCTGCAAAGAATTTCCGCAAAATTATAATAAAAACGTCAACGTAAAGCAAGTCAAAGTGATAATTTTACAAACAATAAACTCTCTCAAGTCCTTATTATATTTATATGGTTAGGGGATTAGTGCAATAACCTGGTAACACGGAATTTAAATTATTTTTGTTATTGTTTTTAAAAGCATTCGGCAAATACGCATGAAACTATTTTTGTCCTCTTTTCTCATAGTGCAAAGTAAAAAACAAATGTAAAAGTTACTAGCAGGATCACGGCCGGCATTAAAGAACACTTTTTTTCCTCTTTTCTCATAGTATGAAGTGAAAGAGAAAAAAAATAGTTTTGTTATAAAAATAAAAGCTAATAGCAGGATCACGGCCGGTATTAAAGAAAACTTTTTTTCCTCTTTTCTCATAGAACGAAGTAAAAGAGAAAAAAAATAGTTTTGTTATAAAAATAAAAGCTACTAGCAGGATCACGGCCGGCATTAAAGAACACTTTTTTTCCTCTTTTCTCATAGTATGAAGTAAATGAGAGAAAAAATAGTTTTGTTATAAAAATAAAAGCTAATAGCAGGATCACGGCCGGTATTAAAGAAAACTTTTTTTCCTCTTTTCTCATAGAACGAAGTAAAAGAGAAAAAAAATAGTTTTGTTATAAAAATAAAAGCTACTAGCAGGATCACGGCCGGCATTAAAGAACACTTTTTTTCCTCTTTTCTCATAGTATGAAGTAAATGAGAGAAAAAATAGTTTTGTTATAAAAATAAAAGCTAATAGCAGGATCACGGCCGGTATTAAAGAAAACTTTTTTTCCTCTTTTCTCATAGAACGAAGTAAAAGAGAAAAAAAATAGTTTTGTTATAAAAATAAAAGCTACTAGCAGGATCACGGCCGGCATTAAAGAACACTTTTTTTCCTCTTTTCTCATAGTATGAAGTAAATGAGAGAAAAAATAGTTTTGTTATAAAAATAAAAGCTAATAGCAGGATCACGGCCGGTATTAAAGAAAACTTTTTTTCCTCTTTTCTCATAGAACGAAGTAAAAGAGAAAAAAAATAGTTTTGTTATAAAAATAAAAGCTACTAGCAGGATCACGGCCGGCATTAAAGAACACTTTTTTTCCTCTTTTCTCATAGTATGAAGTAAATGAGAGAAAAAATAGTTTTGTTATAAAAATAAAAGCTAATAGCAGGATCACGGCCGGTATTAAAGAAAACTTTTTTTCCTCTTTTCTCATAGAACGAAGTAAAAGAGAAAAAAAATAGTTTTGTTATAAAAATAAAAGCTAATAATAGCAGGATCACGGCCGGCATTAAAGAACTTTTTTTTTCCTTTTTACTCATTTGTAGGAGGTAAAAGAGAGAAAAAATAGTTTTGTTATGAAAATAGAAGCTAATAGCAGGATCACGGTCCGCATTAAAGAACATTTTTTTTCCTTTTTACTCATATGTACAAAGTAAAAGAGAAGAAGAATTTTGGGATAAGATGAATTCTAATAGGAAGACTGAAACCGGCATTAAAGAGCTGTTTATATTTTTTAATGAAATAGAATTCTTATAAATGTTGCATAATAAGATCACTATGATTCAGTATCACGAATCCTTTTACTAGAATCTTATACAGCTTATAAGTGGTATAACAGTTATTTACAAGAATAATCTGCTAGTTGGGATGATTCAGGTTGTAATTTATTTTGAAACAACGAGACAAAGTTAAAAAAAAAATGTATGACCACTGTTCTACATATTATATCTATCTTGAGATTGCTGCAATGAAAAAAAAAACAGAAAGCTACATCAGCTACAGATACAAGTACAAGAGTAACGTTGAAAACCGTATCCGGAATTTATATACTATAATATAGAAGACAAATATTTTACATTGTATAATGACAAAATGTCTACTTAAATTATTAGAGCAATTCTTTTTTTGCAAATTCATCGACCAATAACTATTATTGGCATTATAAAAAATTTCAAAGTTATTTCTAACATATTAGTTTGACTCCTATTTTTTTAATATTCTCTTTTAGTTATATATTTAAAAATAAACAACAAAATTAAAAATTTGGTATATCAAGATAAAAATATATTTTGGGTTATTTATTAACAAAATTCTTTTTGTATAATTAGTTTATTCTATATATATATATATATTTATTTGGACAGAATACACAATATATAATATGTATAATTGTTTAATATATAAAATTTTCTATCGCAAAAAAAAATAAAAATTTAAATATTTTAATTTCTCACCTGTTGATTAGCACTATTATTATTATTATTATTAATAACATTATTATTATTATTATTATTATTATTATTATTATTATTATTATTAATATTATTGTTATTATTATTATTATTATTATTTATACAATTTTGAAAATTTCGTTTTGTTGATATTATAACAATACCATTAGTTGTTGTAGTTGATGTTGTTGTAGAACCATCAATATTATTTGTAGCGCCACAATTGCTGGTATTACCATTATTATTATTATTATTATTATTTACTGTCATATTAGAAAAATTATAATTATCTAATGGATTCGTTGTCATTGCTATTAATGAATTAACAATTTCTGGTGTTTTCGGTGTTGTACTTAAGCCACCAGTGTCAACACCGAGCAATGATGAAGGTGGTATATTTAAATTAAACATTTTTGTTGTTTATTTTATTTTTTTTTTAATTTTCAATATTATAAAATTTATGACGTTTGTTTAATTTATTAATTTTTTTTTTTGTTAAAAAAAAAATTAAATAAATAAATTTTTTAATCACAGTTAGGTTTAATTTTTTAGATTTTAAATTTTTTATGTTTATTTTTGTGCAGAATTCTATTTTTTTTTTCAATTAATCGAAGTTTTAAAAAAAATAAACAATTGGTGCTGATTCTTATTAAAAATTAGAAAATAAAAAAAGTTGGACTTTTCAAATATTTTTCAAATTTTAATTATATTCTTTTTTTTTTTTAATTTAATTTTTAATCTTAATAAATTATAATCACATTTATTATATAAATATTTTTTTTATTTTAAAATAATGACATCTTATATTTATTTTGGATTTTATATATTATTATTTTTAATTAAGGCAAATTTTTGTCACGTTTTCATTTATTTAAATTTTCTGTTCAATTAATATTTATTTTTTATTAGTTTTAAGTTTTTATTTTATTTTAAAGTTGTTGTGACTCATTGGAAATAATTTTTTGCTGCAAAGTTTATTATCTGAAAATGAGAAAAAAAAAATTTCAATCTTAGTTAGGTGGAAATTATATAAAAAAACAAATATATATCTGTAATGTAATATTAAAAGTTTCCCAAAGGCAAAAGTTAATATAAAAAAAATGCTTATAGAGAAAATAATCTTGTATCCTTTGATGGAGAAATATTTAAAATTTTGAACAAAAAATATATCAAAACAAAGTAATACTAATATATACAATGCCACTGTATTGTATAATTTATAATATTCCTGAAATATTATAAGCAAAATTCATATTTAAATTTTCAGCAAAACTATGACTAATACTTAAAGTTTTCCCACTAAAATGTATATAAAAAAAAATTAAGAAACATTTAAAAAAAAATTTATTTCCCAAGAAAATTGCACCCTAATAACAAGTCGGATCAGCATACGAAATATTAGAACTAAAATTTATGGTATTCCAACTCCAATTCATTTTGTCTGCTGATCCAATTTATCTTCTCAAATAGTTACAGCACATTTCAAAAATTCTATATAGATATACATATATATATTCCTCTGAATTAGAGAAAAAAAAATATTATAGCAATAAACCGAATAACGATAAATTGCTATGAAAATAACATTTAATTCATTTTTATATTTTATAATAACATAAATCATATTTTTTACCACCCATAATAAAAGATTTTTTAACCTTCGTTTAAAAAAATATCGTAAATAATATTTTTTATTAGTTAATTTTTTTTTTCAACTTATCCTTTTTTGATTTTATTACCAAAAATAAAATATTTATATAATAATATCCTTAAAATGAAATGAATATTAGATAACGTTTGGCCTTTTTATTTTTTCTATTTTTTTTTTTTTTTTGAATTTCCTTAAAGCTCAATTTGTACATTTTCAAGCCAGTATAGAATCTTCATAACAAATATGAATAAAATTAAATAAATTAAAAAAAAATAATAGTCCTTTTTTTCTGCTAATTGCAAAAATATTTATAGTGAAAATGTAGATAACATAAAATAGTCGTTATTAATAATTGGGTTAATTTGTTTGTTACATAATTATTTATTTATGGCGCCATTTCTGTACTTTCATTATAGAAAACATAAACGAGTTAGTTGTGTATATATAGTCTTGTTTTACCGCATTATTTTGTGAAAACTAAGTGAAATCTCTGGGATCCATTTACACACGATAATACACTTGAATATGATGCTTCTTTGTTTATTTTGATTTATACGCATTTAATTAAAATAAAGAAATAAATGAGCCTTAAACAATTTTTTTTGTAACAAAATTAAAATTTTCACAGATACATTATAAAAAGGTGTTTTGTAGAAGGCAGCATGAGTGTAAAAGTTTATTAAAGCTCTTTAATTAATATCTATTTCACTTGTTTTTTTTTTGGGATAAATAACATTTTTTGTACATAATATTAGCGGAAAATAATTTTTCTCTTCGCAATTTTTTTTTGTTGTTAACTTTTTTTGCATAAAAAGAATAGAATTATATTTATTTATTTATTTTTTTCAACAATGATATTCTTAAATTCCGGCATATTCAATGGATATATTTTGTTTATATAAAAAAAAAACAACAAAAAATCTAATCATTCAAATTTTACCATAACCATGAAATTAACTTTTGCTTGTCAAAAGCTCATGAAATTAAGAATATTATAATGGTTAGTTGAAAAAAATAAAAAATAATAATCAAAATAAATTAGTGAATATAGTAGAATTTAATTATATTTATAATCTGATTCTAAAATTGGAATTTTTAACCTTGAAAATTTTTGATATATTTTTTTTTATTAATTTGGTTTTACTATGTTCTAAAATTCTGTTTTTTATAAGCTTTCATTCTAAATATTTTATTTGTTTATTTATTGTTAATGTTAATATATAATTGTTTAATAATAAATGTTAATGCGGTCTTCCTAAGGATGTAATAAAATTCATTTCTTTTTGACGAAATATAGATATAGGATTGTAAACTTATGTTCTCAATATTTTGAAACTACATGTTCTGTTAACAGACCACAAGTAAAGTCTAGTGCTAAATTGTTTTAGGTAACTTTTCCGTTTTCAATTTTAATTTCTTGTGGTCATGTACTTCAGGAGGATGTTTTGGCGCAACCTTATTTTTAGAGAATGATTTTGGGTGTTTAGTCAAAAATTTAAAAAAGTACTCGACTCACTGAAGCTACGAAAATTCCTTGATTTTATTAAAATCGATTGATTTATAAGGGAGGTAGAATATTTATACGAACAGTCTATGTCACTATAGCTTCTTCTTCAATTAAATTTTTAATGGACAATGTAATCCATATAATATAAAAATTGTGCATCTTTCAATATTTTTTTTGATCGATTTTCATTTTCGAATATGTAGACGGTATAATTAAAAAAATATTTTAATTGTATGCAACAATGTTGCAAATGTTTAAATTATAATTATAATTAATTGATATAATAAAATGTATTATTGTAGTATACATAAATTTAAAAAAAAATAAAAAATAATAATATTTTTTTTTTATGGATTAGAATGTTAGAAGTTAGAATAAAAAGATATGAGAATAATAATAAAAAAAAAAAAAACTTATTTAAAATATGTATAATTTGTTTTTTTATTACACTATATGTAATGTAATAAAACGCTAACATATTTAATGACTTGGGAATCTAATAATGTATTTTGTTTCGAAAAGCCTTGAAATATTAACTGTAGTACGTATCTAAAACATACACATACCATATAATATAATATATTTGCGATGAACGAACATTAAATTAATGAAGTTAAAAACCTTGAAATCACTATAAACATTTTCACCAATTATAAATCGCCTCAATTTAGTTATATAAAATACAAATTATAATTTTATGTTATTTTCCATTTTCCATTTATTTGTTACATAAATTAGGTTAAAGAAGTAAAATCACTATATAATCTTATTATTACACAAAATGTATATAAAAAAAATTTCTAGGACTAAAATTAAGTATCGGAAAAATAAATTAAAAGAAAAAATTTAATAGTAAATTAATAAAGAATATTGAAAATTGTTTATTACTATATTGTAAATTATAGCTATAGATAAAATAAATTGGGGCATTTGTGTATGCAGTTATTTAATTAAAGGATCAATCTGTGCGACAATTAAATGGAAACATAACGATTCAATTTTATTTACGATAAAAAAAAGTAATATAAATAAAGGTATAATAAATTCTTCGATTAGAATGAACATTCTAAGTATAAATGCAACGCATAATTGCTTATCATATATGCCATATATATAGAAAAATAATCACCAGGAAGATAGAAAATATGAACTTTTTTATAATTTGCGCTAAAATTAAATTTACATAATAAAAAAAAAGGAAATCTTGTTATAGGCAGGTTTAAAAATTACAAACGCGGTTACATTATATCATATTTATATTAATTGATTTGTTAATTGCACCATGCTCGACTTCATAGTATTTTTCAAAACCCAAACACAAAATATTCCCCAAACAAAATCAATCCGCTTAATTTTAGAATTTTTCCCTAAAAATCATAATAAATAAATAACATTTTTGCAAAACAAAAAATACAATGCAATATTAATGCTATTTTGATTAAATGTCAAAACATATTTTATGAGAAGAAGAAAAAAATACATACATATATTTTTTTATTTCGCCTTTGATTTACATTAAAAATTCACACAAAAAATTAATTTTGTTTTGAAGGTGTTTCAATTTGGGCGTAACTTATTGATTTAATTTTTTTATTTTTCTTTTGTTGTAATTTGATATCTTTATATGGATACAAAATGAAAAAAATTAAAAAAAGAATTTCAAAAATCCTTAAAGGTTATAATAAAAATTACAAAAAAAAAGCAGTAAATAAATTAAATTCATTATTGGTTTTTATCGTTTTGTCACGAAATCGCTACTGATAAATTATAAAAAAAAAATTATGTTATTTGATTTTTAAATTTGCTTTTATTTTTTTTATTATTTTTTTCTTTCTGATAAAATAAGTAATTTATCAAAATTTTCACTCTCCTATATGAAATTTCATTATTATATGAAAGGCAGTTTAGAATTATTTAATAAGAAGAAATTCATTTATGGAAAATTTATATAAATTTTAGTTCAGTTATCAGAGAATTACACAAAATGAACATATAAGCATATGTTTCTGAATGTTTCATATTTATAACCGCAAATTTAAAATTTACATTATATATAATATGGGAAATTTTTTCGCAAAGTAGTGTGAAAAATGCATTGAAAGCGCCTTAAATTTTCTAACATTCTTGTTTTCGAATGAACAAAAATTAATTAGAGATATATAATATAATTAAATAACCTTCACTGCTCTAAAGTTTCAAAGTTTTTTCCGTTAAAATGAACTCTATTGTCTCTTATTTTTAGTCTGTTTTCCATCTGAAATGCTTGTGTGAAATATAACTAATGAACCAACCAGTTGATTTTTATGCTTTGAATCCCAAAACATGTGTTTTTTTCATTTTGGGTTTCGGAGTTAGAGACTTTCAATCAGCCATGGATCTAAAAAATTGTTATATAAAATTTCACAAAAGTTTAAAAGGTTTCTATAAAATTAGTATGTGGGTATATTATAGGAACTTCAAATAATTCTAATGGCCCAAAGATTTGAACTAGGGTCTGGATTTTGATATTTGCCTAATAGTTTATGACTAAATGCTAATTATATTGAAGGACCCCAGAGAATATGTTCTGCTCCTGTGTGTATCTTAAAATGAAAGTATCTTAAATCTCAATGCTGAAAACGGTATGAGGTAGTGTTCTATATTTTTTTAATTTTTTTTTTTGTTGAAAATCCAAAAACTGATAAAAGTTTATGCATTAGCAACATTATTTTAATAACTGAAAATACTCGTACATAGAATTTTCACTCACACTTTCAGTTGATTCTAATATAGTATTGTATGGTTAATGTGTATTCAATATATAATTTATCGATTTTATCTCATTTTTGAATGTTTCAGAGTTTTAAAGTAAATATTACAATAGAATATGTTATTAAATTATTTTTATGATTTACTTATTAAAAGTAAAAGTTTTTTTTTTTACTAAGTTCCGCACTCCTTTAGATAAGAATCGAATTTTACTAATAAATAAAACAGAATATAAAAAATATGTATATTAAAAAATGAAAAAGTTTATAATGCAATAGTAGTATGTGATTGTAAAATAAATGCAATTTTTTGTAATAAAATTTTTATTTACAATAATTTTTTTTTATTCTAAAAAAAAAAAATGAAAAACATTTTCAGATCATGTGATAATGATTCATTTTTTGAGAATAATGAAAAGTTATCTGAAAAATTTAATCAATTTCACAATTTAACAACATTTGTATTTTCTCTTCCATTTGAATAAATATTGAATGAAAAAAAAAAATAAATAAAAATAATGTGAATTTATTATAAAAATGTGGGAAAACCCTAATAATAACTTTAAAACAAAAAAAAAAGTTTTGGAAGAAATTTTTGAACTTAAAAACAATTAAGCTAGCATAGTAAAATGAAGAATATTATGTTTGGGGCTATTATGTTTATTTTGAATTTTTTTTTTGTTGAAATATGTTGATTTCACAAACGGAAATAAATAATAAAATGCCTATGTATATACATATACAGAAATTTTATTTGCAATAAAATAAAAGAAAAAAATTATAAGTTTCCAGTATAGTTAATAAACTTATGATTTTCCAATATAACCACAGTCTGTCTTAAACTTCTATGACCTTAAATAAAAAAAATTGCATTGAACTATTCATGGGAAACTGAAATAAAAAATCTTACAAACTTATAAATCAAAACAGTCTCAACTCAAAATTTTAATTTATTCAATATTACATATATTATTATGTAATATTTTCCCAATTTAGACGATATTTTACTAATATTTTTATAATATTCTGGCCACGTAATGTGTACCTTATACTCTTATACAGATACTCCATGACTGCAACTTTGACATACGGTTTTTATATTTATGTTCATTTGTGAAAAATATAATATAATACTTAATTAAGAAAACTTTCAATTTAAAACATCATAGGCGCCCTGAATTGATAAAAAGAATATAGTAAAGAATAATAAAATTTCTGCGTTTTTCTTTCATCTGCGCTTAGCATATACTTATTAAAGGATATGAACTTTTTATTGCGGCCCTGATGAATGGATTGTTAATTATTATTTTTCAAAATAATCAGATTATAAATTAAAGTTAAAAAAAAAAAAAATAATTTTATTACTGATTTTCATTGCAAACTCTTCAATTGACCTAAATTTTACTTCATTAAATAATGAAATATATACAAAAAATATACATAAAATATACATATATGTATGTATAATAATTTTTATTAGAGTTACGAGATACCACTTTGAATTTAAATTTTTTTAAAAATTTTTTTTTTAAATATTTATACACATAATATTTACAATTCGCATAAATATACAAAACTGCAATTATACAGAAAAAAATAAAAAATTAAACAACTTGAATCATATCATTTACAACTTTTTCTTTTTAAATTAAAGTTTTTTCTTACACTAAGTTGTAAATAGTATTTTGCTATAAAAAAACAAATCATAAAATTTAACAAATTATTTAATTTACAAAATAAAAAAACTGAAATAAAATCATTCTTAAAATAAATAAATCGTTAAAAAAAAAAACAGATACGGACTTCTTGATTTCTCTGTCCCAAATAATGGTTGCACCAAGGACAACGAGACAAAAATTATTTCAAATATATTTTTGTTTTTTGGTTGCTAAAGGTCCAATTATGTTAAATTTAAAATTATTTCCAAATTTAATATTTGTCAGTAGCAAAATTTTTAGAGCTTTTAATTTTAATGTCAAATGTTTTTGTAGTTAATATCAAAACAGTTTCAGAAGGGTTTTATTTTATTTGAAGTTGTGAATAAAGAATTTTGAGGAATATTCAAAAAATAAAAAGAATAAAATTACACGAAATTGAAAATTTATAAGCCTTTCCATTTTATGGAATTTTTCCAGCCAAGCTCAATTCTATTAATTTTGCCAATTTTATAATTTGTCATAATATAGTTGCATTATCTGCCAACCGCAAGATCTAGAATTTAAATTTATATTGCGTTTATTTTATTAACATAATATGCATATTTAACAGGGGTTCCCCTAATTTCTATATAATATAATCTAATTATGTTATTTTAAAATTACTTTATATTTAAATACAAAAGAAAAAAAGATTAGTTCATATTATCATTTATTAAAAAAAAATATAATAAATATGTAGGTATGAACATAATAAAAAAAAACATAATAATGTGAATGAAAAATGAAAAAATAAAATAAAAATATGTGAGATCAAACGATCCGCTGATGCCTTTGTGCGTTTGCAGCATGAAAAAAAAAACATTATTATTATATTTATTTAAAATATTCAAAAAATGTTTTCAGTTGAATTATTTTTGAACAAAATGAGAAATAAATAAAAAATACTAAAATAAAAATAAGATTTACTTAATTTAAATTTTGACACCGTAAAAAATTTTGAGGAGGAGCTGCGTGCGGGAATTTGAACACTTTATAATAAACACTTTGTTATTGTGTAATTAAATTCAATTTTTTTTTTTTTTTTTTAACAATTACATATATTTTTTTAGTGTATTATTATGCTGAGCAAAAAAAAAAAAGGTTTCGAGAACTTATGCGTATATTTTTAAAATTTTTAATAGAAATAATTTTCTCCGTTATGCTATGTTGAAGCCCAAAAATCTGTCAAATAAATTATTTTGAAAAATTATTGTTTTATGTTCTGTGTTTTATATGCTATAAAATATTAAGCGTAAAAATTTTTCCTGAGACAAATAATATTAATAAAATAAACTCGAATACATAAAAATAATAAAAAATATCGTGTTAATAGTTTTGTCTTCAAAATTCCTTTGACAAAATACATACGCATAGTTTCAATTTACATTACGATAAAATGACATCTACCTACATTTTTTTTTATGTATATGCTGCTATGCCTGCTATATATATGTGTAAATTGTACGCACTTGTACATACCAAATGGAAATTTAAAATTTTGCATAATTTTAAATTTTTTTTAGGGAACTTCAGTATTTAATTGAAACAAGCTACCTTAAATTTGTTTTATTAAAGTGTTGTTTACATAGCAGCAAAAATAAGTAACTTGACAAGAACTGAAAATGATGTAGCGTTCACCGCGCTCTGTGGTATTTAAATCAATAATGCTCGGCTCAAGGGTATAATGGAATTGTTACTTTTTGATAAAAAAAAAAATGAATGAAAAACTTAATGCACAGTTGGAAAATATATTAACTGTATAGTATTCGCATATCTTTTACCCAAAAGTATAAAGAAATATAGCTTTTGTTATCTTTTGGCAATATCGAAACAAAAGTATAGAATGCATTTTATTTTATTCAGTATCATTGGGGATTTTCGCTATTATTTTTTTTTATAATTTATAGTAATTTTTTTAATAGCTGTGCTATATGCAAATGTTAAAAAATAATTTATATAATTGAAAAAATGTAAAATAAATTAAAAACAATAAGTAATTGACTTGTGTGTGACAAATTATATAAAAAAAAAAAGAAGAAAATTTGTTATATATTTTTTTTCGTTATTTGGAAAACATTTTGTAGGCTGACTTCTATAATGACAATTATTTATGTGTCGAGGCAGATACATAACTTTTAATTTCAACTAAAATTATGTATGTTAATGGAATAAATCAAAGTAAGAATTGATTTTAAATATCTAACATTAATATTGCATAATTGAATTTTGCATAAAATTACGAGACCATTGTAAGCCATTTCATACTTTCTTTAGTAATTTTATTTTTAGTAAGAAAAATCAGAAAAATAGATAAACGAATTGAAATCTACTTAACGTAGACATGTTTCCTAAAATCGACTTTAAATTAACTAAAGTGAAATTGTACAGCATGAAGATACAGATATATGTATCACTTAATGTAATTTCTACTGGACTCAATGTAAGTGTCATCTAAGACAACACAAAAATAAAAATAATCATTTTGCAAAAGGAAGAACTTTAATCAGACAATAATATATTTATACGAAAATCATATAATTTTACAATGAGTCATTTAAAAAACATAAGACTTTATGCAGTTTGAAGTTCAAAGTTTTGTTAATACTTTAATTTTTTTTTTTATTATGTTAATTATGTATACTTTTAAGCTTAATTTGAAATTAATAATTACAAAAAAAAAAAAAAATTGTTTATGAATGTTAATGAAATTTTTATTACTATTGATAATTATTTAAATAATAATATAGTTTCACTTAGAAATTTTATGTTAAATTAAATTATAGTCAACATTTTTCCTAAATTAGCTCTGTAATGAGATTTTATTTAACAATTAGCATTATAATAAATTTTTTTTTACAATATTTAATTTTTAAATATTAATTTTGAATTAACAGGTTTCATTGAACTATACATAAATTACATATGGTATTTTTTTTTTTTTTCAAATTTAGTTTTATGTTCAAATTTAGTTTATCACATCTGCAAGTGGGGGGCATTTCATCAATTTATATGCAGCATAATTATATATGTACATATGGATATCAAATCAACATCTTAAAAAAATTTTTTTTTTAATAAATTTGTTGATAGCTTAATTTAATATATGTAAATTAAATGTTTAAGCATAAAAAATAATATATTAAAATCTATAATAAATGTCATATTTTATCTTTTTTAAATGGAATATTTTGTTTAAATAGATAATATTCGATCAATGCTAATTGCTAGGTTGTTTATTTTTAATATCTATTTATTTGCAGTGCCTTATTCAACACACAACATCACATAATAATATACACTGTGTATGTATATACATGTAGTATACATATAATAACTGAATTGAATGTTGTGATTACAAAAAAAAAAATCTTTTTCTAATTTAATAATAATAATAAAAATTTCATTAAATTTATCTATAAATTGCATTCTCAAGAATCAATATTATTTTCAATTGATCAAAGTTATATAAATTGAGTGTGTAAAATGAAATACAATTTTTATTTATTTTTCTTATTGAATAATGTTTTTGCAGCCTTAAAATATTTAATTGTACATAATATAGATTAAGAGCCATTTTCGATATTTAGTTACGGAAAAACTTGTAAGTATCTCAAAAAGAGCTTGATGTGAATCAAAGAAGACATATTCCGCATGCTAAAGCTATGGGTTGTTCTAAAATTTATTATATTTTATTATTCGTATTTGTTGACGTTTTTAACGTGTTCAATAAATTTCTTAGAATTAGCTCAACTGGTGTTATAAGTAGTGTCTTTAGCAGTGTCCCTATTAGCACTGTTTTTTTAAATTTTAGTTTAGATATAAGAAAAATCAATATAATTTATTCAGCACATCTTATGTTTTCTTAATTTGATTTCTCTCTGTAAACAATTTTTTTTTTAATATAGAAAATATTTGACTTATTGGCTATTTTTTTTATTGTATTTTATTGATTTATAATTTTTTTCTTAATGTTTGAAATTGTTAACTAATCTTAATCACTTCAAGTTTGCATATATGTGCTTAAAAGGTTGGATAATGGTTATACAACTTTTTCCAACGAACATTTTTTAAATATTTTTAAACAAACAAAAAAAAAATAAAGAATTAAATTAAAATATTCATTCATTATGACAAAAATATTTATTAATATATTTTATTTTTATATGTTTACTTTTTTTTTCCATTAATTTTTATTATTTTTTATAGTATAGAACTCGTTCATTATATCGACGGCCGGCGGCGCAGATCTTTTTAACTAACTGAAGGTTATCTAAAAAGTAAATAGAAGGAATAAAGATATTTTTCGGAGAGAAAAAAAGATAGAACAATTTTCATAACTTTATGAAAAAATTTAATTAAATGTAAATTAAATTAAAAGGTATTATAAAGTGTTAGAAAATTTGTTGAACATACGACTTTGTAAATCATATATGCTTACAGTGTGTATATTACATGTCATATACTTATAAAAATAAAACATAAACAGTTGAGAAGACAACTTGATTTTAATTCAATACATCTAAATTATAATCAATATGAAAAAAAATTATCATTCCACACAATCTTTAATTTTTTATAAGAAAAAAATAAACATTTATAAGACATCTATCTATACATAATTTTTTTTTTGCTGTCAATATTATATTAAAACAAAAATAATGTTTTATAAAAGATTTTATAATAATTATATTTGAAAATTAACAATTGCCGCCTTTATTCGCGTACAACAAGACAGTAAGCCGCCTTGATTACAGACAGAAAAAAAAAATTTTTTTTTTGTTCAGCTCATTAGCGACTAAAAATAAGCGCAAAGATTATATTTAGTTTCATTCATGGTTACATTGCATATATATTGAAAATTTCTATAAAAAAGCTATTTTCAGATATTTTCAAAGAAAAACACATATAATTGTTTATTTTGTTTACATTCGATGGTTTTGAAATAATCTTTACATATTTTATTGTATTCCATTACCTCTAATTGTCAATATGAAATATGCACTTTTTTATAACTTCAAGAATTTTACATCATGTACAATCTATTCATTTTAAATTCCTAATACAGGGCTTTCTAGTTAAAATAATCAGTAAATTTAATTCAGAAGATATCCAATTTTTTAAATTTCTTTACCAGAATTCGGTAGCAGCTGTATATCAAATACGTTATTAAAAGATAATAAAATTTATTTCTTATATTTTCATATATTTTTATAAAAACAAAATTGTAGGGATTTGTTACACAAAATGATCGAATGGAATCTTAAATATTTTTTTTTGCTCTTAAACATTTTCTAATAAAAAATATTCTTGAAAAAAATTATATTTAATACACATAGTTATATATATTTTTTAGTAATAAAATAAAACATTTTTATTTTATTTAATTACCCAATTGACACTATTTTAACAAAAATGCAAAAAGTTCAAAAACATTTTTATTAAGATTACATCTGATTAGATTTTATATAATATTTAATGTATACAATTGAAACAAAAATTAAATGATTCAGGCCTTGTTAGGCTTGTGTCAAAAGCTTATTGGAATTTTTAATGAATATTATAAATGCTATAAAAATAATTTATATATTATTTTTTTATTATTTATATATTTTTTTTTATTAAGAAATAAAAAAGGTCATACACATATGACATGCATCTATATGTGTAATTTGATCTATATTTTAGTTTCACAATTTCGTACTAAATTTTTTGTTTTTTTTTTTGACAAGGAAATGTTTTTATTTTCTACATATTTTTATAATCAAAATTATTGACTTTACATTAAAAAAAATTTAAGAAACTAAATACTAATTAATCATTAGTAAATAAACTCTTAACATAAATGCTTAAATTATAATCTTTGTTGCAGTATTTATTTCCTCACGTATTTTCTTATCAATATAAGATTATAAAAAATTAATAAAATAGTACAACATTAGTAGTTTAAAAACCATTGCTATAGTTTTTTTTAAATTTTTTGTTAATTTATATTTTTAGTCTGAGCATATCTAAATGATTTATTTTAGAATGACCTATTATATCTTGTTTTTTTTAGTGTCTATTTTTATATCAAAAATATGATAATTAATTATATTATGACAGTTAGATGCAATGCAGTCAACATTTTTTTTTTCACCCATATAAATTAGTCTACTATAACAACACACTAAACTAATAAATAATAATCAAAAAAACAATTTTTTTTTCTAATTTTCATAAAAAAAATAAAAATAAATTGTTATATGAAATTTTTATCTTAAAGTTAAATCGAAATATAAAAAAGTCAGACGAATAAAAATTTATGGTAAGTATTTTAAAAAGAAAAAAATTGATAATGTATTAGATGTAAATAAATTTTATAAAATATGAACTAATTATCTATATTTTATTAATACAATAATTATGAATCGACAAATTAGAATAACATTAATCATTTTATTAAGTATATATTGTGGTAGAGTGTAATAAGAAAACATTAACATAATAATTACTATACATTCAAAATTCCTTCTAAATTTATAAAATAAGATAATCATTTTCAGTTTATACAAAACGAACAATAGTTCCTCTATCACGGTTCTTTTGCATACAATTAACTAAAACTAAGATTGACAGCTGTTTTATTGCTTTGACTCTACTGCTTAAGGATAGGATTTAATAAAAATGAAAACGAATTAGGCTTTATCAAGGGTTAATTAATAATATTAAATTTCTTTTTTATAATATTAATTAAACTTGAAAATAAAGCTTGAAATGAGGGCGAAATAGATTGATAAGATTATAAAATGTAATTGATTTTGTGTTTTTAAATAATTTTATTGCTCAAGAAAATCGAGTACAAGAATCAAGATCAATTTATTTCAATGATTTTTAACAAAAGTTCTTTAACAGCATCTTAACATTCATATAGATCTCAATTATAAAGTTCCCCGCTAATATCGTCTATAAATTTATTTTTAACTCTTAAATTATTTCTGTTCGATATGTGAAATTGACTCAAATTTTGTATATCACAATACTTTTCCTTCTCCATTTAGAAAGCCTGCAAATATGTAGAAAAAAGATATCATTCTCAATATTTTCAATATCCGTTAGGTTAAAGTTTATTTAACATTTTAATATCCTTTAATACGAATTTCTTAGCACTCCTCTAACATTGCAGTTTACGACTAGATCACCTTAAGCAATATTTTATTTATCTATTTTTTTTTTAAAGTTTGATAAATGTTATTTGATTTATTTAGGTCAAAAAGAAGACTTCTTTCTTCATTTTCATTCATTTATTTATATTTATATTTATTTATTTTGTTTATGGTGGGAAGAAAAATATTTTTTTTTATAGAAAATTAATTCGTTCGCAAAATTTAATATTCTCGTATAAAAAAAAAAAATAAATGTTCAAGTCCAATTTTTTTTTATAACTGACGCCTACATGTACAAATAAAAGGAAAAAAAAGGAAATTTTACAATTTTCTTTAGTGTTACGCCGTTTCAATAAATTAGTATAGAGAATATGTTTAAAATTTAATTTTCGAGAAAATGTGCTATAAATATACATACAAAAATATCTATTAGTTTATAATTAGTGAAATGAAACCTATATGCAAACAAATTAAATTTTGTTTTTATACATTTTTGATAATCAAAATAGTAAATAATGTTATAGTTATTCCTTAAAATTAATCAAAATATTTTATAGTACCAAAATATTTCATAGTACGAAATCATAAACCGCAGAATATTTTATTAGAATTCTTCTTCAGTAAAGAATTTTGGCGCCAAAATTATTAATATTATTATGTGGATATGGAAATTAAAGTTATTCTGTGTTGACGATATGCCAATACCTTAGAAGAGCCTTATTTTGAAAACGCCAGGGTTTCATTATTATAAAAATATCAAATAATGGCATTGAGAAAATTTTTAATTACTACAACTTTTATATCAATTATGATGTTTAATTACTCAAAAAAAATTATATTAATCTATTTTTCTGCATTATATTGAGAAATGAATGCGACTGAACAATTTTTCATTTTCAATTTGTCCACAAAAATATGATGGTGGAAAATAATATTTTGTAAAGGTTTGAGTAATATAGACATTGTGTCGCCAATGATTAAAATAGAAGTAATAAAAGTTAAACTTTTGTTCATCGTTATATACAATTATCCTTATTTCTGTGAAAGGAAAATAATATATGTGTGTATAGTATATATATGAAACTATAAAGCTTTATGTATAAAAAAAACCATTTTATAAATTTAAGTTACTTTATTATTATTTATATTCGTTATTTTTATCTATGTAAATTTTAATTTGTATTTAATACCAGCCAAATTGTCAACATTATAGGTATATATATTGTATGTACATAATAATGATGTATGTATATAATATAATATTTAGTAAATTTATGATAATGTAAATTATGTGCGATACATTAAGTTAAATATTATTGTTGCTAGGCTATTTAATTTTTTTTATTAAATTGAAATTAAGATAAAAATAATACTAAATTAAATTTTTATTGATAAATTATACAACAACAAACAAAAATGATATCTTAAATAATATCTCAAATTGAAAATGTAAGAATCATTTTTATAAAATTTTATTAAAATTTTAAAAATTATATAAAAAACATACTCAGGATTTGACCACAAAGATTTAAAATAGATATAATAAATTTAAGTTTTTTGACAAAAAATTTATAAAAATATTTACAAAAAAATATTTTTATTGATTTTTCCACATGTGGGGCGACAACAATTTCTTGTTTATTTGTACAGTGTATGTAAAATACATATATATAGACTTATGTATACATATACCCGTACTCAAAATTTAAAATCACTAAGTTAATAAAATTCTTGGAAAATGAATTTTCCTTAGAACCCTGAAACAATAATAATTCTGTTCACAATGACATGTTCAAAAATTTTTTATAATTTTCTAATAACTTTAAAAAAAGAAAAAAGTTCTATTACAACTTATTTTTTATTAATGTACTTGAAAATGAAAATCAAATTCTTTCAATTAAAAACAAAAAAGCGCAATAATCAACATTTTAACATTATAATTCGATTCTGTGAAATGAGGGTGTAAATTTTTTGTTTTTTGTCAAGGAAAGAAACCTTTTCAATAAAATCCTAAGGGGGTTAGCAATGATGTTTTCAAATGACTTGTTTTATGCTTAATGAACTTTGTTTAGATATTAATTGTATTTTAAAAGGATATATGTATAATGTATATATATAGTATATATTTACAACATATATATAGTTTTTGTATATTTAATGTACATTATAAATATGATTTTGTCCTTAGTGAAATGATGAAAACACAATGAAGCGTTAATAATACTTATTTTCCTGTTGTTTTTCCATAATAAAAACAAAAATTTAATATTCAATAAAGGGAATTTTTACGATATTATGATAATTCGAAATATTTGAACTTTAATTTATATTGTATATTGAGTGGTTTTTCTTTTCGAATATTATTTGCATTGAAAGGCAAAAAAAAAGAAATTCAAATCTTTTATGAATAATATTATTGTCAATATAAAATTTGGTTTTATATGTATACAATTCTTCAAATTTATGTATAAAATCATGATGAATTTCTATATATTTTCATAAGCTTCGCTTAAACCCTTCTTAGTTAATAACGCTCAATAATTCTTAATTAATAACGCTGAAAATTGGGAAATTTTAAGCGAATTATAGCTTCTATTTTTTATTGGCATTAAATTTTATATTAAAATAATTTTCTATAATATTCTTTAATTTTTTTTTGTCAAAACTCAAAGTTGAAATAAATTATGTATGTTATACATATTTGGAAATCCAATTTTATTGAAAATACTGATAAAATATCAAATATTCAGCATTTTTATCAAAAATGATCTTATACATATGTTCAAGGACGTTCGTGCTAAAAGAAAATTCATATCCTTGCAAAGGATATTATTATTTTTTTTTTATTTTTTTTTTTTTAATAAGTAAATCTCTATAGCCTTCAAAACGAAATATGGTTTTTATTTCGTTTACGGAAATAAGTTTAACAATTTTGATCACGTTTTTTGGGTGTAATTCAATATTTTTATAAACATATACAGTACAGAGAGAGGATAAAAGAAAGAAAACAAATCACTTTTCAAATGTCTAATATTTTAAGAAGAAAAGAACTTATCCTTATAGCTTTCAGTTTCTATATACAATATTATTCTTTAATGCGTAGGAGATCGTTATGTTGTATTTAGTGCTATAGAATTTAGATCACTAAATGGAGTATTATATGCACATGCAATCATTTAGATGCATCTGCGTGAATAATGAAATCATTTAGGTGCATCAGCGTAAATAATGAAATCATTTAGATGTATTGAATATTACGTAATACCTACACAAACATAATATCTCTCACAATATTTCAATACAGACTAATACAAAAAAAAAAATGAGAACTACGTAATTCATACACAAAAATAATATCACTCACACTCACAAAGAAATTAAAATAAAATTAACAAGTCATATTTCCCTTTTTTTCTTTTATCTCTAAAAGAAAGAGAATAAAATTAACGTGGAACATTTCCCTTTTTTTTTTTATTTTATCTCTAAAAGAAAGAGAAATTAAAATAAAATTAACGTGGAACATTTCCTTTTTTTCTTTTATCTCTAAAAGAAAGAGAAATTAAAATAAAGTTAACAAGTAACATTTCCCTTTTTTCCTTTTTTATTATAAATTATCTCTATATTCTCTCTTTGCAACTACCTCTCCCCTACGCATGAAAGCAGTATATAAGATATGTTAACAACTCGTTGTCTATACACACAAACACATAGACACTTGTCAATATTAATTTTGACTCGTGTCTATGTGTTTGTGTGTATAGACATCTCTTAATTAATAATAAATTTAGTTAACATATATTATAATCTACTATTCATAGGTATTATTCAATGATACATTTTTTTTTCGACAAAATAAATATCAATAATTAAAATCACACTAATAATTAATAAGAATTTTCTTACATTTTTTTCCAATTGTTTATTTTTTTTTTCAAAAACGTATTTCAATCATGTTAATATTATTGCGGTGTGAGTGGTGTATGTAAATATCGACTCATACCGCAATAATTAATTCTATGAAATTTCCTTAGTAAAGCAAAACTGAAACTTGTGTGCTTATTCAATATGAATATAGTTTAAGTAAGTAGCCTGATTAGGTTTTGAAACAATTCATAAATTTATATGCTCATAATAGTAAAAGAGTACAACGTCCGTCATGTACTAAGTGACATTTTCTACTGTTCTTAAGTACAAAAAAATTAAATATATTTTTTGCCTACTTCTCAAAATCTGATATAAAAAGTATTGCTTTTTATTTTCAATTTATTTTTAATTTTTAATTTTTCTCTCCAAAAAAAAAAAGAAGAAATTATACATATATAAAATAAATTATTAGGTATTTTTTTTTTTTATTTTTAAATATAATTTTTTGTTTTTTTTTGCTGAAAATGATATGGCACATATTGTGTAAATTATGTATATTGAAAGCCAGCCAGTATTCTGAACATTTTTTTTTTGTTTTTTTTTTAATTAGGGAGATAATTTTCAATTTAGTTTTAAAATGTATAGGTTTTATGTTCGTTTTTTTTTTGTTCTGTTTTTTCAATTTATATATTAAAAAAAAAAAAAAAAATGTTTTAATGATAGAACAAACATATGTGATTATGTGATGTTTTGAAAATTTTTATCCAAAAAATAAAAAAAAAAAGTTATTATGGTTTTTTATGTGACAACATAATATTTATGTCGACATTTGATGGACAAATGGCTCTTTTTGAAGATATGTATTTTTTTTTTTTTTTGCTACTGAACATTTGTTGTTTTTTATTTTTTGTTTCCAAGAGTATAGGAAAAAAAACTTATTTTATTATTATTATTATTATTATCATTTTTTTTTTATGATTTTTACGCGACGAGACGAAATGTCTGTTAATTTTATTTTCTTTTAGTTAATACATTTAGATAGAATTTATACATACTATATACATACGTATTATGTATCTAAGTAGTATATTGTACTATATCCACAAATATTTTTTATAAATTTCATTGAAATTTTTCTTGTTTTTTTATTAAGAACATAAGTAAATTTTTTTTTAATAAATGCTTCTAAAAAATTATAATAATTTTTTTTTTTATTATAATCTATAATTTCGAAATTGTGGAATAAAGTTCATTTAATTAAAAATTGCACTAAAATATAATTATTGTAAAAAAACAAAACTTATTTTTATTACATAAACCATAGCATTATTTTTCCTTTCGGCTGAACATTTTTATAAATAACCATTAAATACATTAACAAAAATTATAAAAAAAAAAAACACTGTCCAGAACTTACTTACGAGTATAAAATATGAAATTATAATATTATTATAATAATCAAAAATTAAAGTCTATGTTTAAAATTTCGTTGTCCTCATTCAATAATTATTAATTTTGCTCGTTTTTTGAACTATTGAACTATTGAACCATTGAACTATAGTTACTTTAAAAATATTCATATCACATATAATTTTCCGAAAAAAAATAATATTTTCTTCCAAACTTAAAGGATCGTGGTCAGATCGTTTTTAACAATGATCTTACTTTCGAGACAATATTTTTGAGTTTAGAAAAGTTAAATATATAAGTATGTAATTAAGTCAAGTTAATTCCAATGCAAGTTAATCTCTAAAGAATAATTAGTGGAACTATTCAGTTTTTAATTCGATGAAATTTAAATTGTATGACTACTTTCAGAATTTCAAATCCAATACATTTAATATTGTTACATACAGAATATTTTCTATGCCATTAAGTGAATATAAATTAAACAAAGTATTTTATCTTCTATTTTTATAATATTATTGGGATGATTCATTAAAAATGAAAACCATGTGTGTAGACGACCAAAGCCTAATAATAAAAAAAAATCTTAAATTATTATAAACATATATACGAATATTACGAATACAATAAACAGAGATATTTAAACAAAAATAATATCTAATAAAAAAATATACATATATACCTACACCTATATATAACTTTGCAAATATAAAATTAAAAATTCACGAATTGCCACTTAAAAAAACAACTTGACTAATTTGCATCTCCATACAATAACCAGAAAAATAAATAATAAGTAACTTAATGTTTATTTTATAATTGATATTCATCAATGATCATTTGCTTAATTGTTTTTCATTTTTTTAATTTTTTTTTTTTTTTTGCAATTTTATTACCCCCAATACTTTTATAAATTAATATTAATACTGTAATTAACAAAGTTTTTCTGACAGTTTAGTAGATATGTCTATAACGTGCTATCTCCAATCTTAAGTAAGAAACAGAAAATCAATTTAAATTAAATTAAAAAAAAAAATGTTTTTTTTTTGTTTTAAATAAATATGAATAGGTACTTCAATTCAACTGGATCATTGAGTTCAGAATAATCTGCCAGAATATAGGAAATTTCATTTTATAAAATTTTCAGTTGAACTTTTTTTTTACACTTTGCAGTTTATACGTATTACGTATGTATAATGTATAACACATAATTAACAATTTTATAATATGTATTTCAGTAGACTGACTAGCGCACACTATAGCATTGAAAGTGTCCCCACGCAACTTTCTATCTAAATTTTAAATTCGAATATTTCCTTAATTTTAAATTTAAATTACTTATAGACAAGTAACTGACATTTTTACATTGCAACTATATATAAAATAGTTCCTATATACATACATAACTATCATCATGTAGAACTTTGGTGCACTATTAATATAAAAATATCATATTTTTATTTGATCTAAAGTTTTTATTTTTAATCCTACGCTTATTTCAACTTCTTATTATATTAACATTAAAAAATTATTTTTGTATTTTGCAGAATTAAATTTTACGGATAATGAATCTAAAAATTTTGACAGATAAAATTAAAAAAAAAAAAAACTAATACTCTTCGGTGCACAAACAAATCCAAAAAGTAAAACTCAAAAACAAAAATCTTAAGCCACGATTAATGCACGTGAATAAAATTATTATTTTAAGAAAATATCTTATTAAAAAAAAAAAAAGTAGCAGCCAAAAAATTGATAACTTATGCCATTTGGCGCCCAAATTATGTACATATACATACACTAAAGTGAATCTTATTTTTTAATCAATTTATGGTTAAAAAATTTATTGTTTTCATTTTTTTGTTTTAATTTTTTTTTTTCTTTCCCCAAAAACGTTTCATGTAGGTGTATGAGCATTATTTTCTGGCAAGCAAGCAAGAAAAAAAAAACGATATGTATTTCTTTGTGATCCAAAAATTTTATGTTATTTTGGAAGTTTTCAAGTTTAAGTGTACGCTTTTCGTGACGGTCGATTAACAACGCAAATAAAGCTCGGATTCACAAAAAAAAAATAATAATAATAATAATAAAATTCATATTGAGCAGAATTAAAAAAATTATATACATATATTTTTTTTAATATAAATTAAATTACATAAAAAAAAAAGATATTCTGACCTTGAATGATGAAAGAAAGAATTAAAATTGGAAAAAAAAGGTGGGATTCGTTAATTTTGAATATGTTTTTTTTGGATATGTTCTTTTTGATTGATTTGAAACAATTTGTTGGAGAACAAGAATTTATTATACTTTTTTTTTTTTTTAGATATATTTATGTATATGTAATATACATTATGTTATTAATGTAAGTAAATTAGATATAAAATAGAATTTTGTTTTTTGTAGAAAACTTAAAATTAATGCAATATTTCCATATATGTGTAAGTAGATACATCATTTGAGCGTTATCGCCATCGTGTTGTAATTGTATTGTTCTTATCCTAAATGTCACAGTTCTGGCTACAGATTGTTCAATTTCTTCTCAATTTTCTAAGTTGGAATTAGCGTAGAACTAAACTATTTTGTCGGATCAGGTCTCAATGTTCTAAAATTGATAATATATTTTTATTTAAGTTTTCCATTATTATAAATTGAACTTTATTGTTTGATAGTGGATTACGACGAGGTCAATTCATACGTCAATTAGCAATTGTAGAAGACAAAATGGACCAATTAAAAAAGTTAATTTTTTTTTTCTGGTTTGTTTATTAAACAAAAATATTGGGTTTTATTCTTTATGAAAATTGCCAAATTTTCCATTTATTATAATAATACACTTTAGAAAAGAAGAATAAAATATATAAAAAAAAATGAATATGAATTCTGCAAAAAGGGAATTTTATATTCAAACTATTCTTTCAAATAAAATTTACATATGATATTTCCCAATAATTATTAAATTAATAAACAAAATTATTGAATATTAAAACGGTTTTCAAAAGTTTGTACAGTAAAAAATTTATCAAAATTTTCAAAATGATAAATGAATGAGTGTAAGGTACCTTGTACCTATATCTTATTAGTGTCATGACAATGTTTATCTCTGAACATTAAACTTTTTGAAGTAAATAGTTTATTTAGGAGAATCAAAGGTCTTGTTGTGAACATTTTTATATTATTTCTACAAAAAAAAATTAGGAAAAGGTTGTGTAAATATATATTACATGATTATCTATGTGTAGGACAATTATACTCCTGAACTCTATGATAATATTTTTATACAAATGCATTACCATAAAAATTAAGAATTATAAATAAAAAAATAGATAAATAAATATAGAAATAAATATATAAATAAATAAATAAAAATATAAAATCATCTATCAGATATTCATCTTTTTATGGGAATTTTCTGCAAAACATATAAACCTACTCAGTCCACTTAAATAAATTTTCAAAAGCTTCAAAGCTTTTTGGTGTAGTATTTTAGTTGTCAATCAATTTATTTGTTTTAATATTTATATTTCATTAAAACATTTTTGATGGATTTCTTTCGATTTCATTTTTTTTTTTTTCGAAAAGAAAGCTTCATCGAATATTTTATTTCTTTGTGAAATGATTAAAAAAAAAAGAAATTCATAAGAAAATAATGGAAAATGCTTTTAGTGTCAAATTACAATAAATAAATGATCACTATTGTTCAAGTAAAAAACATATATAAAAGCCTATGACGGGTTTTCTTTCTTATACTTAACATAATAAAGAAAAACAAAATATAATCATTGTCAATTTTCTGTTTTTTTTTTTTTTAAGTGTGTGTATATGTTCTTTGTGAACACAGGATATCATTTTATTGGCAGGATATTAAACATTAAAAATGCCATTTATTTATATTTAGACAACAAAAAAAAAAAGAAAATGCTAAAAGCCAAAAACCTTGAAGAATTGAAAATCTATCCTTTATCCTAAATAACTTACAAGTTCAAAAATAAATATATACAAATGAAAATAATTTTTGGCTTTTTCTTTTTTTTTCTTTTTCGTTGATTATTATTAGATTTTCCTTATGAACACGCACAAGTTTATTATTATTATTTTTTTTGTTAAATTGGTGGTATTAATGTATACATATGTCAAGGACAAAATTATTAAGTTTTATTTTTTTCCCCTCTTTGACAGAAATTTCGTGGAAAAGCAAAAAATTAAAAAAAAAAAAACATTATTGTTCTTGTTTTACTTTCAATGCCAATTGGGAGTCAGTTTTTTTGTAAAGGTCGCATAATTTTTTTTTTTAATAATTTTTTTTGTTGTTTTTTAAGAAAAATATGAAATTAAATTTTAATGTTGTGTCTGGAACTCTCCTTATACAACTATAAATAAATTAAAAAAAAAAAGTCTAGATCTAAAAATGTTTGATATAAGGATTTAGAGGCATTCAAAACTATGCTACGATTCTAATGACTTACCGAAAAAAAAAAACAATTCAGAAATGTTAAATTTCTAAAAAAATTTCTATTGTTAAATTAATTTGAATAAAATATTCACCTGTCGCTCAGAAATAGTTTTTTTTTGATAATTTAATATGAAGGACTCCCTACACGAAGTCTTAAATAAATAAATAAATAATAAATTTCTTAAAAATTTTGTAGTGAAAAATTATTCAATATTATTATAAGAAAAGTAAATAACATTTTAATACTTGCTATGTGTTCGTGAGTAAATAAAAATCAGTTCAAGGATTTATAAGGACATTCTGCGTTAAAGCTTATAATAAATTAATTATAATTATTATTATTAATATATTATGAGACTTATAAAATAATAAAAAAAATTTTTATATACACAGCTAGAAATTTCAATGACTTTTAATTTTATTTTTTATTATTTTTATTTTTTGACAGGTTAAAATTTTCTTTTTAGCTGAACCTGAACATATAATACAACATATTAAGAAGCTTCACGCAATAATTTTGTTTTTTTTTTTCTCTATATATACGTTTTCTGCAAAGGGCTTGGCGCTTAATGATAAAATTAATAATAATAAAAAAAAAAACAATTTGACTTTGATTTGTTTCTTTTTTTTATTTTCTTTGTTTTTGTTATGATTTTGGCAGAACAATTTTATTATATACATGCTACTAATTGAATATATGCAAAAGGATAACATACTGATTAATTAGAAAGGTCCAACTCGTGTACAGTTCGTGAAAGACTTCTTTATTCTTTAAATAAAAAAGAAAAGAAAATTAATTCAAAATAAATATTAGTTCTGTTTAAGTTCTTGAAGAATTTTTCAATGAAATAAAAACTATATACTTTACCAAATTTAATTTTGTCACGATTTGAGATTTCATTCTAGTGAGTGAATTAAGAAAGAAAAATATAATAACAACCATAATAACATCAGTGTAAACATTCAAAACAGTGGGCGATATCAATTTTTTTTTTTTTTTCTAAATATTATTTATATAATATGATTTTTTTTTTAATAAATCATGGATAATTGCATATTGTGGATAATTCACTTTTTATTTGTTATAAAGAAAATAAATTGTTATTTCAAGAACAATTGCAAATGATAGATTTTAAGTACTACTAGAACGGTGTAGTTGTATAATACGGCTCTTGTATTGCCATTATCCTACGGTATGGGTCCGATTCCCACCTCAGACTGGAATTTGTGTTCATTTTCTCAAATTTTCCACTGAATTAAGTGTTGTGTTGTTTTCATAAGCAGCTCTTTCATATGAGAGACTCACCTATCAATTTTCAGCACGATAATAATTAATATCGTAATGAAAATATACATAATTATTTCGAAAACAAGCACAAGCTACATACGTCATAGTCAAACAGGTGATTTCTATTAAGTAGCTATATCAAAGTCTTTTATTTATATTATTAAGAATTATTTTTTTGCCTTTTATTAAAATTGAAAATAACTCAAAAATTTGTTTTTTCCATATTTTTTTTTTAGCAAGAATTTGTCTGACTTTTATGTGTCATCTTAAATTCCCTTTTTATTTAGAAAAGGTGAAAAATGATATTTGAAAAAAAAAAAAATAATAATTGAACTAGATTGTAATTATTATAAATTATAAAAGAAATAATGTTGAAGTGAACTTTTACAACAAGAAAGACAGAAAAAATTTATGTTGTTTCATTTATGAAAAATACTATATAGATATAAATAAAGCATAATTATTTATTATTAAAAAAAAAATATGCTTAGCTTTGCAGTTGTTACAGAAAAAGCCATGCATAAGTACAATATATATACTTTAAAATATAAACAAAAAATAACTTAACAGTATCACATAAATTTCAAAATTATTGGATGTTCTTAAAATTTTTATGTTTTCTTCATATTTAGAAAAAAAAAACACTAAGAGCAACATTAAAAAAAAATACAACATAAACAACGTAAACAACATGTTTCTTTCAATACTTCCCTTGTTTACATTTTTTGCTTCTTAGTTTTTTTTTAATTAGAAAATAAATAAAAAATACATACATATACATAATAAACATAATAAGAGACCCAAAAAAAAATTATTATTATTATTATTACTGTTACAGATAATTACATTTACATTTTATTTGATTGAAAGATCTCATGTTTCAGTGTAATTTTTTTTCCACCAAACATTTTTTTTTTTTTTTTTTTTATTATTATTATTTTCTATTTTCTTATGAAAACTGTATAAGACATTAGTCAAAAAAAAAAAGAAAAAAAAAATTACTTCGAATTAAAAATAAACAAAGAATCGGAAAAAAAATAATTCAGTCAATAAATTTAATATTGTTTTCCCAAAACCAAACTATAAACAAAATAAAATACAAAAAAAAAAAATAATAAATTATGATTTTTGGGATCAATACTATTTCATTTTTCTTCTTTTCTTTTTTTCGAATTTATATTCATGTAGCTTATGAAAGTTTTTTTTTTTTTTATATAAAATTGAGCTAATTAAGATTCCAAATCCTAATTAAATATGGAATTTCTAGTACAAATTTTTTTTTGTTAAAAATGTATAATACAATTTTTAATCCATATACAATAATATTGATATTTTTTTGTTATTTAACTTAAAAGCGATATTTTGTATATATCTGACATATTTGTATCTATATTGATTTTATTAAGTAAAAATATGAAAAAAAAAGATATCACAACCAAACATTATATTTCAAGAAAGAATTTATAGCCGTCCATATTTCCGTCCAATAACTGAAGAATTTAATGAACTGCCTATTTCAATCCTTGCCAAAATATGCGCAATATCTGTCAGCTCGACTAAAAATTAGAGTTTGATGCCTTCAAACTCTAAGCTAAGACTGTAAATAATCATCATATAATATTTATTTATTTCATATTTTTATAGTTTTAATAAATTCCGATGAGTAGATAGATGATCATTAGAGATTAGACCCAAATTGATTAGGAATCGGGTCTCAATTTCAATGAAATATAACAAAATGATATTGGAATGTGATACTTAAGTAACCTTAAAAATGTGTTTAGTTCGTGATTCTGACTAATCTTAAAAATAAAACATATCAAAATTTTCAAATATATGTAAGTACTGTTCTATATTGTTTCATGTAGGAATGATTTTACATAGACCATAACTCTAAAATCTTCAAACATAAGAAAAATGTAAAAATTAAATTATTTTCGGCGATTTTATTTCTACCAATCACCAATAGCAATATTTATTTTTAAAAAATCCGCAATTTAATTAAAAAAAAAAATAAAAATTAAAAAGAATAATGAAAAAAATATTTCCCTCAAAAAAATTTTCTCTCATAATTTTATTTTTTTTTATTACTTTTTAATAATTTTTTTCTTTTTTATTATTTTAATTTTGAAATAAACCATATAATTTTTTTTTTGAAAGCATTTTTTTCCACAAAATTAAAAAAAAAATTTAAAAATATTTCTATCAAAAAAAAAATATTTTCCTCTTTATTCTTCTATATTTTGTTTTATTTTGAGGCAAAAAAATTTTTTTTTGTTTTCCATTTTCATTAAAAAAAAAAAACTAAAATACATCAAACATATTTTTTTAATTAAGTCGTTTAAATAAAATTAATTCAAGCATATCGCATAGAAGCATAGAACTATTAAAATACAAAATAAAAATAAAATATATAATATACAATCTACAATCTACATTATTTTCTGTTTTATATAATATTCATTCAATTATAATAAAAAAAAAAAAACAATCGACAGAATTATAAAATAAAAAAAACACATTCTCATTCTATATAACTAAATATAAAAAAAATTAAAAATAAAATCGTTTTATTTAACAAAAAAAAAAAAACAAATAACTAAAAAGTTTTAGATATTATTATTAGAATTTAGTGAAATTAATATAATATTAAAATAATAATAATAAAAAAAAATGTATGGGAACATATGGAAACATTTCTCACTCACAAGAACAAAATAATGAAATTTTTTTTGCAAACTCAATATAAAAGATTTTAAAAATTTTTCTTCTAATCCTGTGTTAAAAATTTATCAATAGACGTTCACGTTAATTTTGAACCAGTCAATCTTGTCTTATGTTGTTAGACTTTTGAAATGAAAATGTTCGCTACGCATATTAATTTTTTTTCCTTTTTTTTTTTAAGGATAGCGCAACTCCTGAAATCTTGCATTCATATTTTTTGCCTAACCGTTTCAATATCAAAGCTAAAATTATTATGTAGGTTCAAAAATTTTATAAATAACATGTTTGTTAATTTCAACCATCATGTCAGACTACGGCCGAACTGATTTAACTTCCCAAAGAACATAATGCATAGATTTCCTTTCCGAAAGTATACCTTAAAAATAATAATAATTATAGGGCTATATTTATCCCTAGTCAAAGTAACATTAATTCATTCGAGAATATAAAACGTGCTTTATATAATTTATTTTAGATTCTTATTGTTTGAAAAAATAAAATCAATGTCAAATGAAATTTATTTAAAAAAAAAAAAACAAAATTTATTCCACTTTTACTACGCACGTGATTTATATATACTTACATGTACATTTAAGTTAAGTGTTTTAATTTTAAATACTTTAAATATTGCAAGTAATCCCAATCTAAAAGTTTTTATTTTTAAAATAAACTCATAAAAACTAATTTCCACAATAATGAGGAAAAATATGTGACCTATATTAAAAATTTTCTTTATAAAATTATAAAAAAAAAAACAAAAAAAAAAAATTTAAAATCATGTGGGTCAGATTTAATCTGTTCTTACGTATTTGTATACACGAATAAAAGAGATGACGGGTTTTTAGATTGAATTCTAATTCAATTTATGACTTTTGATTCTTGTACTTTTTTGGTTCTGTATGATGCTATTAATACACAAGAGCGTTAGATATAAAATCATTATAGTATCTACGCAAAATTTATATTTTTAACACATATATTTCTCAAAAATGCTTGATATTGTAATCGATTTATCTTTAGACACTTTTATTAATGATTTTACTTACTGTCGCAGTTGCAATAAAAGATAATGCAGTTCTGAATTTATGAATATATATAATGCTTATAAAACATTGGATTTAAATATATGAATTCAATAAAGCATAATAGTATAGCTATTCACTTTTATTATAAAATAATGCGAAAATATATACGTTAATAAAATATGTTTATTATTATTACCTACAGAAATATTTAATAATAACTCTTTTTTCTATCTTTGAAGTATATTGATTCTACTAAGGAAGTATTGCCATATAAAAAGAAAAATTTTATTTTGAATTATTTAATTTTCTTTTTTATAATCAAAAAATTTCTTATTGCAAATAGATACTAAAAATGGTTTCATAAAAATATAGTACCTACTATAATAATATAAATGCTTTTTTTTTTTTTAATTTAATGATTGTAATGAAAAAGGCGCCAAAAAAGATAAAAAAAACATATCACATATAATTTTTAGTATTCTATTTTATTTATTTTTTAATTCTCTTGAAATTATTTAATTAAAAAAGTAACTAACTACTTATATAAGTATAGTAAATTTATGTTTGAGTTCTTATATGTATAAAAATTATCGTTAATATTAGATTTTTTATATACTATTATAGATAATAACTACAAAAAAAAGTTTAAAGTAAGAAAAAAAAAATATATTTTTGCTAATCAAACAAGAAACAACTTTATATATAGTCCGGAATATTTTCTTCAAAAAATTAACAAATCGTTTAACAACAGGCAATTATTTAGTTTTCAAACTTCGTTTTTGAAACTCTTTTTAACGAAGGTGAAAACTATTTGATTGAAGAATTGTCAATTTAACTCTATGACTTATTATGTTCCAATATTTTCTAGTATTATATAAATTCGCAATTTTTCCAATTCCTTATTTTATTTTTTATTTCTATTTTGTGTATAGGTATGTTTAGTTTTTTAAGTATTGCATTTTATGTACATAAAAAACCTATTAAATTAATTAGGTTTATTGCCGCCTATAGCGAAACTATATTATATATATATAAATAAAATTTTATGATAATCACTCTTAAGTTAATTTTTTTTTTGTTTTTTCTGTGCCCCAAATACATTTAGAAGTTCTCACACACAGTATTGGGTGGTCTTATAGACTTAGGTTTTTTTTTTACATTATATTTTATTAATGAAATATCGCCGGATTATTTTTATACGTTAAATGAAAATAAAAAACGCACATTTTACATATCTTTCTTTCTCGGAAAATTTTATTTTATTCTTATAATGTTTTTTTTTTTTGTGTTTTGTTTTATTTTTGAAAATTTAGGCGCCCTTAAATAGGAAAAATTTATTATATTTGTAGTGCTATATAGTTTCTTCAAGGTCGTAATAATTTTGTAGAATTAACAGGAATATAAGGAAATTAAATTTTTTCTTTTTTGCAAATTCATCAGCTAATTTTTGATTGTCATTTTTATAATTCCATTATAGGCATAACTAATTATTTTTTAAGCGCATATAAAATTTTATACATAAATTTTAGTTATTAAAATTTTTTTTTCAAACAACTAACTATTTTTATTTTCTTTTTCTATATATCAGAAAATATTTTCCTTATCATTTTCTTACAAAAAAAAAAAACAAAAATACAAAACTAATTATCCTCGCATTAATTTCAATGACAGTATTTTCTTTACATAAAAAATGTAAAATTGAATTGAGTTCCGATTACAATGTAAGACTATATTTTTTTTTTACAAAGAAAAAGTTATATCTACCTATCTATAATGATTTAGCACTTTAATTTTTTTTTCAATATATTTTTTTTCTTCTTCTAATTCTTTTTAATTTTATTTTATGTTCGTGCAAAATCCCTATTTAAGGATAAAAATATTTTCTTGTTGTTATATTGTAACTAGATTTGTTAATAAAATATATACAAACATTGTGGGTGCAATGGAAATATATATTAAATAAAAATTGTATTTTATATACAAAACTAATTCCACAGTACATATATAAAAAAAAAATATTGTATACGAAAGTTGTTTGGTAAACAAAAATGGAGATTTTAAATATTTACAAATATAAAGTAATATTTAAACAGTATCTAGTTAGAATCTAATGATCTCAAAAATGCGACAAATTTAAAATTGATAGTATTTATTAGTGATTTTATGAATTTTGTTGCCATATGCAATTCAGAATCTACTTATTTGAAAATTATTCCTTGATGCATAAATAATTTCTAGAAATTCCTCAAAATTCTAGTCAGATTATTTCGATTGATATCTCAAGTAGATATTCTTATTTTATCTTACATTCACTTCAACTTTTTAAAATACCATAGAATTATCGTATATTTCCGATATTCCAATATTGAATAATACCTATATTCAGAATTTTATTTTTATTATTTTCTTAAACTTCTTAAATTTTGATAATTTAATTTTGTTTTATTTTTGCAAAAATATAATTTTCCATAATAAATTTTTCTTATACATACATCCTGAATTGCGTGTGCTGTGGACTGTGGTGTATCCAGTGGCAAACAAAATAAATTTATTTTTTTTGCTTTTTTTTTTAATATACAAAAAAGGTTTTAATATTGGCACGCAAACTAAACTAAAAATATTTTTCTTCGAAAATTGAATAATAATTTTAGTTTTGAAAAAAAAAAGAAAAAAAGAAACGGAATGAAAATATTTTTAACAATATTTTATGATACGAATGGAATGAAAATATTATGTTTTTCTTTTTTTTTTTTGTTTGCATAAATTTAAATTTTATTTTTAAATTCAATTTTTATTTTAATTCAAATAGATTTTCTTTTTATTTGCGTCAAGAGGATAAACTATACATTAAATATTCGTTTTTCCAAACGAAACATACTTTGGTTAGAAACTTTTTTTTATTTTTTTGAGAGTGATATTTTTTTTAGGAGGGTCATAAATTTATTAATTTTATTTGTTTAAGTGTACGTACACATTAATGTTATATTCATTATGTGGAACTGTGCGTACGTTAAATGCTAGACGCAATTACAATTATGTGCAGCTAATTCAAATATAATTGTGTCTTCTTCTATGGTACTTTAAAAAAAAGGTAATATTGTTGATAAAGCATTTATTTGTGTAATTTAACTATGAAGTACATTTTAGAATAAAAATCAGTTTTTTGTACGCTTTAGTAAAAAATTTTTCATGTGAAAGAAAAAAAAAAACGAACATTTCCAAATCGAAAACTCATTTTTCAAAACGTATTTTTAGACTCTTTTTGAAAATACTAGACACTGTTATGAGTAGCATTAGATTATAGATACACAAACATTTATCTTCTTTTTTTTTTCTTAATTTCATGAGATTTAGAAATCAAAATCTAAAAACAAAAAACAAAATATTAAACCCCTTAATCCTTAAAAATTCTAATACCTAATTTAAAATAGAATCAATGTAAACTTACCATATAGAAAATTCTTCTTGAAAATATCCAAAAATATATCTGAAAAAAATTAAAAATACAAAAATAAATTTTAATTGGAAATTTTCAATATCTTTGTCTTATTTGTTAGAATAAAATCAATTTTAAAAGTAATATGTATTAAAAAACAAAATTTTCACTCATAATGAATGCAACAAGTTGTATGCTACACAAAATCTTTTAATGTCCTACAATTGGAACAAAAAAGTTTTTTATACAGATTTTCGTTCAGTAGCTTTTCTGAAGATAAGATAAAAGTTATGAAAAAACATTTTACTTGTAAATTTTCCTATAAATAAAAAATTGAAAATAAATTTGTTTGAAGTAATTTTAATGTTTTATTTTTTTTTTCAACAGCGTTCGCAATAATTAAATAAATCTTTTTATTTTTAATGTTATCTTTTTTTTTTTTTTTGTTTTTGTTTTTAGCATAAAAATATTTTTTATTTTAAAATGTAAATCAATAATAATATATGAATAAAATTTAGATTAAAAACAAAAAACTTTTTCTAAAAAAAAATTTTTTTTTTTTTTGTTTTTTTGAGGGTGGAAACAAAAACGCAAACTTTTTTAATAAATTGTGATTTTGAATTGAATGCGAAAGCATTTTAATTTATTTAAAACATGTTTCTAAAAAAAATGTTTTTTGTTCTTTTTTTTATTTATTTCATTTAATTTTTTTTTTCGTTTTATATGTTCTATTTTAAATTTTTAATTTGATCTTCTTAATATAATAACAACAATAAATTTTTCCAGAATCCATTAATTTTATATGAATTTGTTGTTTGGAAACACCCCAATAAAAATTTAGAATGTTTTTAGTTTCCATCAAAAAAAAAAAGAAAAAAAGAAAGGAATTTGGAAAACATTAAATAACTTTATTAAATTGAATTAAGTATATTTCTTGTGAAATTTGAAAGAGCGTTTTTAAAATAGATAGCTTCTGGCTGGAATTTTTGTGATTTGTAGAGAAGTCCTTCGGTTCTGATTAAGATTCAAAATAGATATATAGTGAAACGAAACCATTAAAATATCAGAACTTTGTGTTTCGTCCGAAGTTTCTAAATGATATGAGTGCAAAATTATTACGCTTGTCTATTTACTATTTTTCCAATACAACTTTACTAATTTTTTCAATATTACAAAGATTGATCGAACACAATTCAATTTTTTTATTTAGAGAAATTTTTAATATAAGCCATCTATTAAAGGTTGGCATAATAATAATAATATTATTTTCTTAACAGCATTTATGTTATTCCCTTTCGATTAATTATAAAAATATATAAAAAAAATTATTTTGATAACTTTTAGCTTTTACAAAGCAGTTGACTAATATGAGTCTAAAATTTCTATACTACTAACTACTATTTCAGTTCCATGGCTTTCATTAAAAAAAACTATAATTCTTTATGAATTAAGTAATAAATTTTCAAACTTCTTTCATACTTATATTTGAAAATTTCCTTGTTTTTTTTACTGAACATCATATTTAAAATTTTTGTTTTCTTATTGTATACCGAAAATATCAAAAAATTGTTTTCAAAAATATACAAAAAAAAAAAATTATCGAATTCAAAAGGGGGGAATTAAATTTATTGGTTTGGTGATTGAATAAAAATAAATTTTATTAAATGAAAATGGGGGAGAAATTTTTATCGACCTTTCACCAAATTTATTAAAAATAATTTTTTTTTTTTTGAGAATTTTTATTATCGAAAAAACATTTCTATAATCTCTCTATCCGCAGCTAACAAAACAAATATGTACTTATAATAATGTTTAAATTAAACTTCTTACAAGAATCTAATTAAAATTACTTTAACTTTCTTCTAAATATTTAATTTAATTTATGATTATTATGGTTAATTGGTAGAGTGTTTCAAAAAAAAAAAAAAAAACCGAGTGCATTATGATGAAAAATCTGATGTTCAAATCTGATATTTAAATAACATACAGAGTAGTACGTTGGAAGAACTCCAGTTCAGAACTAACTCTTTGACAGTCACCAACCTCAGAAAAATATAGAAAATTTAAAAGTTTTGAAACTACTAAACCAAACATGTTTGATTACTATTTTATGCTATTTCCTCTGTCTTAAGTCCTTATAATTCAAACTATGTCTTATTTTATATTATATAACTGTCGAACAATATATCAATCATATATAGAATTATCGATAGATTTTCACAAATTACTATCGATACGTATTTTTTTTTTATTATTCATTCAATTTAATTTTGTTTAATTTCATTAAAGTAAAATGCATTTTACTTAAATAAAAATTTCATATAAATTCAAAAAATAAATATAATAAATATATAAGTTATTGCAAGAACAAACTGGGTAACCAGGGAAATAAAAAAAATTTAATATATAGAGAGAGACTCTTTACTAACTTATTATACATACAGTAATTCTAAACATGAAAAAGAATTTTCTAAATTAAAATAAAAAAGAAAATCGAAGAAGAAAATTCTTTTATATTATTTAATAAAAATGGAAAACAAGAAAATAGAATTTTTACATTATATACAACTCTACCATATGAAACGTATGAACTGTATGCTAAACATAAAAGTAAAATGAAAACAAGGAGCGCCTTATTTTGAAAAAAAAAAAAAAAAAAAAAACAAGAAGAAGCATAAGAAAAAGCAAAAACACAAAAATAACGTACAAAAATATTAAATAATAAAACTTTATGAGAATTCATTTTTATGTTATATAAGACTTGCAGGAATTTATGTTAAAAACAAAAAAATATATAGGGAAACAAGAAAACTAAAAAGAATAAAATGAAAAAAAAAAAAAAAAATTACATAAAAATAAAATTAAAAAATTACACAAAACTACAAAAGTATGTTGAATTGTGCGTTTTTTCTTCTTTTTACTTAACTTAAGTACTAACGATAATTTTACTCTGGAAAGCATAAAGCCCATAGTAAAAAAAAAAAGAAGAAATTAAATAAGTTCATTTAATTTCATTTTATTCTAAGATTCAATGAAATATTCCCAAAGACACTCTAAGAAAATTATAGAGATAATTTTGAAAGGATTTTAGAAATATTTTGAGTCTACGTGCGAATTTTTGAAGCCTGTTCCAAATAAAACTTATTTATTTAAATTTGGTTTTCTACTTTTATAAATGACAATTGAATTGAGCTTATATTTTTTGATAACTGACTGTTAAGTGAAACTTGTCTGTCAAAGTCGTGAGTTCCGTATCTTAGTTTATACGCAGTTCACCAAAGCTTCACTTAAGAGCCCTCCATGTGAAAAATTGCAAAAAATAGGTCTTAGTTTGGCTTTGATTGTAGGGTTACTACAATCTAGACTGAAGTGATTTTTTGATATGTTAGAGAGTATATAACTGGCTCCAGGGTAGGTGAGGTGGATTTTTAAAATTTTGAGTTTTTTGGCCCAAACGAGCCTTTAAAAAACTTGAACATATTTGCTTGGATTTTGAAGTAAAGGAAAAAGATAATAAAAAATCTCAAACGCAGAAATAAAGCTAAATACCACTCTCCATGGCTGGTGACGTGAAATTTTGAATTTCTTTAATTTCCTAAACAATTTTTAATTAATTTCATTTATTTCTTAGAATTTTTTAATTTTTTTGATAAATTACAGTTTCTGCACAGAAATGAAATTCAAATATACATAGTTTTGTGATTTTCTGGTAGAGGTGTTTTTCGTACAATTTTTGTCGCATTTTTCACGGCCGTTTATTTTCTGTAAAATAAAATAAAATAAAACTGCAAAAAATAGAAAACAGAATTTCAAGTGGAGGGCTCTTAATGTCTTTTTAATTCTCAGTACAGTCAAATTATGAGTGAATTATAAAAAAAACACAAAAATTCCTATAATATCAAAATAATACACTCTTTGGAGATGAATAAGAAGAAAAACCAAAAAAAAATAATTTTTTTTTTTTTTTTAATTTAATGAACTGACGAATGAAAAGATATAATCATAGTTTATATTTTTTTTGTATCTGAATGCGGTCAAATTGTGGATTTTATAAACATAACAATTTTGAATTATAAATTTTTGTATTTTTTTTTTTTTTTGCTGTTTCTCTGTCTTTAATTAAAAAGATGGGTTAAAAAAGGGGGCAAAAGTTATTTGAAATATTTTTTTTTTTTTCTCCTCGTCGTCGTTCTTCATAATATACCAAGAACAATTAACGAAGTAAGAAAGCAATCAAAAATAAAAATTCTGTTCATAAAAAAATTAAAAAAAATATTTTTTGTTTTCAAGATAATCAAAGAATATGGTTTATGTTAAAAAAATGAAAAAAAAAAAAAAACTGAATACAAGTACTTTTGATTATTGTGCGAGAAAATAAGTCTTTACAGTATACTATATATACGGGTCAGATTAATTCTGGCTAGATTATATAAAAAAAATAAAAAATAAAAAATTGTATGTAAATCATTGGAATGTATTTCCCTTTGCGGTTAATTTAGTTTTTCATTTAATATTTTTTTTTTTTTATTCCGCATTCAGGTTATAAAAATAAATGAATTTCATTTTATTTGCCTTTTCCGCAAATAAAAATAAAATTAAAATAATAATAACCGATATAAAAAGATAAAAACTGTTATGACAGATTACAGATGTATTTCTAGAAGTTGTAAAAAATTTTAACTAAAATTATGCAATTTTGAATTTGGATTGAAGTTTGGATTGCGATTTTTTGAGTTAGTCTTCAAGATTTCGTCAATACTTTATGGTTTAGAATTAATACAAAAATGCTAAAAAAATTTATAAAAATCATATGTAATGTTCGAAGTTCGCTTTAGATGGGAACAGTAAAGAGCGCTTAAAACATTTAAAACGAGGAAATCACTGATTATAGTCATGGTCTGATGAAGTTTATACAAAACGAAACGAAACACCGAATGCTTTTAAATTCTTTTTGGATTATAGGTTCACTTAACAACATAGCAACAATTTTAAATAATTCTTCCATTCATGTAGATAGAAATCAAATTTTTCAAATCATATATTTATTACATAAAATAAATTTATACATAATACCTAGTATTTAATAATAAAATATAAAATGAATATATTAAAAAAAAATAATAAATTTTGTTTTTAAATACAAAGAAGTTGCTATTTTGAATCTAATTTAGATAAAAACCACAATTCTTCTTTTTATATTTATAATTAAACTGTAATAAACTTATAATATTTTATTAATTAATTTACATATATAAATTTAAATAACCGTGTCCAACATCATTTTTATTCAAATTTTTTTGAAAAATTTTGTACAAAGAATGAATTTCTTTTCTTTTTTAATATTTTACAAAAGTTTTTTTTTAACGTAATAAAAATAAAAAATCAAAAATTTCTAAATTTCCGTTTTGACCGTAAACATTTTGAATATTAATTTAATTTTAATTTAAATTACAAAAAAAAAAAAAAAACGCTTATGAAAATTTGTTTTATGTTTATTTATTTTAATTTTTTTTTTTTTTATTATTATGATTAGGCGTTATTTTTAAAAATTTGATATGTCTATTTCTTAAAAATTATACATAAATAATACACAAAAAATTAACATTTTGTTTGTGTGTTCTTTTTATTATTATTGCAATTATTTATATGCCATCGTTGTGTCATTTTGATAATAAGCGAAATTAATGATAATTTCCTTAAAATGCAAATATTGTCAAACTGTATAGTTTTGGGAGATAAGATTTTTTCTGTTTGCTTAAATGTGTCTTTTGCAAGCTTTATGATCAGAATATGCAAAGGTGCGAAAAATCACTATTTCATTAGAAATGACAATATTATAATTTTTTGAGTGTAGAATAAAGTTTCGAATCTTCTACATTTATCCAGTTGTTGTTAGGACTAAATAAAATTTATTTGTACGTTGTGCAAAGTTATCAACTCTCTCTATATATGGGTTTTTGCAAAATCATAATACTATGTAAATATCTCAATTTTCTATTAACTCTTAATGTATAAACAAGATTTAATGACAAATAATGTTTATTTTCTTTCCCACATTTAGCCTATATACAAAATATTAGAACTGACAAAATATTAGAAGCTATATTCTAATCGAAAGCTTTTATACCTCAGTTTGTATAATGCACTATAAATTAAATTTTATTTGATTATTTTTAAACTTTTATAATATGTTTTTATTATTTTTCTCTATTTCAAATGGAAAAATAATAAAAAATATGAATATATCTGTATCTATACATAACTAGTATACATGTATACAATTTTCTTTAAATTTATACATTTTTATTGTGAAAATATAATAATGTTTACGTTTTTCTAAAATATTGTATATTGGATGATTCCATGTATCTTAAAATTTTGCAAACATTTATTTTTCTCATCTGTTTAATTTTTTTTTTTAAATTGTGCTTTTTATTTTTTTTTTTCACTTTGAAATTATATGTACACAATGCTGTACGTAGATAACTATACAAGTATAATATACTATGTATATATTTTAAAATAAAAAAAAAAAAAGTATTTATATGCATGAAAATGTGTAAATAAATAAAAAAAAAAAAATTATCATTTTGCAAATATTGAAAATTATATAAAACAATGTATATATATTTATATTATGTTAAATTTTATGTGTTGCGTCGGTGTTTGATTTAGCACAGAAAGTCATAAAAATAAATAAAATTAAAAAAAAAAAAAAAAACAAGAGATAGTCAAATTAAAAAAACAAATACACTCGGTGTTTAAATTAAAAAAAAAAAAAAATTATAATTTTTTGTTTATTTTTCAAATATTGTTTGATTTTATATTTGTTCCGTTTTTGAAACAAAAATAATATACGAGATAGTTTTTTTATTTTTCGCTTTTAATATGAAATTTGTTTTTTTCAAACTAATTTAATTATTTAATAAATATTTTTAGCATAATTTTTTTTTTATAATTAGTTTTTAAAATTCACCGAAAAAATTCTCTAATTTTCATTTAATATATACTGAAAAAGAATGGGTTATTAAATTCAATATACTGGATTATTAGTTCTTTCAATCTGCAAATGTCAATATTATGCTAAAAAATTAACTAAGATGAATTAACAAAAGGCATTAAGTGTCAAAAAAAAAGTTTATTATTTGAGGTCTTATGTCAATTGTTAAAATAAATTTGAAAAAAAAAAAAATAAAAAAATTAAAAAATTAATTATGTACATATTTAAACAATTTTAAATTGTCACTTCAACAACTTGTCTTTCATTTCTCACCACAAAAGTGTTTTTTTCATTTATTTTATTTTTAATTTTGGAATAAAAATAAACACAAAAAAAAAAAAGTTATAAAAATAGTAGAAAAAATATTTCTACCGGATGTGAAGCTTAAGATTTTTTTTTTTTTAATTTTGTAGCATAGTGGAGTGATTAGTGTCATTCTTTTTTTTTTTTTTAATTTTATGTGAATTTTAAATATCAATCATTATATACCCATTCCAAACAAACTAAATTACAAAGTTTTCAATAAACATTAAAGTTTATTTGTATTACATAATAATAATAATAATTTAATTTTATTTTCATTAACATCTCTATAGAATATTGTAACTATACAAAAAAAAAAAAGTTATTATTAAATGCAATATCACAATTAATTCAGGGTTAACTTTTACTGTAACTAATGTCTGATGAGTTTTTAATGTGCTGAATCTCTATGTGATAATATACATATAATTAATAATAATGCATTGATTTTTTTTTTTCCATTTCAAAAAGGTGATGAATGGGGGCGGAAATTATTAAATTTCTAACTAATCCAATATATATTTTTATGTTCAGTTAAAAGTTATTCTAAATTATTTATTCTATTTTTCGCATTTTATATATCATATATATGGAACAATTTGACCTTAAAATTTATGTTAGCAATTATATATTAGTTCCATTCTTCGCCTATCTTTTAAAGTCAGCAGATTAGTATATAGAGTATAGTATTTAATTAAGCTTTGGTGTTCAGGCGGAGTTCAATATAGAAAAAATTAACACGACATATTGTACCACAATTTCTTTCTAACATATATAGATTTTCAATCATAGAAATATTTTATTTTATTTTTTATTAAACGGCATCACTCCAACACGATATTTAGCAAATGAATTTTGTTTTGCAATAAATCTTTTTAACTTTTTTTTTTCTTATTCAATTTAAGGTAGGTGGTAAAGTGGTTTAACAAATTTATAATTATTTAATAATAATTAAATCAATTAAATAAAATTAATGACTAATCAGATTAGTTACTGACCAATCAAATATTTAACTTTAAAAAAAAAAACATAATTTAATGAAAAATAATTATTATTTATTGGGATTAAAATATTTGGCGACGTGCACAGTATGCTTTTGTGAATCTCTAGTAGTTTAGAGACATTGATTTTGGAATCATTAGTAAATTAATTTTGTGAAATTTTATAAAATAATATATGAAACTTCAGATTAATTGTAAAAAAAAGGTCACAAAACATTTTTAAAGATAATTTATTTAAAAATTGATAGAAATAGTTTTTAATTTTTGAAAGCTTGAATTTTTCTTATAAAATAATAATATGTAATCAATTCGTAGCCTATAATAATAGCTTTCAACTGTTATGAGTTAAAATATTTTATACTGCATATAGTATAATATCAAGCCCCTAAATATAATTAAATTATAGTATTACTTTTTTAGTCAAAATAGATTTTATAAACATTATTAACATTTAATTTAAATATTGAATGTCTATAAATTTTAATCCCATAATATAAATTAGCATATCTCTCAATCAATTGCATTGCAAAAAAAAAAAAAAGAATTAATTTTAAAAGTCAAATATGTATAAATAGAGCCATATATGGTTCACTGACTAACTTAATAGCTTATCAACTCTTTTTTATTTCTTTTTTTTTCCTATATATTTTCAAATATAAACTTATCTAAAATTGCTACCAAAACAATAGAAATACATATGAATGCTATAAGTCGCCGCAAAATCTAGTAAAAAAAAAAACAATATATATAATAATTGCGTGAATATTTTTTTTTATTTTTATATTCATTGTTACAAGCATTTTATTGTAATTTTTTTTTTTACGCTATAATAATAATAATAATAACAACATGAGATTTATAAAAAATGCACTGACATTTCAATAAAGGCGCCACTTTGAATAATTTTTGTTTTCATTTTTTTTTTTTTTGCATTTAAATATCAGATCAATTTGGTTATTTAAGTATAATATTTTTAAATAGGTTTATTTGTGATTATAATATTCCGATTTAAAATAATATTTGCATTATGTTAATGATCAATTTGTAAATGATAATTTTAGAATTTAAGAAGCAAGGTTTTAATAAAGCCACAAGCTGTGAGGATTCAATAAGGTGTTAATAGTTATATATACACGATAAATAAACTGTCTTATAGAAATTATTACATAAACATAATTAATGATTTTTTAGGATCATCATATAATATGATTTTATATGTTTTATTTTCATTTTTCACTTGCATCAAAATTCTATAATAATATTATTATTTTGTTTTTATTCAAATTATTATAATTTTTTTTTATCTATGCATAAAAACAAAAAAAAAAAAAAACTAACATAAAATATAACCTTGATCGATATCAAATAAAACCAAAAATATATAAAAACAAACATAAAATTATATAAATGACAATTGAATTTAATTTGGACAGCTCAACAATAAAAAAAACAATAATGTACTTGTACGCTACTGTGGCTTAAATATTTCTCTACACTTAGAAAAATTGGAAAATTTCTATTATTTTTTTTATATATTGAAAATAATGCTTATTATTTTAATATTTTGTTGAAACATATTGTATCAACTTGGCAAATTTTCAATAAAATTGTTTTGAACTTAAATATTCATACAGTAGCATATATCATGCACAGTTTACTTCATATTATGCTTTAAGAGGTTTACATAATGTATAGTCCCTACAAAATAAGTTATTTAATTTTGTTCTCCCAGTAAACTATATAAAAAAAAATCTTGCCTATATTTTGTAAAATAAAATTAAAATAAAAAAAAAAAATTCTCAAGGGATCCATTTCTTTCTTTTTTTTTTATATTTTTGTTGCTACTACTTGCTAGTAATAAAATATTTTTTTGTTTTTTTCCTGAGTGAAAATTTATTTTATTTTAATAGGGGAGGTGAACCCACAAAATCGAAAATAAATATTTATTTGTAATTTAATTTATTGAATAATAAATATAAATGTATAGTTTATATATATATACACATATTATATAAGTATATACATATAAATTTTTATACATACTTGTTTAAATATTCTTTTGGGTTTTTGTATAAATTAATTCAAAACGTCTGAAGGTCTTGTCAAATAAAAATAAAATCAAAATAAGAATCGAAAAACAAATCATAATATGAATTTATTTTTAGTTTTTTTTTTTTACGTGAAAGAGTTTTATTTAATTAAATTAAAAAAAAAAAAAAACAAAGCGAAGCTCTTATATCTAATTATGTGAAAAGAAAATATGTATATAATAGAATTTAATTAAGTAATAAAAAAAATTTTTTTTAATCAATTATTTTTTAATTTAAAATGTAATAATAAAATTATTAAAAAATATTTTGTATATTTATGAAATAAATAAAAAAAAACTATGTGAGCAAACAGATCCGTTCTAATTAAATATATGAAATTTGAAATATTTTTTATATACATAAATATCTTTTTATTGTTTAATAACGATCCATTGTACGTGTATACGTATTTATAGCCAGAGCAGCAGTTGGTTGGATATACAGAAGTTTAAATTGAAATTTATTTAAGCGCCACTTAATTGATTTTTGCACATAAATAGTTTATATGTTGTATACACATAATGTATACATCAGAAATATGAATAAAAATAAAAATACATATAATAATAATAATTTTTTTTTAATTTAAATTGTTTTTAAGCTCTTATTTATTTTTTTTTTGTATGTTTTTTATGATCATAAATTTTCTTTTTTATTAATTAAATTTTGAGAAGTAAGTTAAAAAAAAAATGAAGCTTTTTTTAATTTTAATTTAAAATTTTTGTAAATTAACTCGTTAAATCTCTCTGGAAGGATAGTTCTCGTCTATTCAGAATTAAATTATACGAATATGCCATTCATAAGTGAAAGATTGAAATTTTGTTCAAGAATTTGGTAGTAGAGATTTTTGATAGATATTTCTTAGAAAAAATAATTAACTTTTATGATTGACATAAATTTGTTATGTATTATACGATGCATAATGTTTAAGTTTGTTATTGTTAGGCCACATATTCGATAATAGTATTGTTATAGATCAATTTTCTAACATAATAATAATGTATGTATTTACATTTTTTTAATATACGCTTGACTGACAAATAAAATTATCACTCTTTATTTGAACCTGAAATGAATTTGTTTTGTTTTTTTCTGTTTTTTTTTTTTTTTGCGAAAACAATTTTATGATGTGAAATTTATTATCTAAAAATTAATTAGCCAGAACATATTCAAGGTTATATTGTCAAAATTGAATTAGAATTTTTAAATATTTATTTAATAGATAATGTGTATGAATGTATTTAAATAATATTTTTAGTTGACCTAGATTAATGTATTTATATACTTTTTTTTTTTGGAAAATTGCAAAAACAAACATTATATTAGAATCGAATTAAAAAAACAAATATTTTTGCAAAATATCAATTATTCTAATTGAAAATTTCTCTCATAAAAATATAATTGTTTAGATTTTACATTTATTATTATTATTTGACAATAAATTTATTGTTATTCTATTTTTTATTATTGGGTATATTGCTTTCGGACAATATATACATAAACATTATATACTATCAATAAAACTAAAATTGAATATATACATTTCAACAAAAATTTAATGGAAAATTAGATATAAAGAAAACCCATTTTTAGTGTCAAAAGTATAGTATATATATGTATAATTTAACATCTAATTTTACTATTGCATAATATAAGTACGGTACGTGATAGTTTTTTTATTATTATTATTATTTTATTCAATTTGAAAGTTTTTATATAACATTAAACACATATACATATATTTAACATTATATTACTTAACCGTATATCTTTTTAAATAATTAATTTAAAAAAAAGAATTAATTTGAAATATAACTATGTATGTTTGACCATATGTTGTACTTTTTAACCCTTAATGGTCCTTGTTAGTGAACATTTTTTGAATATCAATAAATATTTTATTAACAAAATATTCCACGTTCACTAAAAACAAAACTATCAAAAAAAAAAAACGAAACTTTAATGATAGTACACTTATTAGTTCAATGAAAATTTATTTCTCATTTTTATTTTTTTAAGATAATAAATTCATTGTACTTTAATTGACCCAAATAAATGTTATATGTATAAGAATTAAAAAAACTAATATTTTACATTTTAATGAAATTAATTTGATTTTCTTCATAAATAAAAGTAAAACTCTATTTTGTTCATTTCTTTTTTTAACAGAGTACTAACAAACTCTTTCTATACTCATTTTTTTTATTCCTACTACCGCTTAAGTTGAGCTCGCTACATACATTTTCTTTATGCTTTGAATAATTTGAATTGATAAATTTACAATGTAAATTGATAATGTTTTTATTATATCTAAAATAATTTAAAAAGAATATAGCAAAAAATGTTATAAGTTTTATAATAATTATATTATAGAATTTTGAAAGATCAAATACATAATGTTTCTAACGACTTTTTGATTCCCATTAAAAAATAATGATTTTTGTTATAATTATAATAAATTTATATAAAATTTCCTTAATATATATTTACTTCAATATATTAGTTAAAAGTTAAAGTATAAAATTTGTCATATATATTACTAATAATATACATCTGTAATAAGTTTAAAGAATATATGAATTCTGACAGTCAAATTATAAATTTACATATCATAGCACACTTTTGTTTTATTTTTATTTCATTGAAGTAAACTATATTACTTTCTACATCCAAACAATTATTTGAGGAAACCTCAGATATATTGCTATTTTATTAGTTGAATTACTATTTTATTAGTTTCAATGAAAATGGATTTTAAAACAAAATTAAATATTAACAGAAATTTATTTAAAGCATTATAAACTTGTACCTAATCAAATAAAAATATAAATTAAGTTAATTGACATTTTAATGTGCTTTAATTAACTTAAATTAATGTTTGTTGTGCTTCCTAAGTCCAAATAATAGTCTAATGAAAAATAAAGTATAAATTTAAAAAAAATATATATATGTATACAGGGCTGGACTGGGAATGAATTTAGGACCGGGAAATTCAAATTTTTCTTAATAAAAAAATTTTCTCACACTTAAAAAAAAAATTAAAAGAAGAGATTACAATTTTAGACAACGGATTTTGGCACGGCCCATCGGGAAACTCCCGCTAGTTTGTTAGGCCAGTCCAGCTCTGTATGTATATATGTATGTGCAATACATACTGTACTTAACATACCTACATAGTAATTAAAAAACTTTTTTTTTATCAGTCAAAATCAAGATGATTTTTAGTCTTTATACGTAAATATTTTTGTGATTATAAAATAATGAATCTAATGTTTAAAAATAAGTTAACCTTGAACTATAGTGCAAGAAATACACACATAAATAGTACATAAGTAGTACATTTAAAACAATAAAAAAAAATTATAATAAAATATTCTAATATCATTAAAACAATAATCTTATGCTTTATTTCTGTCAGCTTTGATAGAAATTATTGATATATGTATATATAAAGAGAATGGTAATCTAATATAAAATTTTCGTTCCAAAAAAACAAACCATAATTCCATTTACCACCTCATAAATAAAAATTTCTAACCAAACAATTTTTTTTTGATTCTGTCAAAAAATGTATTCGATCTATATGATATCAGTGAAATAAATAAATTAATATTTGTTCGAGGTTGAGTCCTACTATAATGTTCAATACTTCAGAACCGACCCTTTTTTTCTCTAAACCGTAACATAAACTTGGATATATATCCGTGATAGAAATAAAACCAATAACAATGGTCCTTCGATTATTTTTGTCCATAAAGCTTGGTGAAAAATATACCATATTCTATCAACTCTAAATTATAGCTTATAATTTTTTACTGAAAAACGTATCAGCGATATTTATTTCGCTTCAAAATTATTTTCCATTAAAAATAATTAGTAAATAAATATATTTGTAACATTATTTTTAAATAAAAATTAAAAAATTAAAAAATGGACAATAAATATAATTCTTTCCATGCTTAGTTTTAAGAGGATTTAAATCTATTTTATTATAGTTTCATCCTGAATTTTCATAAATTTATTATGAAAATTTGTTCTCCCCCAAAATTTAGGTGTATATGAAGTTATTATAGTTCTTACGAATAAATTACTTTGTTTTGTATAAATAATTCTTTTAATTTTTACTTAATTTATTTATTTTTGCTTTCCACCTACATAATATTTATCTATTAACTAAATTTCATATTATCAAGTAGCATGTATCGAATATTAAAAAAAACCTACTGGAGAAAAAAAAATTATAAATTTATTTTATTCTTAAAATGGTATTTCATTGATACTTATTGTATTGAATGTACGCGCAGAGCTCCCCCATCCTTATTTAAAGAAAATAAATATATGTAGAAAAATTTATCTTTTCAATGAAATGTGTAAGAATTTGTCTCGTTCACAATATATTATTTATTTATTATATTCGCTTATAACATAAACTTTATATATATATCTACATACATATAAAATAATAAATAAATTTAAAATTATAAATAGAATTCAATATTTTTTTTATAAAATTATAATATTATTTAGTATTTGAAATTAAATATTTAACATGTATTATATTATATTATTTAAGTATTATATTTATTTTTAATTATTTATTTAGTTTTTAAAAAAATATGACAAAATTTTTGAATTTATTATAAACAGAAGTTGTCATAATTTTTAAAAAATTTAATATTTCTAAAAATTAAATATTGTTATTTTTTGTTGTTGTTTATTTTTGAAAATTCAAATGATAGAAAAATATTTACTTTGACTGTTAGATGTTAAATAAGGACTGCCATCTTCTATTTTGATTTTGATTTTTTTTGAAGCCTTGACTATTCAATTAATAGAAAAGAACTATAGACTAAGTATAGATTAGTTTTAAAAACGAAATTATTATTTTGGCCCCAAAATATAAATGGATTCATACTTAAGGATTGAAAATCAGGACTATCAAATTTATTGATAACTAATAGTTTTAAATGTAATTTTCTTTCAAAAAGAAAAAATTACTCTCAAACTTAAAAATTTGAACAGAAACCATTTAATATTTTATTTTTTCTATATTCATGTACAATAATTGTACATTATTTAGTTGTTATCACCTTGAACGAAAAACTATCGACATAAAATTACACTTACACCCTAAGTAAATGTGAATATTAAAAAAAAAAAACAAACAAGCAAATTTTGTAGAGAAATTATTTTTTACTAGTCTGTGATATATGTTACACTTTGAAAGTTAATAGATTCAAAAATAGTTAATTAATGTTTTATTATTGAATAGTGTTTAAGTAAGGCATCCTAAATTGTGCCAAGTATATTTATTACAAAGTTCAAAACAATCAAAAATATGAGTAATTTAAATTTGTTATTCAAAATATTTTAAGGTTCTGAGTGAAATTGGGGTGTGTCGCAATTATATTCATTATATTTTACCTCAAACAATAAAAGTACAATTATTTTCGTTATTATTATACTATTATTAATTATTATTATATAAATTATTTACAATATAATTATATAGGAATCTATATTTTGATTTTCATTTTTTTTATTTAAGTTTTAAAAAATTGTATATTTTGCACCAAGCCAAGCAAACTATTTTCATTTGTGAATTGAATATTTTATTTAGTGGCTAATTTTATGTTTAATAACAAAATTTTTTTAGTGTCATTTTAGATGAATTAAGATACAACTGGTGTACGAAAATATTGAAAATAGACTGTTCCAGCTAAAAAATAAAATTAATAGTAAATATTACTTGGCTTTTAAGTTCCAAAAGAAAAATGAACTTAAGTGACACAAAAAAGTAATTTGATTGAGCAATCAAAGATAGATTCAAATTATGATAATAATTTAATATGATTTTGATGCTAAACTCAATTAAAAAAGATAAATTATAGGTTTTATTTTATTTTTTGTTCAAATAAATAAAGTTATCGCGAAGCAGATAACAAATATATGTATTATGTTAATAAATAATACTATTAAATATGCTAATATTGTAAAATCATAATTATATTATTTTTTTACAGACAGTGTTTTCTAGCATATATTTAATTGACTGTGTTCTCATTTTATTTTAATTTTTTATTTTTTATTTAATTTTTTTGTAGGAAATTAAACTGTTTGCAGAATATTATGCTAGACATAATAAATACAAATATTTACGTATTAATGGGAGATTCATATAACAAGGTGAATAAGCACACCGCATTGTTCTACAAAATTTGCATAATCCTAAACTAAACTGAAATAAATATGTAGAGAGAAAAAAAAAAAAACGGATTATATCAATAAATTATTACGATTGTATTTTTTTTATTTTTAACATAAAATTCAACAAATAGTTTCCCTTCAACTATAATAATAAAAAAAAAGATTTTTTTTTACATTAGAATAAAGTTCACATAAAAATCGAATACAATTTATTTTTTTTTTTATAACATACACGACAACATAAAAAATAATGTACATCGTCTTTAAATATATAATATAGATATATATAGAAATTATGGAAAAAAATGTGCATTTTTTTTATTTCGTAACACATTTAATTCATCGTCATAATTAAAATTATTAGGTTGACATAAAAAAAAATTACACATTATACGAGAGATGAAAAAAAATGTTATCGTTTTGGAAAAACAATTTTTTAATCTTAATGGTGTGCACTTAATTTGCAGAGGATTCCAATGTCTGTTAATTACTAACTGATTAATAAATTAAATAAAATGCATATTGATTGATATTTTCAAGAAATGTTTTTAAACTGAAAGTAAACTTAAATTTAAATAAAAATTTATGATTTTTTTTTTTCACCGAACTATATAATTATAAAATACAAAATGTTATTATAATTATATACATACCTGTCAAAGACACAATAATTTAATATTATAATTATGTAGACTTTTAATTTGCATGAACATTCTATTAAAGTATCTATAAATTATATGTATACATTTATAATAAATATGTACAAATTTTTAAACATGAAAAAAATTGGTCACAAATTGAGAAGTCTCTGTTAAAGTGTAAATATTTTTTGTTTTTTTTTGTAAATATTTTTATCAAACAATTTTAAATTTATTTATTTCATTCATAAAAAATCAACAAAATGCACAAGATTTTACAAAAAAAAAAAAAAAAACAAGTTCTCTAGTCTATAAACTTAATATACACTTTGATTTGATTTTGTATAGACAAAAATGTTGTCAACTTATTTTATTTTATATTTTACATGAAATCCAAAATTGAAACAACGACTGAAAAACTTAACTTAACACGTGAAAATAAACTTCATTGGTTTGATATGAAATGAAAGAAAATATAATGGAAGAAATCCAATGAAGAGTTTTTAGTTTGTTTAGTTGGCTAAACTTTACCAAGTGCAAACATTTTTAAAAGGCTCTAAATAATATGTCAGTATCAAAAGCTATCTTACAATAAAAAAGGGGTTCAATTTATATTATTTTAGGGAATTTTTAATGAAATTCATAGCAAACATATTTTATCAATTAAGATCTCAATATGAATTTTGTACGTTGTATTAATTAAAAAAAAACACAGAACACATAATTTAAAGGAAGTGAAAGTGAAGATTAAATTTTTAATATTTATCGACATAGCCAGTGCTGCATAATAGCATTGTTTATTCGTTATCCACAAAGAAATTATACATAGAATAATTTTAATATTCAAAAAAAAAAAAAAAAAAACTTTGATAAAAAATTTTCATTGCTTTACGAAAATATTTTTCTATACATTTTATATATATATTTATGTTAAAATAACAAATATGAAATTTTCAGGTAAACATACCATTAGCAGTATAATATTTTAATAATTATTCAGTGGCTATTAAATTAGATTATTTTTTTTAGATAAAAAAAAAAACTCTCTCTCTCTCTCTCTCTATACTTTATACGCATAAATAAAACATATATATTTTCAAAGGGGGAAAACGTAATTTTTAAACCAATTTTAAATGCCATATACGTATGTCTAATATACCTCTAAGATCATATATATACTTATTTACAATAATAATAATAAATAAATAATCATTAAAATTGACCGGTTGGCTTATAGTGTTGGTGGCAATATTATGTATATACTTTTAAAATGTAAAGTGCAGGAAACTTGAAAAATAAATATACTTACTTATTTACTGAAAATTTATAAAGTATAGAAAAAAAAAAAAACTGCGGGTCTTAATTCAAAACAAAAAAAAATATTAAAAACTATTAAGATACTTATCGCTGTTATATACGAATAAAAGGCATAATGACACTAGTAAGGTAACTTCCACACATATTGAGCTATTGAATTTTTGACACTACTTTAAATACGAAAATATAATAATAAAATAATTTAATATGGTAAGACTATAAATTTAACAATGATAATAATAACGAATTGTAAATGTACTTTAAATTTGGAAACAAATAGATTCGTGGATTTTTTGTTCCTCTTAAAGGTCCCGATATTAAAAATGTGTTCTGTATTTCACCACCCCAGCAGCAGGAGCGGAGTAAATATCTTTATTAAATTTTCCAAATGTGAATATACTTTCTAATATGCAACTTCTTCCCCTACAAATTTAATATTAAAGCGTTATACTTTCAATCAATTTGCATGCAATGAAATTTATAATTTTTTTTTCATTCTTGTGGGAATTACTGCTAAGGGGTTTTAGTAACATATACAGACAGGTGGGTGTTATTATTGTAAATTTAATATATGCATAATGTATAGCTAAAAATTTACAATATAATTGTGGTTTTGGAGTTTTGTTTTCATTTCAGAAGAATTAAAAAATATATATAATATTTATAAGTTAAAAAAAAAATGTAATTCAAAATAAATTGATCTGTAATTTCAATTCAACGAAAATGGTGCTAAGTAGGTGGTTTATCTTCCAATTTCAGTAATTCAGTTAGATTATATCGTTTTTATTTTTAATTTTTTTTTTTTAATTTTTGTGGGACTCCTTGAATCATATTTGAAAAGTATTCTTAAAAATTAATCTAAGAGAAAAAGAGATTTAGAATACTGTTGTATAATATATATGACTTTGCAACTAGCAAATTTTCAAATTCCTGATTGCAAAAAAAGTAAATAGTTCATATTACTAATTGTATTCTTAGAAGTTCTTTTCTCAGTTCAAGAATATTGACACTGAAAAAAATCTCTTATCACAATTGCATTTTAAAATTGTTTCCATTTTAAATCTAACGCGCACACAGATATTTGGCATTATAATAGAGGCACTCAAATCGATTCGACGAGTACGCTGGAAAATTTTTAGGATCATTACAAACAAATTTTTAATTTAATTGGCTTACCTTTACAAAATATTTAAATAATTCAATTTAAAGGATTCCATCTGACGAAAAAGAAAAAAAAAATCACAGTACTTTTTAAAATCAAAATGTTTGGTATCAAATCCATATTCAATAAATATATTAAATTTATTATATGAATTGATTAAAATCGACAAAAAAAGAAAAATTTAATTATGAAGCCTGTATTGAATTACTGAGAGTTATAAGAAAAAAATTGCATTCCAAATTCATTCATAAAAATTATAAAATATTATTATTATGTACTGAATTTAATATTTTTTTAACAAATCAGTGACTCACAAAACTACTATATATGTATAAGAATGTTTAGTTGAATTTATCAGATTTTTGTCACAATTTTAATAAATCATGTCAAATTTTATTATTGTGACTATATTTTTTAGCGAGAAATTTGTTTTCAAGATACCAGAAAATTTCTATTTTAAATAATTTGATTAAATCGTTTCCCTTTAGAATATATGTATACATAGTTCTGGTGCACACCTATTTTAAATTGTAAAGAAACTAAGTTTATGAACTTTTCAGAATTTCTAAGTTTGTTTAATATTAGTCCAAATTATATTTATTCTACAATATACATATAGTTGAAATTTTAACCAATAATTATAGTCCATCTTGTAAAGCGTGCGAATTTTAATTGAATTTTAATTTTAAATCATGATTTAAGCCTCGTTAGTTTTTCTATATTTTATTGTATTCTCTGGATTCTTGTTAATATTCAAATGTAAGTAAAGAAGCATATCAAAAACTTCTAAAGTCTTATAATTTTGTATTTCTTATATATTTGATAAAACACAGTATCCACAATGACTGTTCAAAAATCCAAATTTTTCCTTTCTTTTTCTAATATTGTGTTAATTTTTGAAGAAAACTGACTCATCATGATCACTGTTGATCCCATTAAAAATATGAAATTTAAATCTATACGAATAATTTTAAATTTTCTATGGATAAGCCATAAAATTTTATTAATAATTTAATAAAATTACCTGGTTATTCCTAAAAAATTTATTAAATTAAATTTGAATTTTTATTTTTATTTTTTTCGTTTATTTATTAAAATAATTTAATTGTGTAGGAGTGGAATAGTTTTTTATCCATAAAAAAATAAAAAACTTTGATTAGTATAGAAAATTCAAATGGGAAAAAAAAAATCATTACACCGGAACTATGCAAAAATTATTATCGCACAGAAAAACAACTGGTTTCTAATTAAGCTTTTGTTAATGGAAATGTATATATTTATTAAAAGTAGAAACATAAAAAAAAAAAAATTTATTTATATATGTAATTTTAAATGTTCACAAATTTTTTATTTCAGAAACTTTTACATTATAAAGAAAAGAAAAGTGAAAACTTATATTATACATATATTAAACCTTAAAAACTGAGCAGATTCGTTTGTTTCAAGATAAGAAATTTTAGCATATCAATTGACGACTAGCTAGAAAATATGATTTAGTGAAAGTTATACCTAATAAAATAGAAAACTTTTGTATTAATTTTTTGAAAATCTTATAATTTTTTTTTTTTTGAATATTGTCAAGCATTTTTCTAAAATAATGTCAGTATGCAGTAAATTATAAAAGTCTTTTTTTTTTTTCCATGAAGCAGTTTATTTTTAATATAGTGTTTCCTGCACAAATGACTCCCACTTAAAAGTTTGTCATAGATGAAAAAAAAAAAAAAAAATTTATAGACAAAAGATTTATTTCCAAAATTTATTATATGGTTCAAAATTTCGTACATAAGAGTATTTAAAAAAAAAAAATTATTTAATTTCATTATCAATTTAAACATATAAGACCGTTGTTTTTGTCTGTCTGGGTGTAAATTTTGAATAATTTTCTATCATGCTTTATTAAAACTAAATCTGAACTCAATAATTGAGCTCCACTCAAACATACATAGTTATTCTGTGCACTTTTTGTATATTCAAATAAATGTTCGGCCTGTCAAATTAATTAATTTCATTCCATTTAAATCTGTAAACTGTCAAATAGTCTTTTTTATTATTCGTCTAAGCAGATAAGTTTGATATTTCAGGAATAAAAAACATGTGTATATAGTGAATATAGTTTGATTGAAACTTTTCATTCCATTTCGTTAAATTTTAATTTGAAATCCACCCACATTGACATTCGCTGAGATTGTGTTAAGATAAAAGAAGTTCTGATATCTCAAAGATATATACATAATAATATATTAAAATAAGTAAATTTATCAAATTTTTTATTTTATTCGTTTAAAATAAAAAATAATATTTTTGTTTATATTTGTGATTTAAATTGTTGTTTGAGAAACGAAAAAAAAAATTATTAAATAAATAATGAAAGAAAATAAAAATGTTAAAAAAAAAACTAAAAATCAAAAAAAAAAACTAAAAACCTAACCACCTGCTGTGTAAAAAATTTATATTAATAGAATATAAAATTAATATTAAAAAAAAATATAAGATGTTAAAAAAATTGCATAAAAAAAATATGTTTTGGTAAAAATTTTCATTTAGTTATTAGAATCAGGGTGTGGAATTGTGGAATTTTTTTATTATTCAAAGCTCTCTAAAATGATAATGGATAAAGAAATTTATTTAAAAAAAAAAATTTCGAAAATTTTCTACCAATAAGTATAAATGTCAGTCTCACCATTTCACTGACTCTTTACTTAAATTTATCTTCTCAGTTTAATAAATACTTTATATCTAAATATCTTTTTTATATGCAGATTTATGTAAATATACTTAATTGATACATGAATGTATAAAAATATAATTTAATATAAAAGTTTTTTTTTCTTATCAGACATAACAATTGAATAAAAACAATAATTCATTAAAAAATTAAAAAAAAAAAAAAAACAAGAAATAATATTTTCATGGACCGCTACCACTAAAAAAAATGTTTTTTTTTCTGCAACCTTGACTTATGTTTCGTATACATTGAATGCGATAGTTATATTCACGTGATTTGATATCTTTCTATGATTTTTTTAAACAAGATTGGTGTCATCTTTCTTACAAAATTTAGGAAAAAAGAATAAGTCAATAAACGTCCTCTAACACTAAAAGGTTTACTAAAAGTAATTAAAAAATCAATTTCTGGTTATTTTATTATTAGATAAAATTATATGCTTGTAATTTACAACGGATTAAAATAAAACATTATGTAGATTTCACACAATTTCCTCACGTTCCGAATTATTCCAACTCTATTTTTTCCATCTGCCGGTTTCAATTTTAATTAATTAAATTTTATAAATAACTTATAGTCTCAATCAAAACAATATTGATTACGAATCCTGAAAAAAATTTAAAAAAGTTTGAAGGTGTAGACAACACTATGGGTTTGGGGAATTTTTGAAACTATTCATTTTACATTTTATTAAATGTGATTTCCAGAACTAAATACACATAGTTCAGAGGTGTCTCATAATCATATTAACCCCAATTATACAACATTCTATTAGCATATGTACATATAAATAATATAACTATTAATTAACTTCAATATGAAAATTTGTTATTTAAAAATATGTATATAAATGTATAGTTTTTTATATATTGAGAAAAAAAATTGTATTCACAGAATCGTATCGCCAAAGTAAATAACATTAAGAATCATCAAAAGATATAGAACTTATTCGATATGCGTAAAAATTCTTCAGGTTTTATTTTGATTTTTACTTATCTTTAGTAAAAAAAAAAAAAAAAATTTAACGTGTTAAAATAAATGTTGTAATAATCAATCATGTTGATTGGAATTTAATACTATTATTATATGAAAAAAAAAATTTTTTTTGTACATTGAATAACATTTTTATTTTAACTTGTTATAGGTTTTTATATACATATTTTTTCTTTTGCCCAAAATCATTAAATCGTTTCATGGCAGAACATAAGATAATTAAATGATTATTGTCAGAATATTTTCTGCAGATTAGAAAGATATTAATTTTACACGCATTAAGTATTCAGTGATGTCAAAATAATATAAATTATTTTATTGAGAAAATTCTAGATTATTTTTCGGCAATTTCAGCTGGACAAACTAAAAAATATCAACTTCAATTATGGACAATTTCATTAAAGTTTCGCTAGTTCTTAATTTTTTGCAAACGCCTTATCACATTAAACTATCCACCGGATTGTTTACCTTAATTTTTTTTTATTTAATTTTTAATTTTTATTTTCTCTTAAAAAATCCAGCTTTTAGACAAAAATAGAATTTAAAGAATTTATTTTAAAGGTTCTAACCTTTTAAAATTCAAAATCATTTAAAATAAAAATTATATTTTATATAGCTTTTAGATAAGATTTATAATGTTTTAAGAAAACAAGTTTGGCGCTTTATTTTTTATTTTTATTTTATTTTTTTTTTATTTTAGCTGACCTTGGATGATTTTGTATTTAGATTTTTTTTTTATTTATTTATTTATTTTTTTTTTTTGTCTAGATTCTAAAGTTCTTAATTTTTTTTTTTATTATTTTTGTTTTATTTTTCCATATAAATTTATTATCTTAATGTGAAGTCTAAAATTATGTTTTATTATTATTTTTTCTTCCCAAAAAAAAAATAATAATAAGAAAAAGAGTTATTTGGGAACACTATATTAAGAAAAAAAAAAAAAAAAAGTAACAAAAAATTTAAAAAGTATCTTTTTTATTAATTTTTTATATCTTCTTTCCATTTATATACTTAACTTGAAAACACAAAAAAAAAAAAAACCAATTATTCTCATGTGAAACATGTGTATTTTTTGTTTCTTCAATACGATTTTTTTTTTGTAAGCTTTTCAATCTGTTTTGCTTTTAAGACACCGCGCTGCGCCGATGTTATTTCTCAAGCCAAAATAAAGAATAAACTAAAAGCTCCCGTGAATAATTTTTTTTTTTTTTTTTTGCTTTCCAGATAATTTAAAATTAACAGACAATATTCATTTATCAGATAAATTAAAATTAAAAAAAAAAAAATTATTATTAATGTGTAGGGTTCTCAAAAAAATAAACAAAAAAAAAATACACAAATAAATTTTATTTTCTGCTCAGAACACTGGAAAATTTAGATTTTGGAAACAAGAATTAAAAAAATGTATAGTAAATATTAAATACTTCTATGGTGCATATTATTCACATAATTGTTTCAATTTAGCTTGTATTTAGTAAAAAAAAAATGTTTACTATATTTCCTAGTTTTTTTTTTTTAAATTGTCACTGACAGAGTAAGATCTACGTCATGGTGAGTTATATTACCATTATCCGTATTCGGTCGTGGGTTCAATTCCCACCTCGGACTGGAATTTGTGTCAATTTTTTAATTTGTTCATTTGAATTAAGTGTTTGTGTTGTTTTTTATGAGTACAAAAATATTTTAAAATCTCAATAAATTAGTGAAGACGAAACAAGTTCTTAGGACTATAAAAATTTAATTTTAATTTTTCTTTGAAAATTTACATAAAATCATATAAGACAGGATTTCAGATTCGCTGATTTCTGATTTTATTAATATTCAAAAGCAACTCATTTATGTGGATGAATCATGTTTGAGACCACTGCGTTTCGTATAAAAAGAAAAAAATTAATTTTTATACTGAGTTAGAGGATTTACAAGAATATATAATATAGAGATACAAATACAAAGAAATAACAATGTTAGATCCTTTAATTTTTTTTTAAATAAATTTGCTCAACTAAACAACCAAAATAATGTTTAAAAACAATTTTGTTCATGTTAAATATACAATATTTTAGGCAAATAATTTATTTAAGTGAATTTAATTGAACCCTAATTATTAGTTTTATAATTATTAGCTTTAGCAAATGAAATTCTATTTATAAATTCAAAATAATAACTTAATAAGTAATTATTGAAGTATGTATATTTACTTAGTAAAATTTTTATTAGCACAAATAGTATATTAATAAAAAAAAATTTTTGTTTTCTGTATAAATTTAATCAAAGACATTAAAAAAAATACTGCATTTATTTTATTATTTTCGTGTTAAAAAAAATAAAACAAAAAAACAAATTATTTATTTTGTCTCTGTTCTTCAATTTTATTTTAATTTTAGAAAAGTCATAATATGAGATTTTTTGACAAACAAAAACAAGAAGGAAGTTTACGATTTCAGAATTTATCATGTGTGATAATTTTAACCTTGAGAATGAAATCCTAAAATAAGTATATTTACTTTTGGCGTAACCTCACTGTAGAAGAAATATTGTTTATTGAAATTTTCTATTTATGTATTAATTTTTTTTTACTAAATTAATTTAATATTAATCACATTTTTTAATGGTGATGTAGAACTCAAGAAAATTCTAAGAATACTTGGCTTCTTTTTTTTTTTCGTATTTCCATATTAGGAAATCAATTTTTCACTTAAAAATAAGATGGGAAACTTATAATAATCAAAGTAAGATTATTTTTCGACACAAACGAAGGCACAAAACAAAAAGAAAAAAAACAATAATTTAAAAAGGAAAGACATAATACTATGTAAACCCACTTATTATTATTTTATAATCATATTCGTATAATTTAATTTTTTTTAATTTTTATTCTAAAATTTAAAATTGCATGCCTTTTTCAGAAACATTTAAATATAATTTTGATTTTAAAAAAAAAACTTATATAATTTATGTTAAAATTTCGTATATTTTATGCTTAAATTTAAGAAAAAAAAATTCAAAGCTGATAATCTGAGTTTTTAAATACCCATAACAAGTTTTTTGACAAATATAAATTTAATTTTTGCATTCACTGAAAAAAAAAATATAGTCAAGAAATGTTGGTACGTTATTATTGTTGTCAAAGTTATAATTGTAAGTTATATATGATTCACACACTCTTCTTCAGGTAAACATGTTAATTAAGTAAAAGCTTAAACAAGATATAATTTGAATTTAATTAACTTTTGAATTTTAAAATTTTTTTCTAAGAAATAGTTTCCCATATTAAAATATGTAACTTTATATACAAATGTCGCACACTACTTGGTTCATGTTCATGGTTTAGCTGACACATTCAAACATACAACAGAAAAGCTTCTAAAACATTGGTTTTTGAGCCAAAGGATGTAGACTAGGCATTTTTATTATTAGAAAATTTAGAGTTGCATTAGTTACTGTCAATTATATTTTATTTTATTGATTTTTCTCAGTGCAAAAAAAAATATAATACAAAAATTTCCTTATTTAATGAAAATTTATATAGTACTAAAAATTTATTCCAAAACAGGTTTTTGGGACATTTTTATAGATTTGTATCGTAGATTTTTGAATTCGGAATTAGATACCTGTGATTTTTAATATTGTTCTGTTTAAAATTGTATTTGTTTTCAAAGATTTAATCAATTTTTTTATTTTAAATAATTCAAAAATAAAGGTTTATTGGTATGCTTATAAATTTGTATAAAGTTATCTTATAAATAAAATAAATTAAAATTAATAAAATTATCATTTTAATTCAAGTTTTTATTTTTTTTTTAATATAAATATTAAAGTCAGTTAATCTAAAAAAAAAAAAATATTCAAAACAATAAATATTAAAAAAAAAAATCTAATCTAATTTTAGAGGATTTAAATAAATAAAAAAATTAATTAAAATGATAAAATTAATGCTAATTTTAGAACAAAAAAAAAAGTTCAACATTTAAAATTTACTATTGCGATAAAAACTGTAGTGTAAATTTAAACTAATGTAGAATTAAAAATATGTGAATTTAAGTAATAAAATATTATTTCTTTGAGAATCAATTTCATAACTCAACTCAACTCATTAAGTAATTTACAAAATATAGTATATATTATTTTTAGAAACCAATTGGAATATTTGAATACAAATTACTAATTTTTTGAGCCGCATGTTGTTTATAAAACAAAGGATTTCTTGAGCCACAAAAATTTATGGTTATATCCGCATGAGGTTCATGAACCGCAGTTTGTCAAGGCTTGTTGGATCACTTTATTTTTCTTACTTAACTTACAACAGATACTAAATACCTAAATATATAACAAAAATCTTAGATACAATTTTTTTTTAAACTTTACGAAAAATAAATTTACAATTTTATTTCGTGAACAAATCAATTAGACATATTATTTCTTCAGGCCCATTATCTTAATACGTAATTATGATAAGATAGACCAAATATACTTATAATGAAACATAGTAAACAAATATAAAAATTTTAATATGATTGACTGATAATTATTAAAAAATGATTTTAAATCAATACAATTTTTAATTCATTCAATATTATAATTACAATTTAATTGATTTCTGTACATTTTCGTTGCTTAGAGGCCTGCAATATTTAAGAAGAAAATTCATAAAAAATATATTACATTTTAACTATTGATTTAGAAAGATCTTTAGTATAGTTTCTCAAGTTCAGCTGCTAGATGTTTCTTCCTCTTAAAACACATCAAAAAATTTTCAATTTCGAATTTAATTTTAATAAATAATATTTTATTGGTTTTTTCAAATAACAAAATATGATTTATTTCAAGCCAAATGTTTTTTGAAAAACATGAAAAAAAAAACAACTTTAATCTTTGGTTATTTCTATCCCATAAATAATGTTTTTCATAACACTTGTTAATATTATGTCAAAAAAGATTTCCTATATATATTAAAATAGATCATAGTATTTTCCTTATTTTGTTTTCATTGAAATTAAAAGTTTAACAAAAATAAAGTTTTTATATAACAGCTAGTACAAAATAATTTAATTTTTTTATTTTATAATGAAGTAAAAAAAAAATTAAATTTATTATTTCAGTATGATTGCTGCGCTGTGTTGATTGAAGAACTCTCAAAACAAATTTTAATTTTGTTCGAACAAAATTTATATACATTGTTGAAATGTGCAACATTAAAAATTTTATTTTTTTATGAGTTTTTTTTTATTTGAATTATTTGGCATAAGTATTTTGTTTAAAATGTATTTAAAATGTATTTAATATGTATTTTTTTTTTTTTTTTTTGAAACTTATCCTTGTTTGAAAATAATTTTTATTACTGAAAAACCCATTAATATTGTTTTCGAATCAACAAAGTATTTTAATAAATTGTTATTTTTATTGAAAGAAATAATTTTTTTTAAAAAAATATTTATGTACATTAAATAAATTAAAATAAATTAAAATGAATTTAAATTTTCTAATTTTATATTCTTTTATGTTTTATTTTTATTCTTTAATCTTTATTATCCCTGAATATAAAAAAAAAGTTAAAAGATGAACCCTTATTGTTTGTCTTATCAGTCAAATAAGAATTTATTTCTTAAAGGAATTATTAATATTTTCATCTTATTATTTTTAATTTTGCTAACAAAATAGACAGAAGTATCTTTTTAATTTCTTTTTAAATTCTAAAAAATTAACAGTAGATAAAAGTTACATGTTAAGTAGAAATTCTAGTCTTTGGTAGCTTTTCTTTTCATACCGGGCATACAACATCAGCATAAAAAAGAAATTAAACCGCGTTCCCTGTCAAGAACAAATTCATCATGGTTTGCATGACTTTTTGACACACTCTACTTTTGGGAAAAAAAGGGGGATTACAATAAAATTAAAAGATAAAAGAATATTGAAAATAAAAAAGCTTCCAAGAAAATTCACAATATAATAAGCATGAAAATTTGAATATCTTTAACTAATTTTTATAGTCATCATTTGTGAGGTTTTTTTTTTACATTATCTTTTAAAAATGAATTAAAAAAAAAATAAGACAAGATGCATCAAAGAACAAAAAATTAATATTTTTATATATATTAATATATATATAGAATAATTTTCTGAGAACGATAAGATAATATTACGAGTTCATATGGAATTTTATTTGTTTTTCAATAAAATTTATATTTTTTTTTTATAAATTTTTATTGCACAATATAAGTGCCATATTTAGCCAAACTTAATTATACATTTATTTTTCTTTGAATAATTTTCATAACACTTCATTGAATTTTGTAGTTTCCAATAAATTAGTTTTATTTTTTTTTAAATCTCTGTAGTGCTGTTAGAAACCCAAACATTTTCTCAAAATTACTAATTCTGTATATAAAATTTATCAAATATGGTTAGAGATATTTTATTGCAAAAAAATTAAAAATTAAATTAAAAAAACAAATTTACACCTGAGTAAAAATCAATTCAATTGAAATTACTAATAGATTTTTCTATTTAACTTTTCATTTTAATCCTTGATTTTAAAAATACTTTATTCATTAGAAAAATATTTTTAGAATTTTTATAGTTAATTGAATGAATTTGTTTTTTTTTTTTAAATAAACTAAGTAATTTTAATTAAAAGTTTAAGATTTTTAAGATTTATATAATGTAAATAAAATAAGCAATAATTATAAAAAAAAATTATGGTTGACTTGTTGAAGATAAAGTTACACCATTGCATAATTTAATATTAATAACTAAAAAGATATGCACATATTTAATCGAGTGAGATATAAAGACAAAACTCGAGCATTGTAGTAAAGATTAATATGTACCTTTTTACAGAAATATTTTAATTTTAAATAAAAATATTAATTAGATATTAATGAGATAGAATCATTTTAACAGCTTAACTTCAAAATTCTTTACTTACTCAATTAGTATAATATTTAAGAATATATAGTCAACTTCTTTAAAAAAAATTATTTTTGATCTTACAAAATAATTGTGTAAAGGGCTCCTCTGCCTAAAAGACAAAATTTTAAAACTTCCGAAAGTTTTGCATGTTTCTGGGATAATATTACGATGAGTCCGATCATAGACTAAAATATTTATTTGAAAGTTAAAAACTGAAAGTCCTAATGTATTTTTTAATACATTATAAGAAAAAAAATATTTCGAATTATTTACAGAGTCTGCATGTAATTACCTTGAGCTTTCCCTTTTTTTGATTAAAAACTATACATTTATAAATAGTTAAAATTAAAAGCATAGTTTTATTACTTTAAATTTGCCTTTTTTTTCTTTTGGTCAATTCATGGCATGAACTTAAAAACGCAGATTATCGCTAATTTTACTTTTTGTTTCTCATTTCAGTTTTGAAAATTTCTTTTTTAATTAGCGTTTGAAGATTTTATTTTTTTTTTGTATGCTTTTATGTTAATGATTATAAAATCACGACAATAGACGGAAGTGGAAATATTTATATAAATTAAATTTTTTATTATTATTATTTTTTTTTTTTTTTCTCTTCTTCTTCTTTTTCTTCTATGAACTCTATGTTATATTTCTTTATTAAATTTGTTGCACATTTTCTTTGTAAGAAAAATTAAAAAAAAAAAAAACTAAAACAAAAAAGAAGTTAATTGTGTACCTACTGAATATTATATATTGAAAAATTCTCTTTTATATATTACCTATAGGGTACATGATCAATATTTTGCACATTTATTGCTATTTAATTAAATTATTGTTATTGCTAGGGAAATATTTTGATATTTCCGAACCGAGTGAATTTTTCCCGAGACAGTACACTAATAACTTAAGTAATACAAAGGTTAAGATACTAATAGTAATAAGACATAGTTAACAATGGTGCCTATGTCTTTGTAGTTCTCGGTGTGAGATTTATAGATTCCCAAATCGTCACACCGATTATTGTGGGAGTACAGCCCATGCAAGAATCACCAACAAGCGAAAATCGCATTCTCCATAAAAGTTATAAATAATAATAAATATTTTTTGTAAATTATTCTTCGCTAGAAAAAGCTGTAAAACTATAATTTTGTTACGCTAAATTTAGCTAACACATTTTTGGACAATTTACATTTAAGAATATTTGTAAGAATTTAATATAATCATTAATAAACTAAAAATTATATTAATTCTACTTCACTTTATATTTTATTATCAAATTTACAATAGTCAATTATTTATAAATATTCCTTCAAATCATACGGTTTATTTAAGAACCAAATATACAGGTTCACCTACCTATATTTGGTGGCCCTAAAAGCATAAATATGTTGAAAATTTTTTGACGGATATTACATTGCCATGTAAATTCATTAAATGAAAAGAAAAAAGAATGAATATTTTATATTTTGGATTGTAGTTTTTTTTTTTATTTATTATTATTGTTATTTGTGGCTTTTCTTTGTGGGCTTTAATAGTTAAATTGTATACATGTATATATAAAATAATAGTAACTAATACCATACACAGGTACAAGCATTATATGCATATACATATGTTCAAAATAATATATAATGTGTTGCTAAACATTGAAAAAAATTTAATAATGGAAATGCTTTTACAGAAAATTAGTAACTTTTCTTTGTTAAATGATAAATTTGATAATATTCATCATTTTTTATGTAACATTTTTGTTTTAAAAGCCATTAATGAAATTTTGAAGTTATGTAATTATTTTGTTACAGGCTGCTTTTAATCATATACATCTGTTACTCATTTACAGCAAATACTGAAATATTTCTGAATTATTTATTACAAAAAATATTTACAGTGCTTCCATTGAAATTTATTTATTAATATAATTACCTAGCAAACTAATGATCACTCTATGACAGTAGTATGCAGCTTCTTACAAAAATATCTTATTATTAGAAAATTTTAAAAATTATGTTTTGCCTGAAATAGAATTTGATTGAAAGTCATAATTTTCCTTCGAAAGTTTTTTAATTGATATACTTGTCTCTTTGCGTGAATAATTAAAATTGCAAAAATACAATATATTGTGGATTTTATAACAATTACTAACTAAAGGCATTTAATTTCTAAACATATTTTTAAATTAACAAAAATTAAAAATAGAAAATAAAAAGAAAAAAAAATACAAAATTCCCACATTAGCTTGAGGAGAATGCTGGTTTCATTAAGATAAAGAGTAAATAATGTTGTTGTTCAATAATTCATTATTAAGAAACCGTGAGATTTTATTTCGTATTAAATTTATAAAAATCAATATCTTCAAATTTTAAAGGGCAATTGTGTAGAAAAATTAAAGAACTTTTACACACATACATACATAAATTCTAACTTATATTCTTGAACTTAAATATTAACTATTATGTGCAAAAAAAAAAAAAGAATAATGCTGGTAGATCTTTAAACATTTTTTTAAGTTGTAAGGTTTTTACACGGAATTGTTTTCAAACTTTAAATTCTTTCTTCTGTTGTTTTTTTTTCTTAGTCTTTCATTCCAATTTTCAACAAAAAAAAAAATCTTAAGCAGCTTTATTTGAAAACTATCTATGTGTACAACAGTAAACAAACTATTTGCAACCACTTCTAAATAAAAAAAAAAAACAAAATTTTTCAAAAACTTTTTTTTTTATCTTTTTTTTAAATCTAAAGTCAAAAAAAAGTATAAAAATTTATTATTCTCCTGCCATAAAAGCAGTATCTATTTTAACATAAAAATCATACATTAAGTAGATTTGGATAATATTCATCAATTTCAATTTGTAATATGCAATGATTTTTAAGATTGAAGAAAAATCGAAATATTATTCAATATAAAAAATTAATTTTTTTTTAATAATTACTATTAATTTATTTACATAAATTATGAATGTAAGTAATTTGTATTTGAACAATTACAGGGGAATGTTTCTCAACAGTAAATAGATGTCAAAGCTTTTATATATAAGTAGTTTTTGACAAAAATATCATATTTCCTTAATTCAAATTCATTGTTCGAAATAGTTATATCCGAAGTTGACGTTATAAATGGGACTTCCCCGTTTTCAAACTTTTATATAAATGTATACGATAAATGTATAAATACATCAAATGGAGTTTGAATCTAATTAAAACCAAAACCTAAAATTATAATAAACAAAAACTAACTTTTGGGAAAAAAAAAAAACATCTAAAAAATAAATTCTTCAAGGTTAAGCGGAAAACACATAAATTGTATGCGCAACACGCACACTTCCCAACAAATCAAGATTTACAAAAAAAATAGCCAAAAAAATATTTTTTTTTATTAAGCATTTTTGTAGTTGAATTTTTTTTTTATCTTTTTTTTATTCAGAACCCCACGATAATCAACCAAAAAGAAAAGCAAAAGAATCTAATTTGATAAAAAAAAGCAGAAAAAGAATACCTTCAGAACTTATTTAATCTAAATCAAAAATTATCTATTTTGAAAATTTATGAACCAGGGACAAAAAAAATGCCAATTTCAGTTCGAAGAAATATACAATATGTTTCCGGAAACTTAAATCCTTACTCGAAGAAGAATAGAGATCGTCTTAAGTTTTTTGGCAAAAAAAGGGATTTTTTTGTGTAGACAGCATATTTGATTTTTAGAGTAGTGGCTTCAGAATAAAAAAGAACCAAATTTTTTATCTTCAGTAAATCAATAAAAAAAAAACATTAGGTAATTGGAATCTTACAACACAGGAAAACTGCATGACATTCAAAATTATTATTTTTTTCTAATTTTCTGTAAATGACGTTTAGTATATAATTTTTGTTTTGAATTCGAAAAAAAAAAAACAAGACCATAATAATAAAAAAAAAAGAAGAAAAAAAAGGCAAACTTTTTTTGTTGTTAAAAAATTATTTTTCTGTCATAAAAAAAAAAAACTTTGTTGTTTCGTTTTGTATTTTATTTTTTAATTTATTGTTTTCTAAAAGTTTTTTTTTTTTTTTTTTGTGAATCTTTCAACATTTGAAAATAAAAACAGGCAAAAAACAAAAAAAAATAAATTAAATGAATTAAAAAAAATTATTGACGCCTGTTGACTTACTGTATACAGGATCCAAAGAATTCGCATAAACATAATACTTATTTTATATAGAATTTTTTTTTTTATTATATATGAACCCAATATTGATATTATAAAAGAGAAAAACGAAAAAAAATAAAGTCTGGGTGTCGTCGAATGATAAAATAGATAAAAAACAAAATTAAATTATCAAGAAGGGCGAAAATTTAGGACTTCAGGTACGCACACAAAGTTCTATTTAATAAGCTATTCTAAAAAAATCGAACTGTAATAAACTCCTCTTGAATAATAATAATATGAAAAATTTTTTAAATTTTTCTCCACAGTTTTATAGTTTCATTTTCATTTTTGACATTGACAACAAGCAACAAAAAAAAATGGATAAAATAAATATAATTTTCCTTTCACAATAATTTTTAATTGAAGTGATGAGAATAGCAGGCAGCAGCAGCGTACAAATATTTTTGTATCCATGAAGAATTTTTTAATAAAATTTATATTAAATATAGCAAAAAAAAAAAAAAAAGAAATTAAAATTGTGTGTATAACATAGGAGATAATAACTTTTTTTTTTCCTAATTTGTGTACATAATTTGCACCGACAGGCGAGTTGGCGCCAAGCTGCTCTACATAAAATTTTCTTCAACAAATTTTTTTTTTTTTACATAAAATAAAATATTTATTATATTCATGTGAATGAGAGAAAAAAATACTTATGTACATAAAAATAAATTTTCATTTTTTTTTTTATTGAAAAAAATGGAAAAGTGAAAAATTTATCTATATTTCAGTAAAATGCGTTTGTTTAATTTTTATTTTCATTTTAAATTTTAAATTTGAAATCCTCAAAATGAAATTGCGACGTCAAATCATACCAGTTAAAATTACCAACAAAGTTATTTCAATAACTTGACACAGAAAACATTATTTACCATTAAAAAAATCGTACGCGAAGAATTACCTTTACGATGGTAAAACCATAAATATTAACCGAGATATTTCAACCATATTAAATCGTGCAGTGAAAACCCTTAATTTGATGTCTTTAACAAACACAAGACATCAACACAACAATTTTTCAAACATAGATTGAAGAACAAAAAGTTAAATTAAAACATTACATATGCTAGAGAAGTATTTATGAAGTATTTATTAAGCACACGCAAAGAACATGCAATTTGAGTGAGATATACTACACTAAGTTCTCATTTATATGTATAACGGTGTCTATGTTATAAACTTTAATTTTTTTTTTTTCACATTTTTATCAAGTTATAAAATCATTAACTTTATCAAGCATGTATATGTATAAATATATAAAATACATAAATTTGACAAAAATAAGATATAGTATGATATTAAATAGCAAAAAGGCACCAACTTGACCCTTTGGAAAAGTTTTAAATGAGGAAAAAAAAACCAAAATGAAAATTGAAAAATTTATTACGAAAGAAAATTTTTAACATAACAATATGATAAATTATTTATTTTCTTTTAACAAAATTAATTATTTATGTTGACATTTTTTGTGTTTTTGACCAGCAATGAATAAAATGCAAAATTACCAGATGTTGAGATTGCTTGTCATCTCTATATAAATGAAGAAAAAGAAAATTCAAAATTGTTCGGTCAATGGCAAAATGGAATGCATATAGAGCGATTTTTTAAAATTTTAATTTCAGGTATTTTAATTTTTAAAAAAATCGATTAGAATACATAAAACGAAATATAAATAAAATACAGGTTGGTGAAACATTTGAATGTTCTGAAAAAATTCTGTTCTAATAAATTTGGCAAAATATTAAAATTTCTTATATTTGTGACAAATAAAGTATTGCACGATTGGTTTTAGTCTAAAAACAAAACATTCTGTAGTAAGGACGACAATAAAAAAATACTAAAACTTTGACTCAAACTAAAATATTTACTCGGCACGGTTGTGTTTATTTTTATTCTTTTTGGACTTTTCAAAATTATTAAAATTTGCAAAAAAAAAAAAAAACAACCAAACATTTTAAATTCATTATAGAATAAGATTAACAGAAACAAAATATTTAACCGAAACACCTTGTACGATATGTTCAAATAAAATGAATGATTAAGAAAATAAATGAGCGCGGGTATTATTTCATTTTTGTTTTTGACAGAAATATTATTCAATTTATTTCACTTGCCATTTAAAAAATTATTTCAATTTTTTTTTAAATATTAAAATTTTTGAAAATAAAAGAAAATAAAAAAACTAATGAAATAATTGCATTCAAAGTTTTAAGAACATGAAATGGATAAATTATTCTCCATTGTCGAAAAAAAAAAAGTGTATAACTTTATTATTTCGACTATTATAAACTCCAAAAAGAAATGTACATTGTCATTTACATAATTTTTATATGAGAATAGAAAAATGTTAAAGTTAATTTCCTTCTAACGTTCTAACAATGATTTTTATATTTTTGACATTGATTTACCACACTGAAAAAGTTAATAGTTGCCGCAACTAAAATTTCTGTATTTATGTATATATGTTAAAACGGTTCTTGACTTGAGCAATGAAAAAAAACTCTTATTCTTGTACTTTTTAATAAATCTGTTCTATGATTATAGCAATATTTGATATAAAAATTGCAGAAAGTGATTTTGTTTCAAAAAATCATTTTTGTAATTAATTTTTCGCAGAAAAAAATAAAAAAACTATAATTTTGGAGTAACAACTTTTCCTTTCATTTGATATACATTTTCTGTACATTTAAGAATAAATGCAAGACTTTTAGCATGTTTTGCGATAAAATAATCTTCGTGCTATATTTTATACCTTATTGTACATCTAGTTTTTTTTAGAGCATGAACACTCAAATTATTTACATATAAATGAAGTTCCAACAAGAGGAAAATGTTGTATTTTATTAATTTTTGGACACATTAGTTTTAAATTTTATTTTATTATATATGATATAGTAAATTAATAAAAACTTTCAAATTGTCAACACATAGAAACTGTTAAAAAAAATGTCATTAATAAAGGCTTTAGCACGATTTTTATGTTGGCGCAAAAAATTATATATTCTCAAGCAAAGCTGATATTAATTTGATTTCTTAATAAAAAAAAAAAAGCTGTGACAAAAAAAAAACCCAAACAAGATAAGATAACAAAAAATTTTTAGCAGATAAAAGTTCAAATATTTACAGAAAAAATTAACAAAAAAAAAGAACTTATTTTATTTAAAGGAAAAGTATAATTATATTTACCTACTTTTTTTTTCTCTAGTAAATATTTGAATATAATTTGAGGAAAAAAAAAAGATTATTGTATTTTTCCTCTAGCCAACAAAAAAAATTTTACTACATTTTCATGCCTTAATTAATTTTTTGCAAGAAAACTTAAATACATATATTTTTAACCCTTTGGTTCTGTTAAAAGAAAATTTTGGTATATAAATATTATTTTTTGGATAACGAAATGGCCAATTTTAATTAATTGAATATATTATATTCAATTAAAAATAATCATAAAATATCAAATAAAAGTTTTATAAAATATTAATGTTTTTCATATACGTGTTTTTTATATGTAGGTGTTCTCATTTGAAAGATTTATTAGCTTATCTTGCCAATCTATCACTTGTTTGATTTAACCTACAAAAATATCAAGGGATATACAGAAGATATTTCTGCCGCATCTATTTGTTTTATTCTTTTTTAAAGTGGGCCATAAAGAATAAAAAGGGTTAAAAAAATAAATTAATTTTTGTACAACATAATATACCTTAAAATTAAATAAAACGTATATAAAGATAAACGCATTTTTTTTTTTGCATTATTTTTTTTTTTTTTTTCATTTAAATTTTCCAACAAAATTATAATAATAAATAATAATTAGATTTTAATTTATCGTCAAAACAGATGTTTGGCCTTGAAAAATTCTATTTTTTAAAAAATAATAAGTCTATTTAATTTTTACTTTCAGATGCGATGGTCTTTTCAAAGCAAAGAGTTAATATTACATGGGTAAAGGAATTCTATTTTTTTACTTGTGCAGTTTGACATCGCAGCTCTGATATAAAAAGTGAAATTAAACTCGAAAAAAATATTGCATAATAATAATTATAAAATTAATGTTCTTTTTTTTATTAGTATTTGTTAGTGAGAAACAACTTATTAAAATTGCAACAAGCAAATAATTCACGCGTTATAATGATGAACATAAAAAGATAAAAATAATAAACATAATTAAATGCCATCTTCACCGTGATGGTGTTTAATCTTATAGCACATATAATTCGATTATGGGATTTGCTGAAACAGAAGAGCTTTCGGAATACTTTTACTAAATAAGGCTAAGAACGTTGAAAATTTTACGAGCCAAATAAAAAAACTATGTTACAGCACCCGCATTCATTAAAATTAAATTTGTTCACATTTTTTTTTTTTTTTAATTTTTTATAAATTATTGTTTTATTTTAAACAATATTATCATTATAATTTGAAAATTTATACCTACATATATTGGAAAAAAAAAAACAAATTCTATTATAATTTTTAGCAAAAAAAACCAAACCAGCTGGAATTATTATAAAAAAAAAATAAAAATTAATTTTTTTTTTCAATAATTTTATTTTTTTTTTTTTTGGGAAACAATAGAAAACGCGAAAAATAGCCTAAAAAAATATTCAAGGCTATTTTTAATATTATTATTTTTTTTTTTTTCTATAGAGGAAAAAAAGTTCTAGATGAGCAGCACATAAAAAATTATTATGATTTTTTTTTTTGCTTAATGTTGTTACAAAGCTATTTTGTCGACAATATAAAATTATATGTATATACTATTTTGAAGTAAAAGATTTTATAAACTTAAAGAAAATAATATTAAAATAATAATACTCTTTTTGTTCCTGTCGATAAATTTTGTTTTGTTTAAAAAGTCAGACTGGTAAATACATATATTATATGTAACTCACTATTTATTACACAGAAAAAAGATAGATATACACCAGTTATAATGTATTCACTGGTATCTAAATAGATCGAAGTAGTGGATGAGCTTAGTAAGATTAGCTATTTCTTTATACCAAGGAAGAATAAAACAATAAATTCATATCATTTAAAATATACTTCGGCAATAGTAATTTTTACTATAATACATTTATTTATTTATTTATTGGAGACGTTATTGTATATAGCATTTAAGAATTCAGTTCTAATTATAATCGTTCTACTATATGTGTTTCATATCTGATTTTCATTCAGTCTTGAAAGTGCTTTAATTCCTAATAAATTTTGCTAGATCTTGAAATAATATTAATTTTAATTTACTACTTTCTCTTATTCTATTGAACCTAACTAAAAAAACTAAAAAAATTAAAACAGATTTCATTTAAGCAAGAAAATCTATTCTTGCAAATTTTTGTGTAATATAGCAATAAATCGTTTATAGAATTGATTTCAGTTTTTTTTTTTCAGGGAAATTATAACATATACATAGTCTATGATAAATAATATATTTAGTATTTTGAACTAATAATTAAATAAATATATTTAATTTGCTTTTACTGCAATTATACATTTAGTTAGGTGGAAGGACATAATAAACTAAGTTATTATATTTGATAACCTGTAAAATAAATTTATTTGATAGTTATTTAAAGCAATGGCACACGTGTATATTCTTTATCATAATATGTCACAAATGAAAACTTTATTATTTCGAAGATGTTAGAATGTAAAAAAAAATAAATAAATAAATCGAATTTTAACTATTAACGTAAGAACCGGTTTCTTTTACTATTTCGAGAAATAAAATTCTATGAATACTAAATTTGGAATTAACCATACTCACTCATTGTAATAGAAACTCCGACAGATATCTTACCTGAATTCGTATACGTGAATTGCATTTTTCATTTTATTTTAGTATACAAGTTTATAGGCAAGTAATAGATAAAATAATTGATAATAGTAAAAATTATTTAGGCTAATGCCTTCAATTTGGGTATGAATCTTTTGAAGAAATACATAATTATACTAAGTATATATATTACAAAATTTAACTATTCTATACTTATAGAAATTATACAACATTTAAGATGTAAGTTAAGAATAATTTAATATGGATTTTAAGATAATTGTCAAGGTAATTTAAAAATATACATCAAGAAATTATAGCGTTAATAAAATTCTATAATTATATTTAAAAAAATATTAAAAAATGTATACCCCGTAGATTTATTTAATATATAATATACGAATAATATTTTGTACATTAGGTATAAGTTTTATTTTTTTTCTTTCAATAATTGTTTTTTTTTTTTTTTAAATTATTAACTATGTATGATCTTTTTTCAATTGATTTATTATAATTTCAGTGATAATTACCTAAAGAAAAAAAATATTTATTTATAATGATTTTAAGGTAACAATAAATATTAATTAAATAATCATTTAAGAAAATATATATGAATAAGTTTTTCTATTGATTTTCTAAATGATTTTGCAATTTTTTTGTATTTTTATTTTATTTGTGTTCTCTTCTAAAGCATCTTAATTAATTTAATAATATTATCTTTGTACACTTATGTACAATAAAAATTTATATTACGCAGTTAAAAATTAATAGAAGTCTGATCAATTTTAATGATGTATCTGTCAGAAATATAATCATAAATTAAAACTTAAACTTAAAGTTGGAAAAGATTCATTTTGAATTAAATGAATTTTAATTGGATATAAGAATACTAAAAAATATGTTGGCAAGTTTATTTTTTTCAATATTTTATTTTAATTTTTTTCTAAATTCTAAGTTATACTTTTAAACTACAAACATAATGACTAAAGTCCGCAATGTAAAATAAATAGAAAATCGGGTATTTTTTTTTTTTCATTTTATATTAATCAAATTACAAAGTATTGATAAAAATAACAACTTAAATAATACTAAAAGTAAAAGTACATATTACAACACTAATTATATTTATCACAGAAAAAAAAAAAAATTTAAACCACACTTTGTAGGAGAAAACTAAATGAAATTAAGTCAAAAATTTAATTCAATAATATCTTTTTTATTTGTCTTCTTAATTAAGAGTCAACTGAAACGAAACATTAACTCAAATAATATTATAACAAAAGCTTCTATATAAATTTGAAAATATTTTAATTCAACACAAATAAAGTGTGGATCTTTATTTTGTTGTAAAGTAAATATTAAACACAACATGTTCTATATAAATAACTTAGAAAAGTACATAAACATGAAAATTCTAAGACTTTAGAATGGAATCGAATTTTATGTCTTCAAATGAAATTATCAATAAAGTTTCGTCAATTAGAATTAAATATTCAAAGTCTATGAAAAAAAAATAAAATAATTTCTAGGTATACATGCACTACATAATAGAAAAAGACATTATGTATAAAAATTCCATAAATACAAAATTCCGTGTGATTCAAATTTTTTTTTTTAATTTTTTTAATTCGATACAGACTGTTCAAGCTTTCATTCATTCGATAACAATATTTATGAAACATTTAAAGATAATAAATAATATATAAATTAAAAATTTTAATCTAATCATGACTTTTGAAATATCCTGAGATAAGCTGTAAAAACGTAAAATTTTTACAAAGATTAGGCAGATGAAATTTTATTGTTTTTATATATTTCTAGAAATGATTTAAATTAATAGGCATTCAAAATTCTAATACTCCATATACCTAATTTTGTAAAAATGATAAGGATAACGTTATCAGAATTTATAATTTATTTATTTTTATTATTTTTTTGTTCACCTAAAGTACCTATTCATAATATTATATTTTTGTATAATTGACTCAAATGTATATATGCTTTTAATTTTATTATTTACGATTATATAATAGTAAGCATAAAATTAAAAACATTTGAAAGTAATAATGAATTTCATATATATTTTAATTTTGATTTCTATTTTCTGTTTTGAGCTATCAAACTTAGGAACTTAGATCCTCGAAATCTCTACTATATGCATTAACATTCTGTTTCAAAGTGAAATCACAATTTGCAAAGCTCGCTATGTATCATTCGAAATTTGCTGAGCAGGTGTGTCTTCAGAAAGAAAACAGTACTTTTAAAAGATTTACTTCCTATTTTCCTGTTTTTCTATGTTCGATTCTATCGTATCTTATTTCCTTTTTATAAAAAATATTTAAAATAAAATCACTAATAAAACTTCTAGATCTATATATGAACTTTTGACTGTAGCAATTTATATACTTATCAGTTGAACATAAAACGTGACTTTTAATAAGTGATTTAAGATATATTTATCAATTAAAATTAATGTTAATTATATAGAAATATATGCATCTGTACCTGTACTATATACATATGTATATTTGATTTTTATGTGTAAGTATATTTTTATAGCCATGACATTTTTAAAATTTACTTAAATTTAGTATGAACCAACTTCAGCCAACTTAAAAAAAAAAAATTAAAACTAAATTATTTTTTTTGGCATGTCCAATTTTTTCAAACTGCATTACAGCAGCATTTTGTTTCGCTCAATGATCAAAGCTGATTTAGAATATAATTAAGTTAAAGTTTCTGTTTGCCAAAAAAAAAATTTTAACTAAAAAATTCAATAAATTTTTACACATCTGCCTGCAGTAAAAATTTTCAAATTAAATTAAATATTATAATACATATTAAACTAAATTTTTTGTTTCTTAACAAAAAAAAAAAAACAAAAAAACAAAAAAATGGGAAACAATAATTTCACACCAGGTGGGATCATTGGGGTGTAACTTCCTACATGTTGAAAAAAAATCTAGTTATTTAGAAGTTGGAAATGTTGCAAAAAAAAATGATAAACTTACTATAAAATAAATTTACAATAAATATTTTTTGGTATATCTTCCTCAAAATTTGCTGAAACTAAAACAACATCACGTGCGAAGTTACTAATCCTTACACACACTATTTAGAAGACCCATAGGTTAAGGTTATTTTGTTCAATCATTTCCAATTATCAAGTCAACCCTTTCGATTCCATCAACCTTGCTACACATATGCTATATTCTATAATATAACTTGTGCATAATTTATAAAGTATTTCTACAACATCAACGGATATTAATATATTAACTACTATAACCGAAACTGGAATATAGATTTAAAAAAGATTTTACACATAAATTTAGCTAAGTTTTCACATTTTTGTTTGATTGTCATAAATGTCAAAATTTTATCTAAATTATTATGTAAAAATATGTAGGTATTATGTATATTTTTAATTCATATATACCGGTTATTATAGAAATTCACACTAATGCGTAAGTATAACTACTGACTATACTACATTAGAATAAAAAGTTAATAAAAAATATAAAAAATTCTATACAATTTTCAGATTGATTTTGAAACAAAAAAAACGAAGATACAATTGTGGTTTCTTATAATAAGCAAATCATATAAACTTCAAACTATATTCAAAATATATAAAAATTTTTCAGTCTTATTTTAAAAATGATAATTGAGTTTCATTAATGATAATCAGTTTATCATATTTTTTAATCTTTATGTTTATTTTTTCGCAAGAATATAATAAATTTTTTTTTGGTATAGAGGGTAAAAAAAAAAAACAAAAAAAAAATAAATATACAGACATATAAGCAAATAAAGTATCATTTACATGCATAAGGGGGTGAACTGACTTTTTTTTTTAAATAATAATCTTTTTTGTGATGTAAAATTTATATATTAAATTTTTTATTTTTTTTTTATATATAATGTAACTATGTACATTGTTATGTATTAAAATATATACACTATTTTTTTTTTTTAGTTAGTTAATTTGAGTGCGTGGAACACGAATATTAAGATTTCCTTTTTGACCAAAAACAGCAAACAGCAGTTTTTTTAGTTCTTTTTTTTATGTTTTTTTTTACACAACGAAGGTTTTGTATATTAAAGAAACAAAAAAAAAAAACAAAAAACAATAATAATAAATTAATTTCATTATTTTTTTTTTTCATTTCAGTTTTCGTTTTGTGACCAACACACCTAACTTTCAAGTAGAATTTTATTTTTTGTAAGAATATTATATTGATATTAAAAGAATGACAACCAAGCCCCAAAAAAAATGAAAAATATATATAAAAAAAATAATATTAAACAAAAATAAAATAATGAAAGTGGCAAAAAGAAGAATAATCTGGTGAGGAAATGTGAAAAAAAAATTATACACATATATATATAATATTCATATAAATATACATACATTACATTTTATTAAGAGTTAGTGAAAAGAAATTTTAAACTTTTAACTAATTTATTTGTTGACGTATATTTTTTTTTATCATAATGTTAACTAGATATTAACTATATGCTAATATATGTATAGGTTAAAATAATTATTAAAACCGGGATTTTTTATATACATTCTAAATATAGAGAGAAGATACAGTATCTAGAGTTTACAACGTGGTTACAATGTTTACGAAAATCCTATATTTGAGACACATGTTATGTAAATTGAATTAAAATAAACATAATTTTCAGAAATTTTCAAAAATTTGTAACAATCAAAATATCGTATGACTGTCTGAAAGAATTCCCATTTTTTTTTTTTTTTTAAATAAAATAAAGTACAAATGTCAAGAATATGAACTTGTTTTTAATCTTTGCAGTTTGAAATTCTGATATGTAAAAATAAAAAAAAAATAAAAAAAAAAACAAGAATATACCTAGAAAATAAACTTTATTGTTCCTATGACAAAAATATCAGTCATATTATAATTTATACTAAAAATTATTGTGATACATACTTAAAGAGGTGCGCGATTATGAATATGACTGATAAAAAAGAAAAATGTACTACGAAATAGTTTTTGATTTAAGAAATTTAAACCCATACTTAAGATATCGTCTGATTTATGACTTTTAAACAGAACATAATTTTTTGCGAAATTTTCGAATTCGACAAAATAAAAATATAAGTCACATGTCCTTTAAAAAAGCCATACATTCTTTTCATGATGAAAATCTTAATTTCTATAACTTCCTTTGTAAATTTTTCTCAGATTTTTCAACAATAAAATTAAAAAAAAAAAAATTAAAAATAAAAATTATTATTTTTTAATGACTTGTTGAAAAAAAAAAAACAATACTTCATAAGTTAAATATTATTTTATATTAATTTGAAATAAATTATAGACATTTTTATTTCGTACACAAAATAAAAAGTTTTTTTTTTTATATCACAATTAAACTAATTTTGACAAAATTAACCATTATATTTTCATCAGCTGGAAATAAGTATATAAAAAAAATTAAATTATTTCCTTCGAAAGCCCCAATTTTTTGAATAACTTAATTGTCCTAAAAATAGTACACAAATAGAATACTTTATACAACTTTATAACCACTTTTTTTTCACAAGTTAACTACACATTTTCTAACTATATGTTTATTATACATTTTTATTCTAATTTTATACATACTATATATATTTATATATACGTATAATTATATACCTATATCTATGCTTTTAGTTATACCTATAAAAAAAATAAATAAATATTGTTAAAAAGAAAAAAAAAATTTTATAATAATAATAAAAAAAAAATATATATATAAACACCTGTTAGAGGAAATCCAAAATTATTATTTTTGAAAGAAAAATGTTTTTCTTTTTTTTTTTACTTTTTTTTTTATTTTTCTTCTTTCTTTCGTTCTCTGTGTACAATTTGTTGAATGCTGTTTTAGTGGAACGAATTTTTTGTATGAAAAAAAAAAAATAAATAAAAATTGAAATTTTTCAACACAAAAATAAATTTGAAAAAAAAAAAGTACTATACACTTGTGACGTATTTTCCGGCAAAGATTTTTTGTTATTTTTAAATTTCCATTAAAAAAAAAGAAATTAATTTTGTTAATTCAAAATTTTTATATGAAAAAAAAAAATTATTTAATGATTTTTTTTTAATAATTTCAATATTTTTTTTTTCTTATACTTCAAGAGGTGTTGATTTCAATTTTTTAATTCTTTTTTTTTTTTTCTTTTTCTAATTTAATTTTGAAATAATTTTTTTCCTTGTAGTATGTTGAAGAAAATTTTATTTATTTTTTTAAATATATAAATTTTACTTTTTTCTTGTATATAAAGTAAAAAAAAATATTTTTTATATATATACAATAAATACACATATATTTTTCAAGCAGAATATATAAGAATTTTTTTTTTATTTTTTTTATATTCAAAAATCAATAAATCACGAATTATTAATTATTGTAATAATTAGTTAATGTTTAATTTTTTTTTTATGTTCATTTTTTGTTTTCAATATTTCCGTTGCCCACATTTATATAATAATTTATTATCATAATTTGAATAAAACAAAAATATTAAAAAAATAAATAAATAATGAAGTTTTATTTTTTTTTTTTTAATTTTTTATCAAAAATATAATTAAATTCTAATAAAAAATAAACACTTAAGATTTATTTTTGATTTTGTTTACATTTCTGACTGTCATTTAAAAAAAACTATCCCTTTTGTTATAAGTAATATTGTTCGTCTATTTACTTGACGTTTTCAATTTATTTTTATTTCTTTTATTAACTCTTTTTTTCTTTGCAAAATCTATTTTATTTTTTTATTTTTTTAATTTATTTTAATTTATCAATTCCCTTTATGTATTTTGATAATTTTTTAGATAATAAAAATTGTTTTGACATTAAATTACATTTTTTCATTATCACTATAAAAAATACTTTATTATCAATTTTTTTTTTCTTTTCTTTTTTTTTTATTAATTTTTCCAAGAAAGTTTAATTTTTGTTTTACTATTAATAATAAAGCAAAACACAAATTTGTATCTTTTTTAATCAAAAAATTGCATTATTTAAAATATACCTTTTTGTATAAAATGTCATAAAAAATAAAAAGCCAACAGTTAATTTGAAAAAAATGTTTGTTATGATCTTTTGGTTGATTTGTCGGAAGTTAAAATGTTTTCTTGTTTTGATTAATGCCCCGATAATTTGTTTAGCAATCTTATAAATATCCGATTTAATAATTTATTTTATCGTTTTCCAAAAAAATAAAATATTTGTTCAGATAATAAAAAAACAATATATATAAATATATATATTTTAAAAATTAAATGATTTTTTTAATGGCGATTCATCATTAATTTTATTATTTGTAATTTATTTTCCAACTATTTCCCTTTTTTAATAATTTTTCTTTATTGTTTTTTTTTTTTTTTTTAATTTTTTTTCCAAGTCTAAAACATTTGTATATAAGTTTGTAAGAGAATTTTTTGAAAAATATATAATTTCATAAATTAAAATTTTGAATAAAAAAAAAAAAAAACTCAAATCACGTCCGATTTTCCGATATTATGTTTTCAAAATTGCGGTGCCAACTGAAAATATATTTCTAAAGAAGAATCAACAAAATACTGAAAACAAATAAAAAAAAATAAAAAAAAAGCATAAAAACACAAATACCAATCACAAAAAATTCATAAAGATACACTTACGAAAAAAAAAAAACATAAAATTTATATATATATTTTTTTCAGATACACTCATACAGAAAAAGAAAAAAGTAATAAAAAAAAGCTTTATTATTATAATTTTTTTCTTTATATGTATTTCTCTATATTGGAAATTAAAAAAAAAAAAACGACACAAATAAACACCATCAAAATTAAAGCTACACACTGTTTTGTATGTCGAGAAAAAAAAAATTAAAGTATCTATACAAAATATAAAATAGTTCGAATAAATAAGATATAATATATACAAAAAAAAATAATAATAATAAAAATGTAAACAAAAGAGTTTGAGAGAAAGAAGGATGCAAAAAAAATATATTAATGAAAAATAATTAAAAAATAAAATTTTACTTTCATGGATTATTGTGAACACCCTTTGTATATATTTTAAGACTTCCATAATTTATATTTTCAAACGACGATAGTATGGAATTAGCCTGAATAGTCTGAAATTGAATTATGTCAGTAATGTCGAGTATTTGAAACAGAAATAGAAGTATATCCATCTAAATTTATCATAAACTTAGTTCTGTTATGAGAAAGAGAATAATGTTGAGTAATATTGTGAAATGGGTCCAGCTGTTCATTTTTTTTCTATATAGAAAAATTTATTTCTATTATTTTTTCAATTTATTTTTCCTCAATAAACGGATTGAAGCTACATGAAACACAATGAAACCATAAAAACTGAATCAGTGAATATTATTTGAATTGACGACTATTTTTGTATAAAAAAAAAATGTATATAATTATTATAAAAATTAAAATACGTATAAAAGTCAGAATTTTAATGAGGGTTTGAATTTTTTTTTTTGTTTTTTATTTTATTGGAGTTTAATAATAATTTATAATAAAAAAAAAAAAAAAAAACTTAAAGTGATTTATGATCATTAGCAAAAATTTAGTTATGCAGTGAAACCAAAATGTGCCGGAATGAAATACCGGTTCTTAAGTTTTTAAAAAATAGAGTTTGCTATAAAATATAAAGCAAACAAACAAAACTCTAGACATTGTGTATTACAAATTTTGAAATTCAAAAGTCATTCACATAATGACATTATAATTTTTAAAACAAATAGAAACAAAACAAAAAAAATTATAATCGTGATTTTAAATAGATTTCTTCAAAGTTCAAATTAATTTATTTATTTATTTATATAATGTACTTCTACCTACATAGATTAAGGTTTATATATTTACGAAATAATAGTAAGGTAATTCAAAGTGGAGGTTAACTATGCTGCTTACTTCTTTAACTTACCTATAGTCGAGAATTTAAAGATAATACGTCATACTTACTGATTTTTACATAATAGCTACAATTTTGATAAAAAAAAATATGTTTTCTAATTTATATTAAATTATATAATAGGTACACCTGTTCAATAACGGTTGTCATTGTTATCATTTATTTTAAGATTACCAAGTTGACAAACATGCTATTTTTTATTTCTCATTTAAATGTCAAGCTTTCAATTGATTTCTATTCATATCACGTTTACTGCAAAACAATATTAAAAAGAAAAAAAAAACTATTGAATAATCCCAATACAAAACTAAAATCGAAAATTATTCCGAAAAAAAAAATACCAAACAATAATTTCTTTAGAAAAAAATATGTGCCAAATGTATTTTTTATTTATTTTTTTTTTTGTATCTAGAATCCATATAGAACGCATAAGTTGAAAAAAAAAAGTAATAAAAACACATGGCATTCTAATTCAATACATGCCCAAATAAACATAAACAAAACTAATACATATTCAATTTTTCTTTATGTTTTAGTTTTCACTTAAAAGATACATGTATCTTAAAGCTGCTGGCTACAAGTATTATTTTACTAAAAGCTTTTTGTGAATCAAATGAACAACGAAACTAATGAAAGTGTTTTTTTTTTTCTTTCTAGAATTTGAAGTGAAGTAAAATGAAAAGCGAGAAAGAATTAAAAAAAAAAAAACTTTCATATAATTATCATCTTTCTCTCGTACCCTCTTCCTCTGTTTGCTCAAGCTTTATGTACATTTCAAACTAACAAAAAAAAATACATTTTGATTTGTGTAAGGTCTAACATTTCTCATCTCTTTTTTTTTTCTTCAATGTAGTTGTGTATTTACACTCTTTCCATATGATTCAGAAAATGTACAAATTTATTTATTATTATTTTTTTTTCTTTTCGATCTCATATTTTGCCGGATTAAGCGCCTCTGGCCCCCGAGTGCACATTCTTCAAAATAATAAACATAATAATAATAATAATAGAAAATCGCATAAACGTATATATTATTGTAAAATTGATAAAAAAAAAATCGTTGTAAATTATCTAACTAATCTACACTTTTGAAATTTTTTCTACATTTCAAATTATTTTTAAAATAATTTTTATGAAAATAATTTATTCTTTATGTTTATTTTATTCAGAATTATTGACATGTCAAAGATAAAATTGAAAAAAAAAAAGTCAGGCCTGTAAAATATTAGTACAAAAGTTCAATTCACACATTGTCAACATCAAAAAATACACTATCTTTTATTGCTTTTCTTCACACTATTTCCCCACTAATCAGTTCTCTAAGGTAAAATTGACTTTCATGAATAATAATTGATTAATTTAGTGAATATAACAATATTAAAAGGAAAATACTTTCGTCTAAAAATATTTGCTGGAAAAGCATTTAGTTTGATTACAAAATTTAATTTTTCTGAATTATTTTTGTTTTGATCTTAAAAACGTATTTTGTATTTTCTCTTTAACAAAAAAAAAACACAAAAATAAAATTAAGGTCATATGAATTAAAACTCATACTTATTATTTTTAACAGTGTCATTTTCTTGGTGATCATCTAAACAGTAGTAACACATTTATATCCGTTCGCAAAAAATTAAAAAAAAAATATATATAAAATTAAAATAAAATATATAAACTCTAAATTATACAAAATTATTTTAATAAAGCACAACGAATATGTGAACAACAAAATATGAAAAAAAAAATCGCGAACAATTTTTTTTGCCAACGCTAAAAAGCGCAACGATCAAGAATTAAATGGTCTATTTTTAGAACTAATTTTGTGCTCACGCGACTATAAAGCTTTTATTGGCTAATAATCACGTCATCATAAATTCTGATTGGTTGGAACTTTTTCAGCGATATAATTTTACTTTGTATTTTTTTTTTTTTTCATTTAATACAAGTTTTCACTTTAGAAATGAAACATATAGATACAATATACAAATATATGAAGTTAGATATATTATTATGCATGTATGTATGTAGAATTATTATGCATAGTGTTTGTTGTATATATTAAAAAGTAAACATATAGAAAAAAAAAAAAGAATTGTGCTGTTTTGATTATATTAATTTTTGTTAAGAACAATTTTGTTGAGGGAGCACGATATTAAGCGTTGGTAGTTGTTTTGTTGGATGTGAAAAAAAAAAAATTTTACAAAAATTTTACAAAAATTTTATTACTTTTTACTTTTCAATCGTTTTTTTTTTTTAAAATAAAATAAAAACTCAATTTTTATACCATTATTATTAAAGGGCTCTCTAATTGGGGGCTTAGCTTTTATGTATATTTCGTGAAGTTGTAAAAACAAATTCTCAAAAATTAATAATTAATTCAACATTATGTTTTTTATATTGTTGATAGTGTGAATTTAACAAAAAAAATCACACACTTCTCGAATAAAATTTTTAGACCATAAATTTTAAAAGTTTTACAATTTCAGTATGTTTTTATACTTTACGCGCATAGAAAATAAAATTTCTTTATTGACGTCTATTAAAATTGTACAATTTTCTACCATACAACTGAATACTGTTTTTTCACATGAATGTCCAATTCACTTAAAACAATCAAGATACAACTGAAGACTTCATGAAACCATAACACGGTTTCGAGATTTAGTACACACAGATTCACTTCAAGGCAATATTATGTGTGGCTTAGTGTTAATCAGACGATTCATTGTAATATATTAATACTGATGTGCAAAATAAATCATGGTTTATAATACCTAAACAGTCAACTGGTGTTTGTGTAAAAAGTACAAAACTATACTATTTGAGAAATTCAGATAATTTTAGGCTTAAAAATTTAAGGAATAATAAAAATAGAAATAGAAACATATTAATTTATTAGGATTTGGTTATTTTCATTGACCTACTTATTACTATGGAGAAAATTGTTAACCTTGAGAAGTTGATGATAATTTATGTAAAGCAAAAATTTCAATAATAATGATAAACTAATTAATGCATTTTAAAATAAATTTTTATAATTAGTAAAAAATAAAAAATAAAAAACCTCAGAACTTTAATTGAAGATTAAATAGATGTTTGAAAATCAGTGAAATTAAATCGTTCAATGTTGATTGATAAGAAAAATATTTTTTTGAAAGAAAATTAAGTACTTAAACAGAGTTTTTTAAGGTGATGTATATGTACAATCTCAAAAACCTACACAAAATATCTTTAAAAATCACTTAAACTGCATCATAGAAGAATATTTTCCTGAATCGATCTATCCATTTGTACGATGATTTTCACAAATAAAATAATGCAAATTATTACCGTAGATTATTGTGTGTAGTGGCAGAGATGATATAAAATATGAGATGTCGTATTAGATACTAAAATTTTTTTTTATATTTTTTGCTTTGGACATATGAAAGTACGTCCACCAACTTGTTCCATACACATTTTTTTTTTTAAATAATATATGAAAATATTCCAGTTGACTATTCTGTACGAAGGAAACCAAATTTATGGTATTTTTTATTCTTTTCAAGAAATGGTTCGATGTTGTATTGAACATGTTGGTAGGCGTGCGTCCAAAACAAAAATTCAAAAAACATTTTTTATTACCCAATGCGACATCTCTATTTTATATCATTTCTGGTAGTAGGTAAATTTAATTTAAATGGAAAATACAAAAATTAAAAGTTAAATATTTTCCGCTTGAACGCGAATAAAAAACATAAATAAATAAAAATAATTTAAATATTTATAATATTATTTTATAAAATTAATTTTTTTTTATAAATTAATTTTGATAGGTATTTTTATTAACTTAAATTGACTTATAGTAAATTTAATGGAAAATTATTCGATGGAAAAAAGTATGTGCATACCAAATATTGCTTTCTATATAATTGGGGTGAAAAGCTTTTTCAGATTGAGGACGTTCTTTTTGCTCCCCATATGATATGATAATCAAAAATAAGGAACTGTATTTTTACATTGAACAATAAATGAGCTTTTATTTTTATTTGTTGAACGAAAAACAAGAAAATGTACAAAACTTCTATATGTAGTTTATTATTATAAGGACAAAAATGTCAATAATATACTCTTAACTGTATATTAGATGTAAATTCGTATAGTGTGCAAATAAATATAAAATTGCGAATTTAATGTAAAAACTCTGTAGAAACAAAACTATGAAACACGGCTGGATGTAAAAAGTAACCAGCAAAAAATATTTTTATACACACTTCTTCTGAGTGTTATATTGTCTGCTCTTTAATTGGACATTTGAAGTAATTTTACTTGAATTGAAGAAATTTTACTTAAATTTGATAAAATTTCAAAATAGTTGTTTATTAATTAAAATTTTTTTTTTTTTTTCAAGTTAGCTACAAACTTATAAGATCTGACAAAGAATTTGATTGACAAAGTATGTTATTATTTAAAGATTTTTTATTTTTCTTTCAAATAGAATTTTTAAACCCAAATTTTTTATTAAAAATGTCTTATACAATATTGTTAAAAATGCCACAAAAAATATATAAAAAAAATATATATTTTCGATGTACGACGGAAAAAATTAATAATTTTAGTGAAAAATTAAATATTTAATTCTAATTACATTTAATTATTTAGTTTTCGATATATTATATTAATTTTAACACAAAATAAATAAATTTTTAAACTTTAGAAAATTTTTTTGTGAGAAGGAATTTGTTCAGAAAAGATTTCAACATTTTGTAGGTATTTTTCAGAATGAGAGAGTTGGTCAAGTTTTATCGAAAGTTAATTGATTTTATGAGTCATTCATTATATGTTATATCTGAATAACTATCTTGTAGTGTTATCTATGAAGAATCTACTGTCTTTATATATTAGACATAAAATACTTTTTCATCAAATTTCTTTACTTAATTTTTGACCGAGCTTGAAACGTAATATAACATTTTATATCCTTCGATAATCAAAGTCATCGAATTATTAGCTCAAAATAATTACATTCAATAATTTACTTTTACTGGCAGCCGATCATTGAAAATATTCAGAAGAAACATGAAACTATTAAAATTATTACTTTTATTTTAGCCAATTGAAGTAGAATTTAATTTTCTCAACTATATAGGGCATAATACTTTTTTTCTGGTAATATATATGTTAAATTCACAACATTGTCAAAAAATGAAAATTTATCGTTTTCCCTCCGGTGGCATTCCTTTAAAACCCTTGTTGAAACAAAAAAAGAAAAAAAAAATAGAATAATAACTTAATGGAAAAATAGTGTTCACTAAAATGAAAAATAAATATAATACAAAATTAAAATACGTACACTAAATAATATGTATATAATGAAAATTGCCTTTTGTTAAATTAAATAGTTACACCTTTTTTTTTTTTCGGGGAAAATAATTTGCTTTACACAAAAGACCTTGGAATGAGGTACAAGTTTTGTTAAATTAGAACAATAAAAGAGCAATAAAAAAATTAAGAAAATAATTTTTTAGCTGACCTTTTGTTTAAAAACACAAAAAAAAGGACTATCGTTTTTGTAATTATTGGAAGCTTATTTAGCTAATTATATACAATTATGTCAGACACAAATACAGTGAATTAAGCTTAAGCTTTACTGTTTTGGAACTAAAGATAATTCGAACATTCTAAAATTCTGGAATTTCGAAATCCTTTCTCTAAAATAAGGAAACTGATAGTTTATGAAAATATATGTACATAGATACATTTTTTTTAACTAACTGTAAACTTAGCTTATTGGACAAAACTTTAATGAGTTTAGAGTATCCGCACAAACTCTGATACAGAGGGTTACTGTAATTAAAAATAGTACAAATTTCTTGAATTTTGTCAAGCATTTTCTTCAAAGCTTCAAGAAACTACAAAATCTACACATTTTATAAATTTATATTTATTATATCGTATAAATTTTAAAATTAACTAAAAAACAAAATTAAAAATTAAAAATAAATATTTTAATAATAAAAAAATCAATTGAATCAAATTTAATCTAATTACAAAAATGAGTATAAAATGTAACTTATCACACCGTACATATAATGTTCATATAATCCAATTATTTCTTTCTGGTCAACATTAAAATGAATACCTATATATATAATATACGATAAGGATAAGTCTTTTAATTTAATTTTACATTTTATTTATATTGGCTTTTATAATAACATTCTGAAGAAATCGTACCACATCGTATTAAGTAGTACCTACCTATATGAAAATAATATTCTTCAAGGGATATGAATAAAAAAAAACTTTTGTGTACTATGTAAATTAAATATAAATTACTTTCATTAAAAGTTGCTTGCAAGAATAAAAGTTTTTTCAAAAATAATTTAAAAAAAATAAATTTTTTTGTTTAGTTTTGTTATAAAAATAATTGAACAAGCAAATTTCTCCAAATTAAACATATCGAAAATTTTCAATATCCTTAAAGCTTTCAAAATTTTCACTGCTTAGAATCCTTTATGTGACTTGTGACTTCACTGAACCTATAAAGAAGCATTAGTTAATCACAATTAACTATTTTTGGTATATCTAGTTTGTGATTAGAAATTAAGTGTAAAATAAAATTTGCTTCGACCTGAGCCCTTTTTTTAAATCCTTTGCATTAGAAATGTGTATAAAAAAACAAAAAAAAATTATATTTTTTCTCATAGTTGTAATGTCCTAGAAGACTGTGTCTTCAATGTTGTATATAGTTATAGCTTATTCAAAGTTCAAAAAACAATAATAACAACATGTAAAATGTTGTTATTTCTTATTTATATTATTTCTTCTGTTTCAATTACATAACACCACAGCGCCACACAAATACTTATGTATACAATTTTAAATTACACGATATTTATTTTACATAGTCATATGACTTACAAATATTCTACCAACATCATTCCAGCAAAAATCTACAGGTTGGTGGAAAAGGGAAGTTTTGAAAAATAAAAATATAATGTATATAAAAAAATAAAATGTATACAATATACAATTTATTGCATTTATTTTTTGTCTTTAATAACTAAAAAAAAAATATATATATACCAAAAAGAGAAATTTTTTTACGCCTAGCTATAAGGAATGAATTTCAATTCCAAGAATTTTTATATATAGGTTAAAAAGTGAATTTAATGATGTTACTAAAATTTTCACATTTATTTTTGGCGCTTAGAATTTTAAAATTTGTCAGTAAACAAGCGTGAATCATAAGATTCGGAAGTTCAATTCTATATACATATATAAGTTATCTGGTACAAGCGACAGAGCAATAGTTCTAAGCATTATATTTAATGCCATTTATAAAGTTTTTATTTTCTTTAAATTATTGCACAAGTATTCATATTTAATATATTTATCAGGATATTCATAAAATTCTTTTATGTATATAAAGCTTTTATTTTACGTATAAACAATCCATAGCAGGAAAAAAATATATATAAAATATCCTTCAAGCTAGGTAAAAAAATATTTATTGTGCAATAAAAAATAACATAAAAAAAAAATAAGTATATAGTATAAATTCCGAAACAATGGTGTGAGTGATAGACTTTTGGCGCCTTTTTGATGATTATAAAAGTGATATGAAAATAAGGGAATTTATTTTTTTCTTTTCCTTAATGGTTTTTTTCTCTGTCTATATTTTACTGTAACTAAATATATGTACATATATAAAAGTTATAACTACAACAATATAATATTAGGATATTTGTGTATATACACTTATATGACAAATACATTATATACATGTACATAAAGCTATTTGTTTAAGGATATCCTTGAAGGGTTTAAAAATTTAACACACAATAAAAATTATGAAATTATATAAAACTGGGGTATATTTTATTTATTTTTATTTAATTAAAGAGTATTTTTGAGAACCCACTTAATCCACTATCATTATTTCTTTTGAAAAATAATAACAAATCAACAAAAAAAAAATTAACTTTAACACTAAAACATAACTCTTATACCACACTCTTATATTATGAACAGTCTTAAATTATACTGCACATTTATGAATATTTTGAAGTATATTATGTTAAAAATAAATATAGTTCTGAATTAATTTTTAAATCTTCAATATTCGAACCAAATTATGGTACTCTCGCTCATAAGAGATAGATAAGCTGTAAGTTCTTTAAAAAACGAAACAAGCTTCCACTTACCAATTTTTTGGACTGGGTCCCCGTAGTTTTACTATCTGGGAAATCCATAAAATAATTTAGATATAGCTAGAAATTTGATACTTTTCAAGTTAAGTAAAAAAAAATTCACGAGTATAAAATAAGAGCAACATTATATGCAGATATAAAAATTTGCGTACAATAACTCGTACTTCATCGTTTTGTTAGAAGTTTGGATATTGGCTCGACATTGAACTAATTTGAACAATAATTTCACTGCTTAACTACGTCTTAGTAAAATATTAGTTTTTCATAATACACCCCTCATTCGTTTTACCCAAAACCTAATGAGAGGTCAAAATTGAAAATGTAAATCACTATCGAACGCATTTATAAAAAACGCACATAAATTCTTAAAATTATCTTATATTGAAAAAAAAAAACAATTTGAAACAAAATTATGAAAAACCTTGAAATTATGTGTTAAGAATTTTTTTATCGAATTTCCGAAATAAAAAATAAATTTCGTATTCAGTCAGAATGATTTTAAGACAGTTTTTTGGACACTAAAAGTTTATTTTCACAAAAAAAATAAAACGTAAAATTATTGAATTTCTCTTCCTTTAGGGATGATTTGTGTTATTTTTTTCAACCACTATATTTATCTATTTGGCTTTTTATTTTTTGTTTTGTATAAGTGTGTAATTGTGTTTGATACTGGCTGTGTGTAGTGTGTTTACTGTACACTGTACAGATATTATATAAAAATAAAATATTCTTTAAGGTTGAGGGGTTATCGAAAATTTCTTAAATCCAACTATCTTTAAGAAACATTTTTTATTGCGTGCTTGCTAAGATATTGAATGAATTTAATTTTTGGAAAAGGGTGCATTTCATTTTCTTTTCGGGAGTTTTTTTTTTCATTTAAATTAAATTATATCTTTTTGTTGCATATGCCAATTTTGAATATATTTGTAATTATATACTTACTATATTAAATTTTTTTTAAACAAGATAAGCAAACTGAATGAAAGTGATTTTAACCAACTATTACCAATAATCAGACAATTTTTGTTATGTTTTTAATTCAATGAACGAACACAGACAAAATTGTATACTTAACATTATGTGAGGATGTATAATATGCTAGCTGGATGTTGACCGCACATAAAATTTTTTGCCTTATATTATTCATCATTTCATTAAATTCCTTTAAATCAACAGAAAAAAAAACTATAGCTCCTTGTAGAATTTCATTAAAAATATTAACTAAAAAATATATTAATTTACTTGTATAAAAGTTTTGTTTTGTTTTGTTTATGTCGAAATTATCATAAACGACATTTGCAACATAATTTCATCAAAAAAAATCACGCATCGAGATATAGGATATTAAAAAATAGAAAGCATAGTATTATTTCCTTATTTTGCGTTTTATTTTTTATTTTAATTTCTACGTTTTAAATTCGAAGACATTGTTGAATACTGAGTTGCAATGCGTGCTATGAATTTCGTTTTGCCCTAATTTTAGTTCAATTAAAAAAAAAAGTCTATATTTTATTTTTCATTATTTTGATTTCAGGATTAATAAAAAAAAAAAATAGGTTTGTTGTGTTCAAAATGATTATCTGGAAATGCTTATTGAAGGATTTGGAAAGAAAAGTGACGTAACCTAATACCGAAATAATTAAAACAAAAGTAAAGACTATTTTTCATAAAAAATTAATCGTTTTAAGGAAAAATAGATAATTAAATTTCAACAATGTCTTAATTGAAAACGTAATGGATACAAACATCTTAAATATTTAGTACTGATTTAAAAAAAAAAAAAAACCATTGTGAGCTGATCTTCATCTGTTCTAATAAATAAAAATTAAAAATAATTATGAGTTTATTATGCCATTGAGTCTGTACATATTAAAGGATAGTATACAGTTTTTTTTTGTTTTCAATTTATTTATATTTTTTAATAACTTCAAAGTTTCGATGTAACTATTTGTGATTTCTAAGCTCTTACCGCTTGATTCAAGGCAAACAGTAATAAAATCTAAGAAAATTTCCTCTTCCTGAAGTTATTTACTTATTATAAAAGCCTGAACATTGCACTACATAAACATAAATCATTTCCTTTTCAGTCTTTTTATTTATATTTTTATGTCCAGAAAAACATAATTTTCCTATATATAACTTTTTTTTTTATTATTTCATCTAATTTCCTTTAAAAAAAAATTACATTATATATATATATGCATATTAACAATAAAAAACTAGAAAGAAATAATATTTTACAACAACATTAAAATAATTTCAATTTTGCATGCTCGTCGTTATCATTAATGCAATTTTTATGACACACTGACATATTATTAGTGAATACGTTAAAAAATGCACGTTTTTTGTTAATAAATTTTTATATTTTCTACATTTATATACATATAAAACTAAATTAAGATGAACATAATAAAAAAAAAAATTAGATAAATCCCACACTCATAAGAATTGGCAATAAATTTAAACTATCTAACAATTAATCATAAAAAAAAAAATAATAATAATAGTAATAATAATATTGCAATGTTAAATAAAACTGTGTACATATTAGTATATTATAAATGGGTTTTATTTAACAAACACCTACAATTTGTCACTTAAATAAAATAAATAAAAAAAAAATTGGTTTACCTAACATTTATTGCGAATAAGCTGTAACGAAGTTTTCTTTAAATGTGACATCTAGGGTTTAGAATCGAGACTCAAATTGTCTCACTTTTTTATTAGAATCTTTTTTTTTGACAACCCTTTTTTTTTGGCGCAATATTTGTACGTAAATTACAATTTTCGAAAAAGTTGAAAAATTATTTAAAAAAAAAATCTATGAAAATTTGAAAGAACAATCAGTTCATTAAGCTAAGTATTGTAATAATAATGTTCACATAAATATTTATTATCAACTTAATGATATAGAAATGAAAAAAAAAATTATAAAAACCCAAACATCCGCTTTTCAACAAATTTAATTATTATGCAATTTTGCATTAAAATAAAATTATACAAAAATGAAATTAATTTCTCGCCTGACAAATGTGCATACGTATATATTATACATGTACATATCGAAAAGAAAACATAAAATAAAAGTGAAAAATAAAAATGAAAATCCCATAGAGGCTTTTTGTCTATGAATGAAACTTTTAAATTCCCAAAATCCCTCATCATCATCAAAACAAAACTATATGTGCATATAATATATTTTATTGTCTCATTTTAAATAAATTAGTTTAAAAAAATTCAAAGAACCATTAAATTTTTATATCATGTAAATTTTTTTTATTTTTATTTTACACTTATTCAAATCATAAATTAGTTTTATGAATTAGAATTATTTTCTTTTTTTTTACATATGTAAATATATATATATACCTATATATATTATTATATTTTACTTTTTTCATTTAGACAAATGAAATAAATTTCTGGTAATATGAACATTATTATTATTATTATTATTATTATTAACGGTGGAAAAAAATATAAATTAATTTATCATATCAAAAATGTTATTATTATTTTTTAAAAATGCATTCACGGTACACTGATAACGAAAAACATATTATTTTTTTTAACACAAAACTTAAAAAAAAAACCAAATAATAATAATAAAAAAGAAATTATTCTAGATGAATATAATATAATTATTAATTATGTATGAAACTTAAAATTTGATATTTTTTAAGTATATACCATTTAAAATAACTTAAGAGGAGCTACAAAGCCTGAGTTTGGGCAATGTATCAGCAGCGTGTATAAAACAGATGTAGTAGCATACTATTATGTCAAGCTTAATAATAATAATAATTTATTTTTATTTACGAATTAATTCTTCAGTTTCATTTTTGTAGCATCTTAGTTCGTTTTGCAACCAATATAATGAATGACTTTAAGTTATTTAAGTTAATTTTTGTAGATTGACCATTTCTTCACTTTAGTTGTAAAAAAGCTGTTGGCTGTTTCTTGAAAGTGATAAAATAAAATGAAAAAATTTAATTCAGAAAATTTGAATTTAATTTTGAAAATGCTTTTAATTTTGGTTTTTTTAATTTAAGTACTCAGATGAAATAATAATACTTTTATTACCAGTTGAAAATTAATGTGGGCAATGAAAATTTTGAAATGAAAATTATATATAAATGTGTATAAAAAAAATCATCATTTATTGACCGCAAATTTTTTGTTAAATTGATGCCAAAAAAATTAAAAATTTAATGCATAAATTGTGAAAACATTTTATTTTAACTAATGTTCTATGTAAAAATGTCAAAAATTATTATAGTGTTATACACTCTCAAACTCGATTTTTTGCATCTATCATCTTCAATAATATTGAATCAGAATTTATTTTTAAGGATATCACAATGTTTAGAATATTTCAAGAGCAAAATTGTGAAATAAATTATGTTATAAAAATCATCCTGATTTTTATATATTTATAATTTGATTTTTGTAAAATTTTAATTTTTATTTTATTTGAAGATGATAAATCATATACTATATGTTTTATGTTATGCAAGTTCTATTAATCACGAAAGAAAATTTTATATATTGTTATTCGTTCTAGCTCTAATGAAAATATCTTATTTAATAGTCTTGAGATAATTTAATATTTATGAAAATGATACACTTTTAAACTAAAAACATTTAAACATTTTAAATTCTCTCGAATTTTGACCGAAAATTTTAATTTTTTCAAAGCAAAACATATCATTAGGTTCAATATTTATTATATGTATGTACTAAACTTGAGTTTTTTATGAATATTAAAAATTATAAATTATGTTCCATCCCCAAAAATTTTGATTCAATCAAAATAAATTATTTGTGGCTCGAGTTCACTAATAAAGGAATTTTATTACAAATAGGGGTTGAATATGTTTGCATAATATATTGCTCGATAAGTTTTAAATTGCTTACAATTTTTTATTCTTTTTAGATTCATTTTTGTTATTTCAACCAGAGACCACATTCAAAAACTTTCTTATTATTTCAATTGTGAAAAGAAATTACTTTAGGGACTTGGGGATTTATGATATTGTAGTAAAACCATAAGAACTTTTCACCTTTTAAAATTTACGACATAACAATATAGTGATTTTTTTTTTATATGGTATATTAAGATTTGCATTTTACTGCTTTCTAGTATATACATTTTTTTTTATTTAGAATGTTTTTGCATTCATAAAATTCGTTGTTGATTTGATAGATTGTAATGAATTGCAAATGATAGTGAGCGAAAAAAAATAAAAAAGATAAAACGAAATGGAATTTAAAAAAAAAATATAATAATTACATAATTTCATATTTTCATATTTTCCTGGTAATTATTAAATATCTTAATATTAAATATATAGGATATTAAGTTATTATACCTTTTTTTTCAATATACCTTCAGTTTATCTTTTATACCTTCAGTTTATCTTTAAAAAATCAATGAATAATTATTTACTCCTTTAAATATTTGTACAACTGCATATTGTATGTCAAAAAAACTTAAAAAAATATATTTATGTATTCCTAAAAGTAAACATTCTAACTTTGTTGTTGGTGGTGGATAAACAATTTCGCAATATTAATATCGTAAAGGTTTAAATATATGAAATCAAAAAAAATCCCTAACGATACTATACATCAAAGAGATCATATAGCTTTTATAAAACATACTGCTGAACAAAAACCAAATACGATAATTTACTATTATAATGCAAAAGTTATTACGAGAACTTTACGTAATTGCAACAAAATTTGCATACCAATTTTCTTATTTCTATAAGTTCAGCAATCAAATTTATTGAAGATAATAAAATCCTTTTCTTTCACTTTAATAATTGTATATAATTTTTAACGAATTTCATTATTTAGTTGGTGCCATTTTTAAAATTATTGTTCTTGCAGACAAAAATATGGAACATGATTATTTTATATTTTGATACTTCGATATCAAAATTATTTCATTATCTCTGCAAAAGACACTATGGGCTTAAATAATATGCTTGCTTTTTATTACTTTGGTTTATTCAAATTTCTGTACCTGTTTTAGATTTTTTTTTTATTATTTTTAAATTTATTAAACATAGACATAAACAATATACCTATATATTGTTTTTCAATTATATACATTCATTTAGAATTAACATACAATGTACATATTTTATCGAATATGATAGATACATATTATCATGTATAAATTATTTGTTTCTTAAATCAAAATACTTAAAAAGTAATCCGATAATTAGATTATCCACTTAAAGCAATTAGTTACAAGTTGTAAAGAGAAAAAAAAAAATAATAATAATAATTTTTCTAGATCCAATTTAAAATTCCAATTCAAAATTTATGGCCGGAAAGCAAAACAAAAATATCGAATTCTCGTTGAAGTATAAATAATGTGTATGCTATAAAAAAAAACAATATTAAATCCATAAAAAGCCCAAAAATATATAATTAAAATTTTTTTTTAATTTAATTTATGATAAAAGTCATTTGTAAGCTTTCAGCAAATCAAAATTTGGTACTATCAATAAAATAAAATAAAATTTTAAAGATAAGGGACTATTGAATATTTTTATGCACTTATACGTAAATATATAAAACTTTCCAACTTAATCTTTTTTCTGAATAGCCTAAAGCTAGTATAACATAATCCAATTTAATAAATATTTTAGGTAATAAATCGATAAGAATATGTGTGTGGTCAATCGATAAAATTACAATCAATCGATTAGTGTCAATGGAAAAGATCTTTGACAGAATCTATGAATTTTTATGATAAATCGTTTTTTTGTTAATCGTCATGAAGAAAGAAATGAATTCTTCTTTATATGAGATTTTAATAAATTTCTTATAATATAATTATCTTTATATGTGCATGTATAAGTTCATCGTATTCGTAGATGACATGATTGATAAGTTTTTCTATATGTAATTCTCTAATAAAATTAAAAAAAAAAAACATATTATCTTATGTTTGAATTAAATTTTGAACTGCGAATCAATAATTTATATTATCTGTATCAAAGAACACAGAAAAGACGTTTCTAACAAATTAATATCTAATAGAAATAAAATAAAAAATAATTAAAGTTGGCATTATAAAGTGTAATGAAAATAATAATGATATTTAAGTCGGCTCTATTCAAAAGAAAATTGTTTGTGTACATAAGCAAGCGTAATATCGTTTTTAAGCTTATTTATTAAAGAAATCCGTATGTATAATACATAAACTTAATGAAATTATTTCAAGTCCACTAAAAAAAGGCGGGACACTTATTTTATGATAATATTTTAGCAAATTAATTTTTCATGTTTTATTATTAGGAATGAAAAATTTTAAAGAAAAAAATATAAATTGGTATTGAAAATTGAATATATACGACTTTTCTTTAACAATGTTTAAAATGACATTGCTTTGCAACAATTTTATTTGAAATAAAAGCTTTGTTGATCCCACAAAAAAAAATACTAATTACTTATATCGACTAATTTTATGACAATCGTAAAAATTTAACAAACTGAGCGACAATGTTGACTGAATCGGTATCAATCAATAAAAATCAAAATTCTCTTGGGGTAGTAAGTAATATAATAGATTATTCTCTATGTAAAAGCTTAAACTAATCCAACAATAATTACTCTGTTAATTAAATATTGTAATAAAATTATAATAAATGCAATTAAAAACTTTTAAAATTTAATGATTATCCAATTTGACATTTTATATGATTTTTTATTATATAAGCAGATTAATAATTTAAACAAAAATAAATGTTTGTACAACAAAATAAATGTGCAATATATTTTCAGTGACAATTTAAGCCCGAAATACTGTAGAAAATCTATTTGTATTATTTTTTTTTCGTTTAACAAAATATTTTCCTGAAAGCCCAATCCTAATGTTGAACTACATTAAAGTGTAGGTGTATATTTAAGGTACAAAAATAAATGTTAATCAAAACTAAATTTATAGTGCATTTCAATTCAAAAAAAGAAAAAAAGCATATATAAGTGACAACAATTTATATTTGCCCAAGTTCATAACTTTCATTTACTCGACACAGAAAATAAAAAATAAAAAAAAAATCTTAAAAACATTCATGCTGTATATACGTGACACATTAAAAATCAATATGACAAGTGTTTATTTAATCATTTTGTATTATTTAAATTATTCATAACAAAAATCAATCATTTTGTACATAGATATGATATTAGATTTATGTACGTATAGTTTCAAATCCAACAACTTTAAAATATAAGAAAAAAAAAATAATTAACATAATCAATTATTAGCAAAATTATTATTAAAAATAATAAATTTGAATATTTCGCGTATCTCAAAATAACACAAAATAAAAATTATATTTAAAATTTCAATTAATTTTATCTATTAATATTTTTTTTTTTTTTGATTAGTTTTCACAAAAATAATAATAATAATACATAAATATGATAAATTGAAATTAACTTCTATTAATTTTATTCAATTTTTTTTTTTTTTAATTTGAATAAATTATAAATTTTGTGATTAAAATTATTATTATTTCAAATTTAATAATTTACTCATAAATATTGATTTGGAAAATTTAATAAACTCAGTTGATAACGCCTCTTATTGAAATTTTCATTAATTTTATATTTAAATAATTTTTTTTTTTTTTATTCAAGAAAAACTTTAATAAATTTGTGTTGGAAAATTTTTTGAAAAATTATTATGAACACACAGCGTTGGAATTTGCATGATTTATAATAAATTTCAATTTTTATTGTATACTCTAGAAAAAACATTTTCATATATAACTTAAGATCTTAATCATATTTGTCGAAAATTTGTGTTCTTCAAAATTTTCAAATGTATTTTATAATTGTATATATTAAAATTTCCAAAAATTGTGAAAAAACATAATAATTAAACAAATTAGATGTTCGCTGTTCAAATTTATATTCATTTCACTAGAAATTGTTTTCTTCTTGAAGAACTGTCTTGTATCATGTTAGTTTTACAATTTTTTTTAAAGTTATTTAATATTATTAATATAATTATATAATTATTTAATATAATTATTGTTAAGTTTTTTAATATTATTAAAAAAAATGAGAAAAACCAGTAAGATTTTGAAGTGAAGCAGAACTCGAAAATTTTGCATTTTTCTATTTTTTTCCCCGATATTTATGCAAAACAAAATTTGAATATAATACAATTTATCATACACGAACAAAAATCTGAATAATGTTCTAACTTTTACTTGTGTGGTATCATTCTTCGGCTCTTTAAAAGTCAATAAAGAGCAAAGTTCAAACATAAAATAGTGCAATCATACAAGTCATTGTAATTAATGAATAGGAATTCAAAAATAATTTATTGAAAAACACTAATTCAAAAAGTATATAACTATGAGAAAAGCTGCTTCAACCAAGGTAAAATATTTTGAAATCCTTTCCAGAATATAACAAGAAAATAAAATTGTCTTGCAATTCTAGGCACCACTTTTAATAATATTTTTGAATTTTCCACTATAAATTTGAATAATATATGTATGTACGTAGAATTATTTACTTTCAATATTTTTATAAAATAAAAATAATGTATGTATCAATTTATAAAAAAAATGCAATCTATTGGTATAGACTTGTTGGCGTTTTGTATGGCGAACATAACATGAATATACAAAAAACTTTTTTTCTTTTAAAGAGTGGTAGTCCGAGTCTTTGGAAATCAAATGGATCGATGCAAAAAAAAAAAGAAACGGATGCAAATTTATCAAAATTAACAATATGGTATAGAACAAAATTAATAAATCAATTAAGCTTATTTTATTCTCATTATTATTATTAATTTATATTAGCTGTGACTCATTTTTCACTCATTTGTTTATGTTTATTTATACATTCAGTTTATTTTCATTAAAATTCAGTGATAAATTACTATTAATTATTATGCTAATAAGATCTCGGAAAATTAAAATAAAAAAAAAAATGTATATTCGTACACATCATAATATCTAAGTATACATATATAATATGCTCTTTACAAGTTTTTTTTTTGCATTTATGAAAACTGACCACCAAAAAAAAATACATTCTCATTTATCATAAATTATTATTGTTTTTAAGATATGGGTATTTAATTTTTGATTTTTTTATTTTAAAACACATCACTTTCAGCGTTAATATTTTTTTATCAGATCTTAATAGAATTATGACTTAAAGATTATTTTTATTTGAATAAATAATTAGCATATAATTTTTTATTATTATTCTGTGCAGTTATTTAGTAAGGATTAGAATAAAACGAACTTTTACAAAGGAATAAAATATACATTTTATTGGTCTAAATACTAATTAAAAAATAATAAATTCATATTTAGTAATTCGACTTTTTTTTTAATAGAATAAAGTGTAATAAGTTAAATTCAGGCCGCATAAAAAATGTAAATAAGTATCTTAAGTTGAAAATAAATATGTTTATTTAATTTTTTTTAAGATTGCGCACCGAAAATGGTAAAAATAAGAAAACTTTCTTAGTCATAAATACTTTACAAAATTAATAAAAAAATTCATTTGTTCTAAATGTTTAAGAAAATAAATAAAATTATTAAAAAAATAGAACACTGAATGAAATTTATAAATAACGCATTCATTAATCATTTAAAAAAGTATAATAGTCTCTGTATATTTATTATGTTGTTTTTATTTACAAACTTACATATAAAATGTTTACATGGCATAATTTAATTATTTTTTTCAAAATTCTGAAACTTTTTTTCTTTAGTTTTTATATAGTAAGTTGTTAAATTAAAATTTTTAGTAAATTGGTATTTGAATTTATCTGTAAAAATTTACAATTTATTGTTTTCGTACACTAAATATTATTATATTAATGAATCTTTTAAGGCAAAAAGTCCTTAAAATAATTTATTACCTAATGTAGAAAAACTTTTATTGATGATATAAAATTAATGTATATACATAGTATGTACTTAATACCTATGTTCATAATAGCGCATGCCTTTTAAAATATATTATAAAATTAAAAAAAATATTCTTAATTAATTTATTTAATTGATTTAATAAATTTTTATGGAAATATTTTCATCGTTATAGAGTGCGATACCATATAATCGGATGTTTTCCTTGAAAAACGCAAAACATAATTTTAATATTTTTATTTTCCATATTTCACATATTTAATATATATGTATATATTTATCTTAAATTAATATATTAATATAATTTTTTTTTTTCAACTCATTATTATATAATTAACTAAATAAAATTATGAATCTCTAATTCTTTTTTTTTTTATTAAAAACAAGTTTTCGTAGGTCAGTTTATTCTTTTCATATTTAAAAAAGAAATATTATGTATGTAATTTTACCCAATAAACAAAATTTTGGTGTTTTTTTTTTAATTAAAGTTTTTCCCGAAAATTTTCTCATTATCAATATAATTTTATTTTGATCTATTCAAGCCACTTTAAGTCCGAATCGTATAAAGCAGTAATTAAATTTCATGTATTAAACCACATCTTCTATAACCCCATACATTTTTTTGAAAACCTAAAATAAGCATGAAATAAACGTAAAACATCCTCAATTCCGACTAAAATTTTTGTATATTTATATGAGATTCAAACAAATACATACAGAAATTTCTTAATGTTTGACGAACTGTTTTTTATGGTGTACACACCATTATCAAAGTAGATCTGTTAAAGATTTATATAATCATAATGTTAACTTAATTTCAAGCAAAGTAGTAGTCAATCAAAAAAAAACTATAAAAAATTGATTCAACAACATAATGTTATCTCTTATCACTATTATCACTAGTATTGTGTCTGGCAAAGATCAACAAAATTATCCCTAAAGTTAGGTAACTTTAGTTTTGATTGATTAAATAAAATAAACCTCTACTAAATTTTTGTTTCAATTAAGTGTTATTAAAAACAAAAAAATTATTTACACCATTTTGTTATTGAGGAAATTATTAATATCAATAAAATTTATTTTATCGTCAGTTTTAATTAAAACTTTTCTGTCGCCTTCAAAAAATAAAATTATGAATAAAAAACAAGAAAAAAACAAAAATTATCTTTAAAAGAAAAAGAAATAATAACAACATAATATAAATACTTATAAATAAAGAAAAAATCGGTTCGAACATAATAAAAGTTTCTAGATTAAATCAAGTTAAGTTTATGTTTTGACATTTTTAATGAAAAATTTATTACTCTTAATGTTATTAAGTATATGTTTATTATTTTAAAATAAAAGGTCGGTTATTAAAACAGATGCCATAAGATAAAGTTCTAGTTTATAAATCATTTATAACTACGAAGTAATACATTAAAGGAATTTCTGCGAATTAAGAATATTAAAGTTAATTCAGATTTAATTTGGCGGGGTTAAGAGATTATCAATTGCTAACAAAAAATCAGTTTTCCGACCATCACAAATCATTAATTTTCATAAACATATGTTCTATAAAAATAGATAGAAAAAATTAAATTAATATAGAAATAAAAATAAAAATTTCACTTTTATTTTTTCTTTTCAATTTTATTTTATAATTTCAATTTTCAATATAAAAAAAAAAATTATAATAGCTCATTATTATTATTTTTTTTCAAGCGACTGAAGGTTATAAGCTTCAAATTAATCACTAGCCGGTAATTAATGTATTTTTTTTTTCTTTTATTTCATGTTAGACATAGCCGCGTCTGATAAGAAAAATATAATATTTTTCTTTTTTATGTAAAATTCTTTTTTTTTTTTATAATACGGTCACTTTGAATTTGTGCTTTACTTTGCTTATAATTATAACTATATAAAGCTTGAAAAAAAATATTTAAGAAAAAATAAAATTTTAGCTTGAAAAAAAGTAATAAGGTTTCTTTTGTTTTAATCTCTTGAGCTTTCAAAAAGTGTAAAAAAAAATTATTAAAAGATTATTAGTTAAATCCTAATTAAGATGTCATAAATCAGAAGACCCTCAAAAATGGGGATTTCAACTTAAAGCTATATAATTATATATATATATACATTAAGAAAACGTTTTTGTTATAAGTTCTTGATTTAATTACAAAGAAATAATATATAAAAAAAATTTCATGAAACTTATTTCTAACATAAGTTTTAATTCTGCTTGAAAAATTTTCAAATCAAATTGTAAACGATTTGACAAACCGATATCAATTCGTCTTGTTTTGCTTTCAAATAATTTAAATTTAGTGTACTTAAATAAAATTCGTTTATTTGTAAAAATATCAAAATTTAAGCTCCTGGGCATCGAAATAATATAACTATAGAAATAACTCGATTGGCACAACAAACATTTGCACGGCGCCGCCAAGAAATCTATACTTCTATACAAATAATAATTCTAATAAAATACCTGAAATTCGGTAATGTTGTAAAATAAAAATAAATTATTTTTTAATTGGTAATAAATTAAACAATTAAGTTTTTTTTTTATATAAAATTATAAGTCTGAATTGATGTTAAAAAAACATGAAAGATATTTTTTTTTTTTTAATATCCATCCAAAATCTTGTCATACGAAAATTGAAATACGATGTCATATTTTTAAGTAATTTTATCCTCTTGAAAAAAAAAAGTATAAAAATAAAAACAAATTAAAAGCTTTTTTAAAAGTATGAACCTTTATAACATATTGTATTTATTATTATTTTTTTGGCAAGCTGTCAATTTATTGTTAATGTCAATCACCATTAAGAGTCATCGATAAAAAGTGTGATCATAGGTTAAAATATGAAATTGGACAAATAATTTTAAGTTATTGATTGCCCTTTGAATATTAAAAAAAAAAAAAAAAACATGTACAAGGCATTCTCTAATTTATATAAAAGTAAAATATAAAAACAGTTTTGATATATTTTCTGTTGCTAGACTGTTTATATTTCGAATTTTGGAGCTAAAGAATAATAAATATAATTTAGAATTTGTTAATATACAGAATTGACTATAGTTAGAAATATGTTTTTTATAGACTCTGCCGAACAAAAAAGTAATAAAAAGATTATTCTGATAGAAAATATTCTTGTTTAACAAAATTATAAAAATGTTTGACATATAAGATATAATACAAAATATGTGTTGAATATCTATTTATGTCTATACTTATAGAATGATTTCAAATAAATTCCTTCATTGTAAAAACATCTATATTATTCAATATATTATTTATTTATATATTCTTGATATTTAAACTTAAACTTAAGCGTAATAATAACTAAAGTTAACCTAATTTAAATACGATTGAATGATCAACAAAAATCATTAACGAAGGCTTTTGATAAAATTTCATATCAATTCAATTGATATTTTGAATTTCCGAGACTCTAAGAAATTTTACCAGTTTACTATCCTTTTTATCTAATAGAATTAGCTTTAATTCCTGTTGGAATCTTAAATAGAATAATTTAAAATTTATTTCATCTTTCAAAACTAAATAATTTTGCAGTTAATGAAAAGGTCTTTAATATAAACGCTCAAACAAGGCTAGGTTGAAGCCGAAGGATTCCGATTACATATTACGATTATATTTTCTACACAATTTCAAAATGGTATACCTAAAAGCCTAAAATAGTTTGTGAATCATATTTTTGGCAATAAATATTGTTAGAAAAAAGTTAAATATACATTTTAGATATTTTTGCAATTTTTCAAATCAATTTTAAATTAAGATATTTTAATAATTTGTGAAAAGGAAATAATTTAGCACTATGCGCTTTTTTTTTTCTTATATTTAATTTTGGTCAAATAATTAACCTGTAAACAATTTAAAATTTGTTTTTGTCTCAACTTTGATTGATATTTATTGTTTTTGTCTTAAAGTTATTTATCATAAAAAGACTTTAAGATTAATTAAGCTTTTAGTTATTAATTAAATTCTGTGTCTGCTTTCAATTTTTTAGCTAATAATTTTTAATTTTTTTTTTTAAAACTAGAATAGCTCGTTTTCAATTAAATTAATATCTTAGCCCCATTGTATTCATTTATCAAAATAAAAAGTGTTGATAATATTATTAAATTTTTATTATTTTTTTTTTAATTTTTTCTTTATTTTTAAATAAAGATAAAATTTAACACAAATTATAAATTTAAATTTTTGTTTCTGGATATAGCAAACAAAAACTACAAAAAAAAATAAATTTTTTTGAAAGAAGAAAAAAAAATTACTTAAAGCCGATTTGAAAAATATTTTCTTTTAGAAAAACATTTGAAAAACATAAAAAAAAAACATAAAAAAAAACAAACACCTCAAGGTTAGCATTATTAACTAAAAAAAAAAATAAAATGATAATAATTTTTATGAGTTTATAATTTTAAGCCCATTTTATCACTTTCCTTCTTTTTTTTTATATTGAAAGCATAAAGAAGGTAGGTATATGGAATTTATATAATTTTTTTTTCTTTTTTGGTATTAAAAGAAAATAAATGAAGACGATCTTTTTGTTTATCTCCAAAATACTTTGATATTGGAATTTTTATTGAATTTTCGCAACAATAATTTACGAAATTAAGAACAAGGGTTCAAGCATAACATTTCAATAAATTTGTAGGAGTAATAAAAAATTAATCAGCATTACCTGTTGTGATCGCCACAAGTAAGGTCTTGAGTTTAGAATAGCAGTCTTAATTTATCAACTTCAGTTTCCCGAAAAGAAATAATCACCAATAATAATTATATATAGTTAAATATTGTAACAAAAAGTAATTTTTTTAATACAAGCAACCAAACAATAGACAGATGGGTCATAGTTGAAACATTGTTGATGTAAAAGATTATAATAAGCTCAGATCGAAGGGCCAAGAAATCAGTCGGTATCGCTTCAAATACAAACTCGTTGCAAACTGTCATGACAGAACATTATAAATTTCAGCATTAACAAACGGAATCAAAATTGAATTAAAATTTATATACTAATAATATCCATACAAATATTTACAAACATTTAATGTAAATTATTGAATGTACACATATTTGTGCGTATATATATAAAATGCCAAAAATTTGTGAAAAAATATAATACCTACTTAATGACTTTAATAAATGAATAAAAATCATTTATAACAAGTTTCATTCTATATCTCCAAAAACGTAATGTTTGCTTATATTTTATTTTGAAGGAATTATACAAAAGAATGAAAAATATATGTTCTTATGATGTTCTTCTTATGATAATAATTTGTTCTTGTTGTCAAAAAAAAAAAAAAAACAACACAAATTCTAAATGGAATTACTTAAAAATGAATCAGCCTGTTTTTATCAAAAAATTATTAAATTTATTTATTAGTCAATTTATATACAATTTATAAAAATTCTGAATATGAATTAAAAAAATAAAAAATTAAAAAAACAAGCAAATAAACAAAAATTCAAGGCCTCTTTTATACTCAGGAGGTGTTCTAGCAATTATTTAATTTATCCTTCAGTATATTAATAACATGACTTTGGTCGTTCGTAAAATAAGCAGCTCGAGTATGTTTTTATATTTTATTTTTTGATACTTATAATTAAAATACCTGTCATAATATTATATCTCTTAACATAATTATGCAAAATCTGATTTAAAAAATTCGGAATTTTTTATGAAATTTTTTTGATAATAATTTTTGAAAGGTAGCATAGAGATAAATAGGCCTACCGCTGGGTCATTTCATTAAGGATCCATTTACATTTTATATACAAAATTATATTTCTTAAAGTGGGTTATTAAGAATTTCTATTCTACCTTAAAAGTGATTGAAATAATTATTCCTAATTTTGTTGAAATTCGTATGTTCTATATTCATTCAAATGGAAAGGAAAATAGGATTTTTGCCGATTTTATTGGTCATATCGTACGTATTTCATATAATAAATTAACCTCCTTATATTCAGTTTTTGAATTATGGAGATTTTAAATTAGCATTATTTTAAGTTTAATATATCTTAATTTTTTTTTCTAATTTTTTTTAATATAATTTTTTTTGAAATATTTTTCGTTAATAATAAATTCAAATGCTAAATATGGGAAACACTTTTTTTTTTCAATTTAACTTGAAAGAGTACATTACATTATGATTATGTTAAGTGACTACAAAATATAAGTTGATTTGAATACTTTAATATCTATAAAAAAAATAACTTTTTGTTGGTTACTTTTTATTATGATTTTGTATAAATAACAAAAAAAATAATAATAATAGCACAAAAAAAAATTTTTTTTCTACATTTTTCATAACAATTTACCAGTTTATTTTATAGGCTCTTTGCATTTTTATTATACCTACCAAGCCTACAAAAAAAAATTATTTTCATAAATAAAAATTTCTTATTATGTGTTTTTGAAATGATTGATGACATTTTTATTATAAAAATATACATTTTAATTTTTTATTTCAAAGGTTAAATTTAACATGATTTTAATTTGAATTTAAATTTAATAAAATTTTCTTTCAAAAACAAAAAATGTAATAAAACTTTAAAAATTAACAAGAACTAATAATTCAAGATCTATTTTGAAAGTAGTTCAAGTCACATTGAAATAATAAACTGAAACAATAAAAAATCATTTATTTCTAGTTAAGTTTACAAATGACGACAAATTAATAGAATATCTTAGGAAAACTATAGTGGACAAGAATTGTATGTATAGTCAGTCATAGATGTTAGTGACATTAATTTTGTTTTCCTCAGAGTCGTAACCAGGTAGCTCTTTCCCATAGTTCATTGATCCGTTTTTTTATTGTTCGATCGTGTACTTTTCTTATGTTCCATCTTTTTAACTAAAACTAAATAATTCTCTTAGAGAAGTCTAGTAGTTCTACAAATAGTCCTACTGATTCCTAAGCTGACAAAATCGTATCGTGGCTATATATATTCACGTACTAAATCGAAAAGTAAACAGTACATGATAAATGATGAAGGTTATTGATATAATTTCATTAGCCACTTAACTACATCAGAACGATAATACAATTATGTAACATTTCTTACAGTGCATTAATTATTAGCAGTAATAAGGTAATTTTTTCTAATAATGTTTGAAAAAAGAGAATCGGAGCTACAACATTTTCAACATAAACGGCTCTAACATACCTGTAATAAAAAATAATAATTTTTTTTGATAACAAAATTCAGAAAAAAAAAAATGTTTTCAATAGTTTAGAATAGCGCACGCAGCGTGAATTTTATTTTTATTTTTTTTTCAATAGGTGATAAAATAGAGGCGCATTTTAAATTTAATTAAAATTAAAACCTAACAACAAAAAAATCACATGTAATTAAAATTTAACTTTTCTTTTAAAATAAATATATAATAATAAACAAAATCTATTTTGTTTTCTGTAGTTAATGTTATTTAAATTTTTTTTTAAGTTATGCAACTTTAAAGCTTACACCGGAAATTCTTGAACTTTAAGATCATTCTTAGTTAATATATTTTGTAATAAGAATTGTAATTAGCTTGTTTTAAAAATAAAAATAAAATACAAAATGTCATAATTTTTATAACAAACTAAAAATAGTATTTTTATAGTAAAATTATCTTGTGCTGTCAATTATATTAAGATCGTGATATGAAAATTTAAATTATTTTTATATGCATATTATTTACATTTCAGTTATTTTTTTTTTTTTTTTTCAATAAATCAGGAATAATAATTTTCAAAATTTATTTGTCATTTTTATTGAGTTGGAATTTCTTTATTTGATTAGTTTTGCAAAAATTAAAAAAAAAATACAATTTCGAGTTAATATTAATACGGTACTATATATTAATTTCTCAAAATTTTTGTATTAAACACTTAGTTGCCCCGGAAAATTTAAAGCATGAAGATAGTAAATATTGAGAGAGATAGTAAAATATTGAGAAATATTTATATTAAACAAACAACCAAACCTAACACTCAAATCAAATGTATACAATGAACAAATTAAAGCCAATTTTCATAACCTGTGCGAATATTTTTTAACATAACGACAATATTATTATATAACAGTGGTGCCCAAACTACGGCCCGATAAGCATTTTTATCTGGCCCGTTTTGAATTTTATGATTAATTATTAACTAATAATTAATTTTTTAAGAATAGTAAATTCTTTTTTTTTAGAAATAAGTTTTTTTTGTAATAGTTTGAGCTAAACGAAATAAATAAATAAATATCTACAAATTTTCATAGAATTATATTTCTTTTTAAGAATTTAAAATAGTAGATTATTGTATATGTAAACTAAATTTGTTATTAATTAAGAGTTCTGTATACACAAAAATACATTGACACGAGTCAATACTTATATCACGAGACCGAAGGTCGAGTGATATAAATTGACAAGTGTCAATGTATTTTTGTGTAAATACAGAACGAGTTGTATAACAAATTTTGTTTACATATCCAATATACTGTTTTAATGCGTAGGGGAGAGGTAGTTGCAAAGAGAGAATATTTTTTCTTCTCATTTTTTCTCTTTTTTTTTGTATTTGGCTGTATTGAAATATTGTGAGAGATATTATGTTTGTTTAGGTATTACGTAATATTCAATACGAAACATCTAAATGATTTCATTATTTACGCTGATGCATCTAAATTTTTTCATTATATACGCTGATGCATCTAAATTTTTTCATTATTTACGCAGATGCATCTAAATGATTGAATGTGTATTGACGCATATAATACTCCATTTTGTGATCTAATTTCTACAGCACTAAATACAACATAACGATCCCCAACGCATTAAAAAATATAAAATAAAAGTTTTCTTATAATTTGTTTATATTTATTTTTTATTTCGTACAGTAATAATTCTTAAACAGGAGAAAAATATTTTATTTTTTTTAATTTGGCTCCCAAGTAGCAAGAATACTGGATTAGTTTGTGTACGAATTCATGCATAATTAATTAGTAATATGAAAAAAATAGAAGGCTTATTTTTAAAGCTTGGATGTCGTCTATTAAATTCAAAACGAAAAGTTATTAGTTTTACAGACTCGAGATACTTTTCCAAAATATATATACATTGTCAAATCATAATTAACATGTTGTGAAGAGCTTATATTTTAAACTGAATTATAGTGAACTAAAATCACCGCAATGAACAAGAAGCGTAAAATTGACAATCAAATTTTGATTTTTTTTAATGTTTTCAATAATTTTCTTTAAAATATCAAAATATGTCATTTACTTGTAATATGTAGAGCTAGGTTGAAAGAATGATTTTTTAATATTTGGCCCCAAACCCTCAGATTTTTTTTGAAATGGCCCGTGGCTTTAAAAGATTGGGCACCAAGTGGTTCTAGGTTCTAGGTTGTAAAATACTGAATTTGTCTCAATTTCACAAAAATATGTTATTCCAATATAATGACTATGAAGTAAATAGAATTTTTATAATAAAACCATGACTTTGCTTCAAAGTCTATAAAGTATAAAGTATCTTGCAGTATTTTTTCAAATATCAATGAAATTTTCTTTCATATCACTTTTATGAAGTAAGAAAAAATCGATTTCTAAAATTTTTCAATTGCAAAAGGTAATTTTCTTAAGTTTTTTGCATATGATAGAGGTCACGGTTTGCACAACATTCTTTTTTTTTTTGTTTCGTTTTTTTGAATAAAAATAGAACTAATAAGGAAGTTAATGAAAACATCTGTATATTAAAATTTATTTTTATTTCTGTGGCCAAAATACCATTATTATTATTTTAAATGAAAAATTGCAAATTTCAGCCCACTCAAAATTTTATTTTCTTTATCTTTATATGCTTTAAAATAAATAGCTCATATGCCAATTTATGAAATATTAGAAATTTAAAAGATATTTCACAACTATGGCACGCGATTTTTTTTTTCCTTTATTAACTAAAAGAAAAAAAAAACAATTTATATGTAGAGCATAAATAATCTAGAAGAAATCTAGAAGGAAAAAAAAAAAGTTTTTTTTCTTAATTAGAAAATTGAATATTGTAGATTTTTTTTTTTATTTTAAAAACTTAATTTTATTTAAACAATAAATTTAACCAATTTAAAAAAGATATGTGAGGAACTAAATTATAAAATGAAACGAATAATTTCATTTATATGAAAAATGGCCCAAAAATTTAATCATTGTTTAAAAAAGAAAAAGATATATTCACAAGTGGAAAATTCTTTTTCTTAATAATTATAATAGACATCTAAGCTTCAAAATTAATTTTTATTCCTATAGGGTTTTATATGCATATATCATAAAAATGCTATGAAAAGAAAATTTATTATTTCGGTAAGCAAAAGCGAAAATTGAAAATGTGTATGTTAGTAAGTTTGAAATTGTAATCTTCAGTTTTTGGTATTTTATTTTTATTAGCAAACCACTTCAAAAATTTAAGACCAATTAAACTAAATTCAATAGATAACATTTAGCTAGTTTACATGGAGAGTTGAAACCGGGTTCAACTAGGGTTCAACTACGGTGGTTGAGCTGAAATAGAGTTATCCTGAAAATCCCAAGAAAATCGCTCGGTTAAGGTAACTCTTTCCATGCAAAACGGTTAACCCTGTTAAAAGTAAGCAACAGCTGTACGTTTTATTTCTTTGTTGTTTTCAGTTCAACCATAGTTGAATCACATGTATTTTCGACTACATCATGTAAACAATTTACCTCTTTTCAACCACATTTCGACTTAACCACGGTTGGACTATCATGTAAACAAGGTATATGTTAGTAACTAAGAATTCCATTGAATTCTATTGCCATTGACACCAACTTGGAATTTTTGTGCTCTATCTATGGAAGGTCTAAATGGTCTATCTAAATGGAAAATACCGAGTAATAATTTTAATCAGTTTATTAAAGAAAATATATATATATATATATATATATAAGCGAATGAAAAGAAAATTAGAAAATAAAATATTCAGTATCAGTTCAACGATAAGAGTATGGAATTTAATTTGGTTAGAAAAAAAAAAGTGAAAAATGTATGATCTTTGGGAAGAAGATTTTTTTTCCAACATCAAAGCTATAAATAAAAACTATTTCCCTAATGTACTTTTTCTTTTAATTTTTTCTTCTTTTTTTCTACATAGTATAAAATTTTATTCAAATGACATTGATCAAAAGAATATTGTATGTATGTGAAAGCTTCAGGGTCAAACTTTCGTCAATAACATAAATTTTTAGTATAGAAATCATATATAAAACTTATATTTTAAGAAATATTAAACAAACTTCTTTATACATATATACAACACATAATATTTGTATGTACAAGCAAAGTATATTGTATAAAAACTTTTTATGTTTAGAAACTTGAGATACGAAAGCTTTTTTTTTTTTTTGTTTCTATTATCTATTTCCATTTCCCGTTAAATATAAAAGTACTTACATTCATATAGAAATAAATATTCTATATTCATTAAATTTATTTTTAGTTGAAGATAAACCGAATATTTTAGCATATTTCTTACATCTGGTCCTAATTAATCGGTTTAAACTTAAAATTAATGCATGTCTTTTATTTAAAAACATTATATCAAGGGGGTTTTTTTTTTGTGCTTTTTAGAGTTGGGGTCAGATATGAAAAGCATATGATTGAATAGAAAAATTTATGAACGTTTAAAATTTTGGCAAAAAACCCAAAAAAATGTTTACAGCAGAATTTATTAAGTTCATTCAGGAAACGCGTCTAACGATCGAATGTGATTTAATGGATGATGATGATTCTACATGCCAAAGTAGTTTCTGAAGAAATCTCTAGTTTATTTATATACAACAACTATATACTAAGAATTTCTATTGAACTGTCAATGTGTCAATGTCAATGTGTTTTATAACTTCTTTTTCATTCCCATATCTTCAATTTTGGGACAGAAAGAATTTAATATAAATTAAGACTATAGTAGAATCTATTTTTTTTTTTCGGGACAATATAAGAACCAATATTTTCTAATTATGTCAAAAATACATTGGGTACATGTGTAGGATCTATTTTTTTTTTTCATTTATCTGATTTGATTCCTAACAATTTTTTTTTTTTTTTTAAATAAAAGAAGATTTAATATCTGAAGCGAATTGAAAACTTAAATTTTTATTAATTAAAAAAAATTAGGCACTCATATTTCTTTTCAAGGTTATAAAAAAAATATTAAATAAAAAATGTATCTAAAAATGTCTGATCCATTTTTTATGTAAAAATAAATAAATTTTTTGTATGCCGCCAAAATTAATAATATTTTTTAACGTGAGCTTTAAGTTCTCTAGATTAAAGGCATAAACTTAAAACAAATAAATAGTTTGGAAGTATTTTAAATTATCGCAAAATTTTGAAAATTTATATGAAAATTTTACGTTTTTCCTGCATTTACGAAATTTACCCTTTATAAGGTTTTCAATTCCAAAACATATTTTCCCTATAGTTTTCTCTTTTGTTTTATATAAATACGTTGTAAAAATATTCGTAATTAAAGAAAATGTCAATTAAATAAATTATATCTTAGAAAATGGTATTTGATAAAAATTAAGATTTTTAAAACTAAAAACTTCTTCACAAAAATAAAAAACATATTTTTTAAATATTTTTCAGGATATTTATTTTTAAACCTAAGTATTAAATGTTAATAAAATGTTATTAAAATCTTAAAGATGATTTCAGATTAGTGTTGGAATGTATAATGACCAAATAAAACTTTTTTTTTTATTTCAAACTCTGAGGCAGTCAAATTAAATGCTAAACGATCACGTTTTTAAACAGAAAGAATAAAATAATTACAGAAATTTGCAAAATCTCACGATTAAAACTTTTTTTTTTTATTTTTCAATGAAATTGAATGTTTACACTTTTATTTTCAAAATTATAATTTAATTAATGGACTTTAAGAAAACTTCTTCTTATTGCTGTATTATAAAGAAAACATAAATTTGAATTAATATTCGATTTAATTAATATTTATGTGTTATTTGTATTTTAATTGAGACATATTATGGCATATAGTAAATAAATTTGAATAAGGATATTATTACTATTATTACTATTGCATAATACTAAGAAAATTTTAAAACCTGAATTATAATCTGAATCGTAATCCAGTTTGTTTCACTGAAAAATTGTTAGCATACCGAATGATTATTGCATTTTTGTGAGTTTTTAAGTTATAGAAGGTATGGGTACGGTATACATATATGTAATAATTTTGCCGCAAAATATACTCAAATAGATATTTTTAAAAATTTTCGAAAAAATTCACGAAAAACTATAAAAAAAAAAAAAAATAATTCGATCATAAAAAATAAATGATTAAGTATGAAATTAAATTAAATAAATAATATTCTAAGTGTGTGGTTTTTCTTTGTACAAAAAATTTTAATAGTTGCGAAAAAACCATTTGCGAAATCAATTTGATTTGAATTTTCAATATAAATTTCTTTTATTTGACAAGTTTTTAAACAATTTTTCGATAAATTTTTAAACGAATTCGAAATAAATTACAGCGCTACCTCTCGTGGTTAGGAAATAATTTTAGATAAAAATGATCCATATATATCCAATATATTTGCACACTGATGAGATATAAAAGTATCATGCACAATGAAACGAAACCGAACCGCAGTTGTAGTTTGAAACATTAAGTCTATCTTGAATTTCTCGAAAATCTTCATCTTAAATTTTACAAATCCCAATTCGCCCATGATATAAAATCTGTAAAAATAAGTTTTTTTTTTCTTTTACTTTGTTTTTATTATTATTTTTTATTTATATTTCTAAATATTTCAAAATAGTATTTTGGGTGGTCAAGCAAAAAATTTTATTTTGTTAATACCAAATGGTATTATTGTCTTTAATAAATTTTAATAAATATATTTTTTATTTGTTCTATTGGCAAAATAAAAAATATTTCTTTTTTGTCTATTGTGAAAACATTTTATTTGTGGTTATTAAAAAAAAAAAAATTATAAATTGAAGTAAAAAACAAAAATATTCTAAATTTTACACATTTCCTATTAATTAAATTCTTTTGTAATTGGCAAATTTAATTTATAAATAGATAAAAAGTTCCCACTTTAAGAATTTTAATTAGTTAAGTTGTCAATAATTAAGCCGACAAACCTAATTCAGATGCCAAATAAAAATTTTTATTAATTACTTAATCTATTAAATTAAACAATACCATATTTTATTTATCAATAAAACTATTAAATCACAATCGTTTTAAAAAGGAATGAAAAAAATAACTTCACTGACAATTTAATTCAAATGGCATGTGGTTCATGAAATTATAAAGATACAAGTGAAATACTATACTGCTAACTTTTGGATAGCTAAAACTTTTATTCTTACAAAGTGGTCATACATGCTGGCGTCTCATATTCAGATATTTAGTCAGTTTTCATAATCAAATATATAATCTTCTGTATAATATGTTTTTAACTGATGTCCGTCTTTCGAGATGTGTGCTACAATTTCTTGTTGCTTTCATTTAATGGACGTATAGTTGAACAGGATTGCGAACTTAGAAGCTAAGTTTTAGAGGATTTTTATTAAAATTACTTTATTATGAATGTGAGTAAATGTCAATTGAGGAAATATAAAAAAATTATTTGTTTTGGATATAGAGTGCAAGGATACTGATCGGAATGTCAATAAAATGCCGATTAAGTGAACCTAAACAATTATTTCAATACTAAATGTGAAAAATAAGTACATTTTTACTACATTTTTATGTATGTTTATAATTTAATTTAATTTTTAAGCAATTTGCAAAGATTAACATATTATACACATTAAATATATTAAATCATATATTATAGTAAAGAATATTTTATTTGCATTTTAATGCACATATACAATGCATAGATATTTTTGATTAAAAATATGTACATATTCTATAATTAAAAATCAAAAGAAAAAAAATTTTTTTTTTTATTAAAATAATAAAACGCGTGCATTTTTGCGCGTATATAAATCGAGAATAAAATATAGATTTTTATTTTAATTTTTTTGTTTTTTCAGTCAGCGTGGCGGCATTATGCTTAATCACAAATAAATTTAATAAATTTATTGGAATTTATCACCTTCTCTTTTGAGAACATATATACTGTAACTTGAAGAAAAAGGGATTGGCGGGAAATAAACATGAATATAACGGAATAATTGGTATATGTATATCTATGTGGCACTCCTTAAATACACATATGAATACGAATATTATGAATTTTGTATTAATTAGATATTATGATTAGAATAGAACTGAAAAAGTGAAAAAAAAAATATTCTTTACCGAAAATTAAAATAATAAAATGTTTAACATTATAAGCATAAATTTTAGTTCTATATAGAAGTGAAAATCTATCTTAAGTTCTTAAGATAATTTAAAGAATATTTGCAGAAAACGATTTATATATATCTTTTTTCTGGGAAAAAATAGTTATCAAATTAATGAGTTTTCGCATAAACATTTGTGAAAAAATTTTGAACTAATAGACTTTTATATAGAGATGGAAATGGAAGGAAAATGTTTAATATGATATCTATGTATGTGTCATTCTAGTAAGGAAGAAAATAATATTTGAAAATATTTTTGTGCTTTTTGTAGAAAATTTATTGGATTTTTGTGAACCAATCTATTTTTCCAAAAATATGAGCACTATAATAGTGTAGAAGAAAAATTTTATGATAGTGTAAAAAGAAATTTTCAATCATCGAGAAATTTTTAAATAAAATTCTTAAAAAAATTTTCTTCTTTTTATATGCTAGAATTAATATTAATTTTATATTTAATACTTCTTTAAGGCATGTACCGCGAAAAAATCACTATACTGGAAAATTTAATGCAAAAGCATAAATTTTACTTAAAAAAGAAAATATAAAAAACATTGAATTTAAATTTAGTTTATACTAATAGGGAAAAAAATTATTATTCTAAAAACTTTATAAATAAAACAAAATCTATTTTTTTTTTCTACATTTTCTGTCAATTTTTTGTTCCCAAATCTGATCTCCTTTCGAAATTCTTAACATAAGTAAGACTATTCTTTTTATCTCGTTTTGTTGTTTTCAATGATGTCTCTATAAGAATTTTGAAAAACAAAATTCTAAACGAATTGGAGGAAATATGACAGTGTTATGATCTCGTTATCAAGACATCGCTACAATCATAAACTATTGACCAACAAACAAACTTTAAGTGTTACGTAATTATTTTTTTCGAGTAGGTATATGTCGGATGGAAATGTCAGTAATGTAAAATTTTATAACTAAATGTTGAAATAAAGATATTTTTAAATTCAATGACAGTCCGCACGCGTTTTCAATATCATACAATTGTTTATATAATTCTACAAGTATTTAATTAAATATTTAAAATGCAAAAAAAAAAAAATAATAAAATTAAAAAAATAATAAAAACAATTCTAAGTAATATTAAAATTTGTAATGACTAATATAATGTAATGCATATATTACTTTTTTTTTTTCTTTTTTTGAAATATGTAAAACAATTTTGTTTGTTCTTTTTCTTATCTTTTCTGCATATCTTTTTGTTTCTTTTTATATTTTTTTCTTTTTAAGAACATTAGAATTCCTTAGAAGGCACGACTTCAGAATATTTATGTATTTTAAAAATACAAATAATTTATAATTTAATTTTAATTAAATTATTAAATTTTTCAAATAACTTATGCACGATATATCCTAAATTTTTTAACACATTAAACATATTATAATATATAGCGAATGATGTAAATAAAAAAAAAAAAAAATATTATAAATGCAGTTAAAAGCGTGTGCATGCAACCTGTTGATTAGTAACGTAATACCCTTGGACCCACGTCTTAATTAAATATTTTAATTTAATTTTCAATTAGCTCATTATATAGAAATAGTTAGCAGTTTTTTCTGATTCATTTTATCAACAGTGGACAAACAAAATACAGGATAATGATAATTCGAAATTGATGAAGACGATTGTATTGAATATGCAAATATATGTCAATCAGTAGTATCAAATGTTGTCGTAAATAAATCTCGAATTATTCTACATATTGCAATGCACCGTCTTAAAACAAAACATAAATAAAATACACTTATGTCTAGGCTAGCCCATAAAAATTTCAAATGTTCATTAATTTGAGAAATTTTTATATTCTAAATATATTTATGAATTCGGTTTATTTTAATAGAACTAATAAATTTTCTGTTCAACCAGAAAATTTGATGAAAATATTCTCAAATTTTGTTGTACCTATTTATAAATTCATTCTTTCAATGTAGATTTGAATAATTATAGTGAGACCTAAACATCTAAACATCCGCTCTATATTAAATTTTTATTTATAAATCTTAATAATGCTATCTTTAAATTTTGACTTTAACTTACATTTTAGAATTATAACCAAGATTCAAAGCTATATTAACAATACTTTCAATAGATTATAACAAAAATGATATTAAAATTATATAGAAGGAACTAGAATTATCGATTATCATGATGATTTGGTATAGTCATTTATTTAATAAAAATATCGAACCACGGAACACGGAATGTTTGAAATTCTATTTAGAAAGTACATAATATAAAGTATGTATGTATATAATTATAGGGCGTTTAAAGTTTATAATATGCGGCATAACATTGTAGCAGAAACATTAATTCTCATTTAATTTATTATTCATAATAAAAATTTGAAAAGTAGCCAAAACAAAATGAAAACTTAATTTTTCTGTTAATATTTTTAAATAATTTTGATGTTAAAAATAAATTTTATAAAACAATATTAAATGTATATTATTTATTTAAAAAAATTAAATAATAAAAAAAAATTTATAATGGGAATCCCCATAAATTTTTTTGGCGAATGATCTCTACTAAGTAACTTCCAATTTTATATTTCAGTTTATAATAAATTCGATAAATTTATTGCAATCGAAATCAAGTTGAAGCTTCATATTTTTAAAATTTTTATTTTTTTAATAAATAACATTTTCTAACAAAATAAAAATTTTACTTAAACTACTAAAACTTCGACGATATATCCATATAAATCAACTGCATTATTTACTTGAAAAGAACCAATGTTTGTGGTAAACCTCAAATAAAACATAATATTTTACTAAATTTATAGATCTCATTTTAAATTATGGGTTTACATATATAATATATTGTATAAATGAAATAAGTTTATGAGTATAATATTAAAGTTATTGCTAGCTAAAAGTATTCAAAAATTAATACTTAAACAAACCGATTAATATAAAATTGATGATGATATAATAGTTAATAATTAAGTATGTAAATATAATGTATATAATAGCAACAAAAAAAACTTATTAAAATTTTTTTTCGATTAAGACTGATATATGACAATCATTTTGCACTCCTGAACTTATACTTAGCATCATGTTTGATTTATTTTTAGTTGATGGTGTGTTTATTTTTATATTTTACACAATAAAATATAATTTGCAACAAAAAACAAAACATTGTGATCAAAATAAGATTATACGGTGAGGTGTAAAAATTTTATTATTTCACAAAATAATAATTTATTGAAATCTAACAAAATCCACTATTTTCAAAATCTAAAATAAAACGTACTAATAATTTTTACAATTACATACTTAAAAATAGAGCAACATTAATAATTCAAAAGAGATAGTAGCTAGTAGCACAAACAAAATATTGTCAATTAACGCTTAAAAACTTTATCTTTATTATACTTTATTTTTCGAAAATGTCATTCCTGTAAGAGTTATTAGAAAAATAATGTACATATCGTATATTTTTAAAATGATTAAAGGGGACTCTATGGTTTTAGAACCTATGTATATATATAGCACAGAATTTAGATTTTGAAATCATTTTTTCTATATAATTTCGTATAATATTTTATCGTTAATATATAAAAATAGCATTTATTTTTGGTTAATGTTGTTAAATTTTCGAATACGAAGGTTGATTCATACTATTTACGAAAGTTCCAAATACATAAATTCAAAATTATATAATTGCAATGGAGTTTAAAACAAATTCTAACCAAAATAAAATTGCTATTTTTTTTTTTATTTTGTGCAAGAAACATTTAATAAATTGTTACATTATTAGCATTTCTGAAGGCATAAATTAATAATTCAATTTTAAAAAACAAATAAATTTTTCAAAATGAAAAGATAATCCTATAGTGCATTGTTATTTTATGCTACTGAGATTTTATGCCACCCGCAAAGATCGAAATTCAAGAACAAACATATTGCACACACACGCCTGAATCATTAAAATTCTCACCTTAATAAAATTATAGCTTTAAGGTATAAGAAATTTTTTTTTAATTTTCTTAAATAGTTATAATGTGATGTTATTAATCCTGTTGGTTAATCATAAATTTTACATAAAATTAAAAAAAAAAAAAATGTTTACAAATTTAGGTCAATGGGACAAATTGTCATTTTGTTTGTTTTAATATAAAATACGTGATAAGGTGTGAGTTCACATCAAATAGATTAAATTGCATTATACATATCAAAGAACGCAGGAAATAATTTTGAGTAAAATGTTACAGGATAGATTAGCTAATAAGTATGTTAAAAATAAAAATTTTTTTTTAATAAGAAACTCGACATTTGATAAAAAAAAAATTGTTCAAATATAAGAGAAATATATTTTGGTGGTAAAAAATTAATAAGTATATTAAACGTTTTCTTCTAAAGTTTTACCATTGAGTAATAATATTTATAAGAGGGTCAGAATTCATACAAGTAAATTTCAGAATTTTTTTTTCAAATAACTCAAAAATGATGACAATATTTTCAATGTATTGAATAAAAATTTTACACTCAAATGTGTTTATTCTTAATACAATAATAAAAATAATAAAATTAAGAATAATCACATTTGAGTTAAAACGTTTTACCCAATACATTCAAAATATTGTCATAATTTTTGAAAAAAATTTACTTGTATGAATTCTGTCCCTCTTATAAATATTATTACTCAATGGTTTTACCAAGTTAAACAAAAAGAAAATGGTTTTATTAAAATCACATTTCATACGTTGTTAACGTTCTTTTATTTGGGACTAAATTATGAAATTAATGAATTCAACAAACGGATAATAAACAAGATTTGTGCATTTCAAGCATTTAACACTGATCAACATGTTCCAATCCTCCAATGTTGTTCAAATTCAAATATTAAAATAAATATTTTAAGTATTATTCGTCGTTGCAGTCCTATATTTATATGTTAAAGAAACAAATTTATAATATACATATAATACATTATTTACGTCTGTGGTAAAATTTAACCGCATAAAACCGTAAAATTGAGGAAGCTTAACTATTCAATAGAAAAGAAGTTAACGATATAATGTATCTTTGGTCGAATATCTATTTAAAATATATATTTTGTTTAATATTATATGACCTAAACATTTAAATAAAAATCAATGACTCAATCAAATTATGATTTATTTTGTTTTTCAGAAGTTCACCTTTATGGATATATGTACATATATATTTTTTTATTAAATTTTAAATTAAGTGTAGGCGTTTTTAATGCATTTTAAATTATATTAAAACAATTGTTATGAAATTCTTAAAGAATTTTTTTTTCTCTCAATTCTACTAGAATAATTCTAAAACATTAATTTTATTCGTTATTGATTAAAATTGAAAAAGGCTTGGATTCGATAATAAAAATTATAATTTCATTATACAACTTGAGTTCAGTAATTTAATTCGTTTCCATCATCACTAAAAGATTAAGAATGACGCAGATTCAATATTCGTTCTTGTGATCTTCAAATCATTCAACTAAATGTGGAAAAAAATTGCAAAAAAATTTTTATTTTTATTATTGATAGTTAAAAAATTTATATTGAAGGATATATTACTCAAATATATAATTAAGTTTGTTATCCTCCACGAATAAATAATTTTCATTGACATAATTATATTTGTAGAACTAAAAAATTACACAAACTATATTTTTTTTTTAAACCTGCTTAAAATTTAATTTTCAAGAATATTTTCTCTAAGAATAGTAAGAAAATGCTTAATCTGCTCTAATAAATAGGTACTTCAAGGATTGAATTAAAAATCTTTGAAAAAAATATTGAAAATTTTGTTCTGATGCTGCACTAGACTTTGTTTTTAAATTTTTATAGTTTAAAGTAAAAAAAAATTAATTTCCATTACAGAAATTTGCAATATTATAAATTTAGTATAAGTAACTTTCTGCTTAGTGTTGCGACAATTTCTCTTCATGGATTTGTTGTGCTTTTTTGAGAGAATACAAATTTGAAATATATATATAAATTTAACTTTCAATTTCAATGTATTCTTTTGACATACAATGTAGCTCAGAATATAATTTAAATTTTAATGAAATAAGTAAAAAAAAAAATTACAGATAGTAAATATATGCCCATGAAAATGTGGTATAAATTATAATTTTTTCCAGCCAGCCAATTATTGTTTGCAAGTAATTTTTATGAAAAGCGTGGATTTATAATATTTTCGCGGTCAAATAATATAATTTCCACCTACAGTTTTAAAATATAGTGATTAAATGGCCAATATATGATAATTTAATAATTTAATATTTTAATTTAAAAGTTAATTATTCCACGAAATTATATGTATAAATAACATTATATTATTAATACAAATAATTATGTATATATATTATGTAAGAACATCCTTTTTAATCTTTATTTTCTATATAAAAATATATGTATATTAAATAAACAAGAAAAAAAACAGATTTAATAGACATAAGCTCAATTATTATTGGCTCTCTGTACCAATTATTGCAAGATAGAATTATTATACTACAATAAATAATATGATAGTATTACATTAAAAGCAAAATTAAAAACTTTTTAATAAAACCTAAACCATATCAAATCTAAAAAATATAATTAAAGCCGAAAATTATGCCTTTATGGTCTTTGCATACAAAAACTTTATTTCTATTTAAAAATAATTTTGAGTTAAAGTTCAATTTTGAGTTTCAACTTTAATCACAAAATAAAAAACAAATCGCATTACATATCAACATTAGAAATGGTATCGGACGAACTAAATATTGCGATACATTTTACAAAGGAAATTCAAGGGAAAAATTTTATTACATAAAAATCATGGATGGACAAAAAAAAACTATGCGGCGACGAAGATGTTACGCCAATGCATATAAAAATAACATCTGATGTTTAATGATTATCCCCCACATTAATAAAATTTAATAAATAAATATAAACATTTTTTTTTTCTTCAATTATTATTAATGTTCATTATTTGGTGACCACCAATTTAATAAAATTGAGTAGTATAATTCATTTTATTTTAATTATATTTTTTTATTGCTTCAAGCAAATTTAGAGAATAATAAGGTGTGTGAGTCGATAGAATTTTATTTTGCTTTTTATTTTATATTTTTTTTTTTTTTTTTTTCAAATTCTTGCTATTGAAAAATAAAAAATATCTAAAGGTTATTAATTATTATTAATTTTTATTTTTTTTTTTAAGAATATTATTTTTAATAATACACATTAATATTTTTTTTTGCTAAAGCACAAGCCACAAATTTATCTTTGATTGTTTAATTATATAAAGAGTTATTTATTAATTCACTTAGGTCAAACATGACGGAAAACTTAAAAATTATAAAAAAAAAAAACAAAAGACATCTACTATCTACTATCTAATCATTTAAAATTTAAAAATCAATAATACAAACATATAATAATATGCATTAGTATACATTTTGCTGTTAGTTTACATTGAGTACTAACATTTTCTTTTGACTATAATTTATGGAGCAAATTTTGATTATCCAGAATGTGTTCAATTTTAATAGATTCAAATGATGAATCTTTTGTATTTGTGTTACAAATATAAAATAGAAATGAAGTTTTTCCGATTAAAACCAAAAGTATAAAAAAGCTCCACATTTTAAGAAAAATTAATTCTTTTTAATATAATATGGATTTTACATTAAAAACCAATTTAAAGATTTAAGGGAAAAACGTAGAACCAGACATATACCTTCACTCACGTTCACATACCAATTTTCATCGAAATTCTTTTTAATCATTTATTACTTGGCTCCTCTTATCTTTATCTATTCTATTCACACACTAATTTGCATCAATCCATTACAGGTTTTAAAAATTAACTATACTCCGCATATTTCGGTATTCAAACTAGAATCAGACTAGTGTGGATGCTGGGACTGACAGACGGACAGGCGAACAAACCGATAGAAGGACAAAAAATAAAAACATTATACAATTCGTTTTTATGGAAAACGGGGTAAAAAAAATGTTTTCACCAAAATTCTAGGTCTTTAATTTACATTGAATTGGCTTTCTAATTGCGAAGATCAAAAATTAGACTTTTATGTATTTTTTTTTTATAAAATCGCTAAAGTTATAAATTTCATATAAAGAGTCAATTTGAATGAAAAAAATCTAAAAAAATATGAAAACTGTGAAAATATTGAACAAAATTTATAAAAAATTTAACTCTAAGATATTAATTTGTACTCATTTTTAAAATGTATTGTGATTTACCTACTGAGTATTAACATATTTTTGTGGTGAAAATTATTAGCAAAAAGATTACTTCAAAAAATGTTAGCGGGAAAAACTAAAAATTAACATTATATTTTATTATATATGTACCTACCTTAATATTTTATTTGGGTAAAATTTTCGAAAAGTCAAAAAATATATTAATTTATTTTTTTTTATTTTTTTTACGACGTAAAAACTCAATGGATCGCATTAAGATAAATATTTAACATTTTTGATAATATTCTGAGATTTCTTTCGTTTTTTTTTTTTTTTTAATTAATTTTAGTCTAATTAAATTCATTTTTAACCATAATATGGTTAACAATATAATTAATTATTTTTAGCTTACAAATGAAAATAATATATATATTTTTGTTGAAAAAAAAGGTAAAAAAAAATTATTTAAATTTTTACGACACTAAAGTGCGTGTCAAGGGGACCCAAATAGCGTTTTTAATAACTTAATTTAAATGACAAAAAAAAATAAAATTATTTTAATCAATTTATCTAGTCCACTTTTGTTTTGTTTATTTTTTATTTTTGCTCTAGAGAACAATTACAATATTTTTAGACCTAAAATATAACACGCATACATTGTTCTGAAGATTTTTTAAATATTATAAATTCTGCTTAAATAGAACAAAAACAGAGTAGGAATGTTATAATTTACCTAAAATTTACTCTATTTCGTTAAAAACTTAAAAAATTGTTATCGTAACTAGTTTTACATTATAATCAAGCTTAAAATATACCAAGACATCTTCTAAAGAGACCTGCTGGTAACACAATTAAATTAATAGATGTCAGTTTGATATGTTGTGGAGGGGTTTTTAAATGTTTGCATATCTACATCTACCTATCATATAATACATATAGTCGTATAATCCTACTGTTTATTATAATCAGCTTATCATACCAATTTAATGAGTAGCCTGAAAACTAAATTCTTGGTGTTGATGAATCTTTTGCATTTGTGTTACAAATATATAATAGAATTGAAGTTTTTCCGCTTATAAGTATAACAAAGCTTAATTCTTTATAATATAAAATATGGATTTTTTTCTTCTGATTTTTATTTAACAAAAATATAGTAAATTCCCACCTTTCTTCTATATAAAATGTATTTTCCATTCTAGTGCCAAAGGAAATTCTCAACTGAAAATTAATTGAGGTGTCATACTAATGTTAAATTATTATATTAAAATTTCAACAAAAACAAAAAATATTTATTAAAATTAATGTGATGTGAATTCGCTAATTATTTAAACTAATCGACCCACATATCTTCGTAAGTTTTAAATATTGAATTGTAGTACGTATTTACATCTTCCTCATGAAAACATTAGAAATTTCAAAATATCAAATTAATAAGTTTAAAAAAAATTAATTCTATTACTACGTATAAGAATTTTATGGTTATTGTTTGACTTTATATTACAATTTAAACGACAATACAAATATAATGCATATAATAACATTAAGTTCAAAGTACATGTAAAGACAATTTTCCACCTGATTGTACAAACTAATACTATAACTTGTAACAGTAATATATGCAATTTTGTTTAATTAAAAGCAAACAAATAGTTTTTTTTTATATGAATTTTACCTTAAACAAATTTAAAATTAAGTGTATTTTTTAATTTATAAGCAATTAATAAAAATGTCATATAAATTAATTTAAATTTTTTAATGATTTTTTTTCTTATGGCGGAGGAGGGTCTAAATTTCATTTTATTATAATTAATTTTTCCATTAAATTTTCTCAAGGACGGAAACATTTAAAATATACGTAAAATTTTATTAGATGAGATAAAGTAAAGTAAATAAAATATATGTTTAAAATTAAAATCCATTATGAACATGTATAGTGCATTTATGTACAATATGTATTTTAATTTTTTGTGAACACAATTCTGAGGTGCCTAAATCCGATTTTCAGACTTAAAAATAACATAAACAACTGATGGATGTTGAATAAATAACCACACTGGAACGATAAATGGGTTAAATATAAAAATAATATTTCTTCTTCTTTTTTATAGAGATTAAAGGATCAATTGTATAATACAAACAAATCTCATCATGACTAATATGAATAATCAAAGCATTTTCATTTGTTATATTTATATTTATATGAATATTTTAATTTTATAATACTTATTACTTTCATAAACTTATAAAGATATACAATTATACATAAAATATGTAAATATAATATAACAGCTAAGTAAACTTCAAAGGAAAATTAATTACTTATCATATTATGAAAAATCTTGAGTCATTATTTGTTTTGTAAGTTATTTATTTACTATCAATCTTTAATTATATTTAATTCAATCTTTCTACCCTCCCCATATGTAAATGAATAAATAATTGATTAATAAAATAATAAAATTAAATGAAATCATATTTATAAATAGCTAAAAATTAAGTAAAAAATAGTTTTAAACCTCCCTAAGAATAAAATTATATTTTCACAATAACTGTTAGGAAACAATTTTTAAATTACGTTAAGTTTTGAATACATCATAAAGGTAAGGTATAATCATAGATTAAGAATACAGAAAGATTGGAAGCTTCATACAACATTTTTTCAGTCTTTTTTTATTTTATTGTGAAGGTGTTAGTAAAACTAAATAAAATTCTTTTCATACATTGATAATTATCACGTATTTTATTTTGTTTTACTAACACATTGACTTAAAAATACCAAAAATAATGTTGTATGAAACTTCCCATCTTTCTGTATTCTTAATCTATGGTATAATATAAATATTTAAACAAAAAAATGTTTTTAGAAAAACAAATTGTCAATCAATCTAAACTACAGAAAAGAATCATTAAATATTTGTCAAAATCATTAACAATAGATTTCTATATAAAGTAAAAATAAATTATTCCAAAAATGAATGAAAGACCAAACAAATCTGAGAAAAATATCTGGAGGACTTATTATATCAGATTATGCTTTAATCTTTATTGATCTAAAGTTTATTTCTTAATCTTATAAACAAATTGACATCAGAAATGTATACTTAATGTATATTAAGCTTTTATAATTACACGTTAGATAATTTTGTTTGAATTAAATTTATAAACAGCCCAAACTTAAAATATTCGTATGAAGTTTTTTATTGCATATAAATGCAATATACTGAAGTAGTAGATTAATCGATTTTTTAATTTAGTATTTACTATTTATAATTTTTTTTTTTATATATTATTTCGCATAATAATTTGGTATAATTTATATAGTTTTATCTTTTTTGACAAAATCTCTAAATTAATCTTCTAACTTTCTGTCCAAACGAACTTTTTGGTACATAACATTTATGGACCGATTTTTATTATAATTTATTTGCACATTTTTTCACCTGCAAATCGTTAACTTTATTTTTGTTAGATAACATTCAATAAATACGTGATGCAACCAAATAAAAATCCAAATAAAAAGTATAGTGCAAGCGATTAGTAGTCTTAATAATTTTGTTATCATCATAGAAAGTATGTTTTTTAATAAAAATCAAAACATATTTATAAATACATAATTGTACAAAGGAAAGTAGGTACTTTATTATCTTACTTTATTATGGGAAATTCTGAATTAATGATAAACAAAATATTTTTCAAATTAAAATTAAGTTTAAGTAGATATCTGAAATTTCTCAATAAAAGATAATATAATCAATAATATATCAACAATAATTGAGAAACAAAAATTTTGTATTACGATTTATTTATTTATTTTTTAATATTTAATACTTAATAATGAATTTTATTACAATTTAGTAGAAATAAAATTAAAAAAATAAATTAATACAGAATTTTCTGCACAAAAAACTAAATGGCTATCTTTGTGCAACTTGGCATTAAACTAATAAATTTTTATCTATACATATCGTCACCCGAATTCTTAAGTGTTACATAAGAAAAATATTAGTTTGGAGAAAAACGAATTTAAAGCTTGATAGTTGAAAAAAACCGTTTTTTCAAATTGATTTCAAAAACTGCTGAAGTCAACAGATTTTGACATCAATTTGAAAAAACGGTTTTTTTAAACTATCAAGCTTAAATTCGTTTTTCTCCAAACTAATATTTTTCTTATGTAACACTTAAGAATTCGGGTGACGATATTTGAAATACACTATGATACAACTTGTCGAATTATAGAATTTAAACACAAAAATTGATTTAGAGTAACTTTTTTGAGCCTAGTGGGAATAAAATGTTATTATAAACTAGCTGACACGAAATTTATGTTATGCAAGAAAAATTAAGGATTATGGTTCGAAGAAAGGAACAATTAAATCAATCAAACAGAAAGCCCTAACTTCTTTCTAAACGGGCAAAATAATTTTGTCGATGTGGTATGATATTTATATGAGATTTATCATAATTAATATCTTGTAGATATTGAAAATAATTTATTACTCATTATATCGCTCGTAATATCAGATATATACATAAATAATTGCTTCCATTAAGTGTATTACATATATCAGTGACTTATTCATTGACTTTTATATTACTCATTTTTTCTTTCTTTATACAAAAATTTGAATTTACCAATTACAAGTTATATAATTATAATTGTATAGAATTTATTTCATTATCATTATATATTTTTTAATAAATTTATTAATAAATTTAAGATGATAAAACACACCTCTTAAGTTCTTAAAACATTCCCCTTTCAATTTTCAAACCACAAATGAGAATAATATCTAAACTTTTCCTTATAACAAAAACTATATTATGTATAATGTTTACAAATAGGATAATTTACATATTAAATAAAAATACAAATATCTTTATTATACATATATGTAGAATATATAAAAGAAATAATAATAGATCGTAAGTTTTTACTGAATCTTATATATACAATTCCACAAGAATGTGTCACTTACAACGTCATAACAATTACATTATTATTTTTCTTCAATTTTATAAGAGTTCTAACAAAATTACCTATATATTTACAAATATGAAAATTTATTCGAAAATTGTGTTTGCGACATAAAATTTTGGTTAGCATAAATAAAACCTATTAGATTAATCATTTGGATAACAAAAAGTATTATGTGAATATTAAAGAACGGCATAGTCAATACTTGAGGGATACATAATACTACAGTTTGTTTGCTCTTGACACCCAAAATTATCAATAATTTGAAATATGTAATATATATTTGTCATCATAATCCTTATTAGAAAATTATTGACTAAATTTAATAATATTCATTAAACTAAAAGACTTATTATTTTGGACCAGAAAAATCGGTATTGACAGGAAATAGAAAAATTAATTCCAAAATACCAGACTTTATTGAGTTTGCTTGAAAAATATATTAAATTTTTCTAAATTTTCCTCTTTTCCAAAATATGCAATATATAATATAACAAACTGGAAAAAATCACATCCACAAACTTTTAGGAAATAAAGTTTTTTTCCATCTAATTTTATTAGATGTTAACACTTCTCAAAATCTTTTTGTCAAATTTCAATTCAAATTTGTTTTTTTTAATTTCTTTATCCTATAGTATTCTGTGGTTAAATAATACACAATAATATAATTAATTCAATCAAGCAAGAGGGTATGAATCGAGAGTTTATTTATGGAATATGAGTTACTCTTTTAAATGCCTTTTAATATGAAGTCATATGATATGAAACAGAACGAGTTAAATGATTAATAACGTTGTACATTAATTAGTTATTACGATTTTAAAAAATAATATGTGAATCAATGACGAAGATTGTTTTTTAATTTTTTAATCAAGAGAGTTGGAAGATTCTAAGAAATTGAAGTTTAAAAAATAAATGTATTTAATAATAAATTAATAAATAAAGTATGATTATTATTATGAGTTGATATGAAAGTATAAAACTATTTCTAGTCTAACATAATATAACGAGGAAAAGATTTTTTTTTTTTTATAGATAAGTATTTATATATTAAATTTATATAATTCTATTTAATTTTTCTATATATCTGCTATTATTCCATCCAATAAATATAATGCTAAAAAATTAAAATAAAATGTTAATGATTATAATCTTCTTATATTATATAGGAATTTGAAAACCATCATCCTTTCAAAAAATTGTTTTTTTTTCAATAATTTTAATTTATACTCTTGTGTCTATATATACAATATTATCATCTAAAAATTATGCATATACGCACATCTAACTAGTTATTTTTAAATGAAAAATTATATTTTTATCAAAAAGCTTAGTATTTATCTATTTGATATATAATTTAATATTTTTCCTATTTATAAGCATACTACATAAATAATAATTTTTAAAGTTGTTGTACGTTCGAGGGCGCCGAAAAGGTTAACTAATCAATCATTATTCTAAATTCAATTATGATATTAACATAGTAGAAAATTTACAAGATTTATAAACTTGATTTTTTTTTTGCCAGAAAATATTAGCTTTTAAAATTTTGATTATATAGCGTTATATAATATATTAAATACAAATATGTATGAAAACAAAATTATAAATTAAAATAAAATAAAATAATATTTAGTTTAAAAGCCCTTGCACGCAAATATTTTCAACAAAAAAATTTTTAAATTATACACAATGAAAATAATTTTTTTTTTTGTAAATTTTTTACAATAAGTCCTCAAAGAGCTTAAATTGAAGTTCTTTTTTTTACACTATACTTCATAATTTCAAATCTTTGGCACCACAAGAGGAAGTGTCCAGATTGATAATTTCTCAAAATTTTTTGAACTCACTTGTTAGGAAATCTTCAAATTCAATAAGTATGCAAGTTAGTTTGCATTCTAATGACACTCGAATCTAATATCTTTCAAAGTGTAATATCCTTTTTGTATAGATAAATGAGTTCGTAGACAACTAAATTTTATTACGCTTAACAATCTTTTAAATCAGAACAATCGACTAAAGGATTTCTTTAATAAAAAATTTTCTTCAGTAGAAAATTAATAATAACTAAAATTTACTGTAGTTACTTGAAAATATTTTTTAGTTAGTTAGTTTTAATTTTATATATATGGGTATGTTTTAAAGTTCAGGTTCGTACTATTACTCAAAGGTTTATTCGTCTTTCAAAACATCAAAAGTACTAAATTTTTTCTTTACTACATAAATTTAATGTAAAAAAAATGTATGCTCAATAATAGCATACATAATATGTATATAAAAAATTAAAGCTCAAGTAAATTATCTATATAATTATAGAAATATTATATTTAATTTTAATTTAGCTTAACAATTGAGTTCATTAGTTTTTTATTTATAGACATGGAATATAATAATCCAAAGTTTTATTTATACGCCATTTCTTAAACATTAATTTGACAAGTTATATGTATTTTTTGATATTATTAAAATACCAAGTAGCCAGATTTTTTATATACTAAATTTTATTATAATATTAAAATTTTTTTTTTCTTAAATAGACTATTGTTTTATGGAACAAAACATAATGAAAAAAAAAATAAAATAGTCAACCAAAATATCAAATAAATTTTAAAATTCTAATCTTCAAATTGTAATAAATTTTGAATAAGATATTTTAATAATGCGGAATTTCATTTCATTATTAATTAATTTTATTTTAAAAGAGAGAAGAAAAAAAAAAGAAGTACAACAAAAAATTTATCTATAAAATTTATGTTGACACTTTTTCGATGAATCAACGCATATTAAAGTTTTTTGGTTTTTTTATTATTTACAGAAGTATTTTATTATAAACCAAAACAAGAAACTGCAACTAACAATATTGATTGACTTTAAAATCCTTTTTCAAATTATTCTAACTATAAAACGGAAATTCATAAAAGTTCCGATTTTGATAAAATCATCATAAAGAAATTTCAATATATTAGAAGCTAAACTCATTTGTACCATATTCAATATTATTTAAATCGTTCCGTTAAGATCTAAGCTGCCCCAGATTTTCTTTTATATTTTTGAGATAGGAAATCAAATATATATTACACTTCCTTCCAGTGATACTATGTGTACTTTATCAAATAAAACTACATTTATTCAAATATAATATGAAAATATAAATAACTAAAAATAAATAATTAAAACAACTCTATTTATAATAATTAATAATTATCAGATTTATGAAAAAAGAGTCCAACTCATAAGTCTGAATTTAAAAGAAACATATAAATGAAATTGCGACGTCCGTTTTCAACATTTCGATCGAAGGTGCTTTATTTTTAAGAAACCAGGAGCTATAAACATATTCTTTAGGTTCCTTAAATACCATATACTAAAATCATATATTTAAATACCATTATATTTTTACATCGAATTCATGGAAAAAATTTACATCGAACGTAAGTATAATCATTTTTTAAGATCCACTTATCGACATTTTAAATCTATTAATTCTACATGAATATTATTTAAACCCTTATTTAGCTGGGTGAAAGCCACCAAAACCCAAAACCGAAATCGTTGAATCTCTTATTTTGATATACAAAAAGTTGAAATTAATTTGGCAGTTCTTTAATTATAAGCATTTAAATGACATTTAATGAAAACATGACCGTACGTAACTTCATTTTTCATGGAAAACCTGCTTAAAAAGTAAATTTTTAACACTAAAAAAATAATATTCATCTTTTTAGTTATATATTATAAACTTTATATTAATTAATAAACTTCAAATACCGTTTTAGCTATAAGAATATAGCTAATAAAATTTGTAACTAAAAAGCTGCACACATGAAGTCATCTTAATAGTAAAATCCAGAAAACAAAAAAAAAAAAACGAAAAAAATTGATTAGTTATAAGAAGTTTAAATCAAGTTAAGTCTTAAAGGCAATTTATTTCACACTCGCACCAAGTGGTCCACTTAGGTGTGAAGCATTGTTTTTTATTTTTATACAGCTTTTTTTTTGTCTTATATGTAAAAAATGACAATAGAAATATTTTTGACTTCTTAATTCAGAATTTCGAAACATTAGGAAGGTCAGTATATTATTTTTATTTTTTTTTTTTTTTTACTTTTCGTTAAGATTTATTAAAAAAATATTTATGTATACACGAAAAAAAATTAATTTATTGCATATATATATATATCTAGAACCGGCTTAAGTTAGCGTGATTTATATTAGCAATAATTATTTTATTTGATATTAAATTTAAAAAAAAATTAATAAATTTTATTTGGTATATATCTATCTATATTTTTCATGAACTCGAAGATGATAGAAAAAATAAATATACTCTAAACGAGATTTAGTTTTATATCCAAAATAAAAGCTTTACACACTGACTTTTCTGCGAGGCATATTGCAATTATACCATTCCAACAATCCCTTAATAGTTAATAAGCATCAATAAATATGTATATGTAAAGAAACATTTACACGCTTCATTCTTCATGTTTATCGCCAGTGTTTCAGTCGGATTGAAATGTTTAAATTGAATTCAATTATTTTGTTTAAAGAACAAATGGACGGATTTCAAAGAGGCAAGTAAGATCTAACTTTTAAATTTGAGTACAGAACAATTTTCAAATTTCATTTCACCCCTTTTTAAACATCAATATTGATGTCATTATCAAATGTTTGAAATATTAAGTTTCTCACTTCTATATTATTTTATACTCAAGTAGAATACAACAATTGCTACTTTTGCTTATAATTTTAATTCTGTTCAAAAATTCCATAATTTTTGGGCTCATCACAAAAACTGTCAATGAATATAGCGTGAAAATTAACGATTAGATTTAATAAGTAAGTAATTAATATGAAAATAATTTTTATTTGTTTTTTGTTTTGTAAATTTATTAAATTTTCATAGAAAAATGTAAATTAAATTGTAATATAATATAATTGTACACATACATAACATACCTAATAATCCCTAAATATGGAACTTTGACATTTTTTATAATAATTATATGGCTTTTTTTTCATATATACCGACGATCCCTTAGCAAATATAAATAATATAGAAAAAGGAATTAATTTTCACAAAAATAAGAAGAATTGAATTTATAGAAAAGAACAAACAAAACAAATATATGTATATAAGAATGTTGACCTAAATATTTCCGGCTTTTATGAAATTTAGACGTCAAGGATAATTCTTTTTTTTGTTTCGCTTGTTTTACATACAAACTACATTTGCCGAAATGTTTATTAAATTTTTTATTTTATTTTTATTTTTTTTATTTTATAAAATGAAAACTACTAGTCGCCAATGCTATTTGAATTTTATACCACACTCCAATTAATAAAAATTATTATATACATTTGCGAAGCTTCACAATCCTGCATATAAGGTTTCGTTAGGAACAGTAGTATAAATAGCATTTATAAATTTTTTTTATTTTTTTTTTTTTTTGGTCAGTATACAATAAGAAATAAAAGAATTATTAAAAACTTATGAATTGAAATAAAGAAATTGGCATGCTCGATTTCCAGTGGAATTGAAAAGATATTCATATAAAGTAAAGAAATCTTTTAAATTATTGTCAAACCTTATGGTCGAAAATAATTTGAAGCCTAATTTTACTGTGAATATAACATAATATTTAAATTTTATGTTGGCATGTCATCAATGCCAGGGATCAAAATCATATTTCCTGATGCCATTGTTTCAATTTTAAAAAGAACTCCAAACATCTTCAAGCGTATATATAATTATGATGCCAAAAAATTTCATACTTATAAATATACGATAATAAATTCAAAACATGGTGTATGACAAAACATAAATTAAAAATAGAAAACAAATTTATTGAAAACTTACAATTCACCACACACTATAAAAGTATAGAAAAAAGATTTGCTCCGCTAATTAACCTGCATCTAAATTAAGTAAAAATTATTCAATAAAATAATAAAATTTTAACATCTGTAATGTGTGCAATTGTTAAACGTAATTTGTTTTAACAAAAATAGATTTTCATCTATACATAGTTAAAGTTAACAATAAAAATTTTATTGATAAGATGAAAAAGCTTCCGCTTAATACATAAATTATTGAATTTCATATATAAATTATAAATTTTTTATTGATGTCAAACTCAATTAAAGCGAAACAAAGTCATAAAAATCACTCTAGAAACATTGTCTTTAATTTTCTCAATATTCACAATCTTTACGAAAGAATAGGTGCACCTTTAGTGATGAGATGTGGCCGCTTCGTACTAGTTGTAAAATTTTGTTGAACCGGTTGTTCAATTTGATCAAACCGGTTCTTATTTCGAAATCTACTTAATTTCGAAATATGTATATACTTAAAAGGAAATACAATGTTTGGTTTGCCTAAAGTTAGCATATCATATCATTATACTTTTAAATTAACTAAATACGTATATAAATATATAATAAATAATACTATTCGTTGGTAAGCCCATCACTTGAAAACGACTGGTTGGATTTGGCTAAATTTTATTTTTAAAGTTCGTTATAGAACGAAAAAGGTTTTTACTTTTTTAGGAAAACAAAAATTGGAAAAAATGCCCGGAAAATTGGAAAATTCAGGAAAAGTAAAAGTACTTTTTTCTTTGGAATTTATGTATGAACTCAACACCATAACTCTTATTAATAAAGACTACGTTAGAGAGAAACTTATGCTTATTATAAATACATTTATAATAAAAGCATATTTAAGACTCATATCTCAAGGAGCATATCTCAAGTCGAAACAAAATAAGAATATAAAATAAGTTAAAATTAATTTCGTTACGATACTATCTACTAAGAACTTTTACTCAATTTAGAACTAAAATATTTTTAAGAGTGAATGATAAACATTTTAAACATCAAAAGAATGCAAAATAAAAAAAATAAAAATTTGCAACCATATCTTTTTACTATTTTTAGTAGAAAAATTTATTTTAAATTGGTAGCTGTTAATTAAATTTACACGAGATAAATTTAAATATCATACAAATAGAATAATTCTGAGCATAGTGAAATTATTACATTGTTTTATACTAAAGGCTTTTTTAATTCAAATTTTATTAGCATTTAAAAAGCTTGAAATATGGAACCGTGTTGTTGAATGCAAGCTTTATAATTTACTTCGATTTTTTCTATATTAATTAGGAAATGGCCATACAAGTAGAAGTTATGATTTTACTATATAATAGCTTATAACATAAAAAGTAAATATCTAGTTTTTATTGAAAATAAATAATAATAATATCAAAACAAAAATTAATCGGATTAAAATAAATTAGTGTTTATTTTTTTGGTTAAAAATTGAAATATTTTGTCTGTTTTTTGTATAATAAATTTACTGTGTTAAATCGTAAATTATGATTATTCTTTAGAAAAAATTAAATAAAAACTTCAACCAACATAGAATGTTCCTTTATTGTAACGAGCAAATATAAGATTCCGTTAAAAATATGACCAATTAAAGTATATTACAAATTAAATCGAACACCTAAAGTCTTAAACCATAATTCAAAGATTCGATTGAATCCAAAAAAATAAATGTGCTTAACAAAACATTATGAGTGTGGGATATAAAAAAAACAAATTTTCATTTTTACTTTTTGTTCCGGTTATGAAGAAAAAGTTCTTTACGAAAAATTCCAGATCAGTAATACCATAGATTAAGAATACCAGAAAGATGGGAAGCTTCATACAACATTATTTTTGGTATTTTTAAGTCAATGTGTTAGTAAAACAAAATAAAATACGTGATAATTATCAATGTATGAAAAGAATTTTATTTAGTTTTACTAACACCTTCACAATAAAATACCAAAAAAGACTGAAAAAATGTTGTATGAAGCTTCCCATCTTTCTGGTATTCTTAATCTATGGTAATACTTAACTCTCTACATTACGATTTATAAATCAGGAATCATTCTCTACAAATAACTTTGAAAATTAAGATTTTTAAATATTTGTCGTTGAAAAAGAATAGTTCAAAAACGCGATGTTATATGAATGATATATGATGATTGGGAATTTTTTTTTATCAAATATTAAAATTGACACTTACTTTGAGATTAAATCAATGAAATACTTTATTAAGTATCTATTTATGTAATGTTATAAAGTCATACGAATTATTTAAACAGTAAAGAAGCCTGATTTCTCAAAACAAATCATTCAATTATTATAATTATGGCGAACTTAAAATATTTCTCAAAGTTGTTCTTTAAGTTTGAATAATTTACTAATTAATCAGGAATTTGCCACGAAAATCAAAAAAAGTTGTATTATGTGATATCCTTCGTTCGACAAGTTAGCGTACATTGATTTGGTTTCGAAATAGGAAACAAAGTTTGATTCAAAATCTTTAGAAATAGAATAACTGACATCAATAAAGCATAAAAAAATTAATTGACATTGAATGAATAATCGGATTTGCATTATTCGATCACACTATTCCAACTTTAAGAATCTCTATTTTGGCTTGTTTATTGTTAAATCATCCTTTTGTAGAACTTCAATAAATTAAATTTTAAACATAGGAATTTATTATATTTTATTCATTATCTCAAAAATAAAATTAATACGGAAATGAAAGTTCTAATTTTTATGGTATTTCATCAACATTTTATATTTAGCCAAATATTTATCAATAAAATTTTTTTTTTTTAAGTAAATTCATTAGAAATGAATCATTAATTTTAGTTATGGTCCCTAATAATTTTCTATTTTATTTAATAAATAATAAAATTCCTCTATTATCAAATTTACCAATAACACTCAAGGTTGAAAGTTTTTTCACATTTAAATATATGTACATATAATAATTATGTTTAAAAGATTTTTATATTAAAAATTAACATAACAAACCCAAAATATGTTATTAATACAAGTCCTGAGTGGACCTTGGAAAAACTATATAATTAAAAATTAATGTTGATATTAATTACAAAAAAAAAAGATACTTAATTGTAAAAACTTCTTTTATAATTATAATTATCAACAAAAAAAATTGAAGGATGATTATCAATTCGAAAGAACTTAGGCTTAAACAGTTCAATCCATTGTCATTTCTCTTTTATGTTATTTAGAAGATGTTCGAGCGATAAGGCTCGAAAATTTTTGTTTTCCGATAGCACTTTTAAGATATGTATATGATTTATAAGGATAAAACAGTTCGACCAAACAGTTAATATTAAAATTAAATTGATAATTTTTATTTCTTGCGAGTTTAGGACTACGTATTCGAAATATAACTAATATGTCATTAATTAAATATATATTATATCGTTCACACTTTCGAAATTTATCATATAGTTCTATGTTCTATTATTTAATATTCGAATGCTATTGAATTTACAATTATTTTCTCAAATAAATAAAAACCATCAATTCAATTATAAACTATCGAAAGCAAGAAGATGAGAGCTACATTCAAGTAAGGATTGTGGAAACATATTAATTTATTGCTTTAAAAAAATAATGACTTTTTACTCCTTTCGAAATTTGAGGTGTCATTGACATCTAACTTAGCAATGTTAATTTTTTGTTTATTTCAATCTATCCGAATTTTATATAGTTTATAATTTTATATGAACAGGAAAATAGACTTATTAACTTAATTTTATTTTGACATTTAGAGAGTAAATAAAGATATTAGAATTTTGTTAAAACTATCAGAACCATTTGAAAATTCGTTCTTAAAATTTTGTTTTTGATTGTATTAGAATAGATATATTAGAATATATAATATATAATTAATATAGATAATTAGGCCTACATTTATTTCGAAGATACATAGATAAATGTATAGATCTCTTGTCTGATTAAAGCTAAGTAGAATTCGAAGTAATTATGTAGAATAATATTATTTTTAAATAGATTCATTCAAATTAAAACTTTTCAATAAATGAAAAAAAATATTTGAAGTACCTTCATAATATGTGTAGTGGGTATATGGCAAAATTTTAAGTGATAAAAAAGATGATAAATTATACGGGAATTATAGACAATCAATGTTTCAGAAGTTTCATCGGAAATTCGTTTTTAATTTTTTTTTTTGTTACTAAGATCACAAAAAGAAACTCACCTGCTAAAAATAAATATTTAATACCATTTTTAGGTGAAAAAAATTGAATAATTATGCAAATTTAATAGCGCAATAGTAAATAAAAACACAAAAAAAAACTTGTATTAATTATTTAAAACAATATAATTATCTCAGACATTTTGAATTTAACAAAAACTTACGCCATTTATTTTTTATATAAATTTATTATTTAAAAATAAATTTTATTCAATATTTTATTTTTATTAAAAATTTATTGATCCCGCCTTTTATTAATACCTACATAAGTAATGGATATTTTTTTGTTCGTCTATAATAAAAGCTTATAAAAATATCATTAAAACTTAAGTCATCGCTGCAATTTAGCGATAGACATATTAGAAAATTGTATTTACATAAATACTCGTATATTATAATATCATTTTTGAACCTTGGAAGGCCGACTGTTTTAGAATATATTTTTAGTTTCCGAAATGTTTGGTTATTATAGAAATATTAATGATAATATAGGTAGGTAATTGTTTATTAAATTTCAATTCTAGTCTTAGTTGGACTACATTAAAATAAGGGTAACAGATATTAAATTATAGGAATACGATTGTCGTGGATTTTTATCAGCTCCATAAACAAAATCATTTTGCTACATGTTTGATGATTTGTTTTTTTGTTTTTTTGACTCAAAAAGTGTCCATAAAAAAGAACACACACAATAATCAATAATTAATAATTAGAATTTTATTTATAGTTTTATTTATAGTTTTATTTATAGTTTAAAAGGAACCAATTTCCTACAATTTGGTTGTAATTTCATTTATATTCAGTTTTGGCAATCTGGTAAAGAGTTATATATTAGTATGTGATTAGACTCAAACGAAATAATAATTATTCTACTGCATAGCTGGATATAAGTTTATTGAAATTGATTTTATATAGAATTTTAGTTATAAATATTCTTTTCAAGAAAAAACAAATGTTGCTAAATTAGTAAAGTTTTCAAATTCTTTATATTTTTGATATCAGTTATTTTAAATTGTACTATTTATAGAAAATCTGTAAAGTTTTGCCCGAATTTTGAATGAAAGAAAATAGGTATTATTCATAAAAATATATTTATAGGTTGCATTCTTATTTCATATACCTAGTATCAGTCCAAATCTTTTGATAAAATTCCAATCCATCATTTGACAATAATTCCTAAAATAATATAAAGATAAAAATGTTTTTTTCTGAGTAAGTAAGTTTTATTTAATCCGCAAATTCTCCAAAATATTAAAGAAAATAAAGAGTATGATAATAATAATTTATTGATTAGTCCAAATAATAAAGTTAAGTTCTGTCATCTTTTGTTTCTTTTTTTTGATGTTCAAATGTTCTTTATTTTTTTAGTAAGATCTGGACGTTCTGCTCATTATTCAGTCCTGGGATATAGTCAGTGGTGGGATTCAGCCGGTTCGCGCAAACCGTTTCTTAAAATATTTAAGATTCGCGCGAACCGTTTCCTAAAATTTGTAGGTTCGTGAAAATAGCCTAAAAAAGTTTTGAAATAACTATTCACTGTTTTAACAGTCCCTCCGTGGCAATTTCTCAACTACTCAAAGAATATACAATTTAAATTTACATTGAAATTTGTATTAAAAATTTGACAAGCGTTTTACTTATTTATCTGAAAAATCTCCTTTTTCTTTAACTATGTTATGTGAATACTGTGAGTAAAGAACTGAATAAGAGTAAAAATATGCTTTTACAAAGTATTAAACATGTAACAAGCAAGCCTGTTTTGAAATTACAACATTTGGAAACATCAATCTAAAAATTTATGAGTTTTTATGAAGGAGAAGGTATATATATGTTCTGGAAACGAAAAAAATTGTATTCTTTTTTTTTACGGCATGCGAACCGGTTGTTAAATGTTTTGAATCCCACCACTGGATATAGTGATTCAAATATGTAAATGTCATGTGCTGGATTTAGTTTAATATAATTCTCCTATATTTTATATCGAAATTAGTGAGAGAAAAACAACATATAGGTAAGTATTTGCAATTTTTTAGTCCCTAAAAATTTGAATTCTATCCTTTTACATTAAAAAAAAAATTTCTCGCAAAATTTTATAAATTTTTATGCCATTTCAATTATGACTCCAACCTATTATAATTTACGTCGGTACAATTTTTTATTGGGTTTGTTAAATGTACCTACATAGATAGTTCTAAATAAATAAGTTAAATAACAAACCCTAGACAGGAGCTAGAAATTTTTTTACAAAAATTAAGTTTTTCAAAATATTATTTTATTCATTTCATTCTTTGAATGTAAATATGATATTTTTCTTTTTAAATTAAAAATTAATTAGAAATGTCAAAGAATCTAAAACCATCAATGAAACTGTCTCAGTGCAGTCCAAAAAGTCCAGAAAAAATACAATTTATTCGAATTTGAGCAACCAGATAATCACAAAACCGATCAAGAGCATTATGATCGTAATAAATTATGATCGTAATAAATATTTATGCCTCTAATTACGATAGTCAAATTTTATAACTTTTTAAAACATACATGGTTTACGAAAAAACTTATTATTGAATTATAGATATTTTATTACTGCGCATTATTTTATAAAACACTTTCTTCATGAAATTTTTGTTTAAAAACAGCGCCATTCAAATCCAAAACAAAAATTCTTCTTAAACTTCCAAAACTAAAAAAAATCTATGAAATTAGTTATAAATTATAATATTTTACGACATCTGGTGTAAAAATCACAAACCAATTTTTCAAACGCCATCTATTTGAATAAATAGTAGGTAATGAGTGTATTTAAATTTTTCGACATTACTGTTACTCTTAGCGTCATCTATCTTATCGTAAATATATTAAATATTTACCCAGGATACAGAGCTATGAATTGACTTTAACTTGCTTGTTATACCAGACTTAAAATCAGCCACACTAACCTGTTTCTTGACCCGAAAAGTATTCGAAATTCTAAATTTCAAATTCCTAGTGTAAATTTGACAGTAATTATATTTCAAATACACACTCTGGAACGTGTATTTGACATTTAGTAATATTTCTAATGTATAATTCAGTACTATTTCTGATCTATAATGTAAATAGGCCCAATTAGAACTTCAACTTCAACAACACCATTAAAAAACCAACTCAACTCATCCCAGTAAACAAAAAAACACAGTCGTCAAACAAAAGCGCAAATAAAAAATAAAATTAAAAAAAAAAATTTTAGAGAAAAAGAAATTGATAATTTTTTTTTTTTTTTATTATTAATTTAAAGAAATTTTTAATTAATTTAAAAGGAAAAAAAAAAAAGTAATTATTTTATTAATTATAACAATTGAAAAATTCAATTCAGTTTATTTATTTAGGAAGGATAAAAAAATATTTTCTAAAATAAAATTTGCGAAAAAGGAAATAAAATAAAAAAAATTTTTGTAGCCGCCTCAAATTAACCTAAAAAAAAAATTTAAGCGTTGCTGACATTTTCATAATGAAAAAAAAAAATAAAAATACAAAAATAATTGTTTTTTTTTATTTTTTAATTTTTTTGTTTTTTTTTTAATTCATTTTGAATCAACATTTTTATTATCTAACAATTTTTTATTTGTTTTTTTGCTTTTTATTTATTAATTATTATTTTTAAAATTAACTTTTTTAATAAAATTATTTACGAAAAAAAAAAAAAAAAATTTTTAATTTTTTGTTGTATTTGTGTTTTGTGTAGTAGCAGTAGGTACCATAGAGGATAGAGGTAGTAGTAGTCACTCAAATGTAGTTAACTTGGAATTTTCTGATAGGCATATCTATCTGCCTACATAAATATTTTTAAACATTTTTATTATAATTTTTGTGCCTTGGTTCGCGTTAAATTTTCGGGGTTAATAAGACTTAGAAAACCTTCGTCGATAGGTATATGGTAGATAACATACCCACACCTACCTAAACAAATATAAAAGTGCTCGGTGAACATTTCATGTAGTTTTTTATCATAATCTTATAGATGTAGCTAGGTAGATCTATTCCTGGAAAATGAAACCTATCTTCTTTATATGAAATTATTGGATAATCTTTTTTTTTCAAGTTAGGAACCTGTTAGTGGATGTACTACCTACTTACCTACATACCTATTGCGATATTAAATTCTAATTCACTTATATTGTACGTATACGGTATATATCTAACCCGAATGAAGTTGAGAAGAATATTTTCAAACAAAATTTACTTTGAAGTGATTACAGGGATATGCACCTACCTGAAATAGAATAGAAAGTTGATTAACCTACCACGTAGGCATATACCTACATACCCTACTTATTAAATTTTATATAAAAAAAAATTATTTTTGTTTTGTAGATCAAAATATTTAACGGACAACAAGTTAAAACATGTCGGAACCAGAAGCGAATGGTAATGCAGATTTGAGTTCTTCAACGGAAAAAAATGATGAAGTTATAGCATCAATTTCAATAAATAACAAAGATGAGAATCTAGTGATGCCAGTAGCAAAAACAACCCCAAAAAGAGATATTAGAGAAGATATCAAAGATATCGAAGATGACATTAAACAAATTTTTGGCTCAAAAAGTCCTCAATTAACGAAGGATTCACCAAAACAACGTACTTCATCAAATTCATCACCATCAAAATTAGCAAAAAATGTTTCATCCGATAATAATACCAAGGCAGGATCTGATAAGAATATACGCAAAACGCATAATCCAATTTCACCTGCTAAAAGTCCTGTTATTGAACATGAAATGAATGACACTGGTGAGGGAAATATTGAAATAAAGAACATTGTCCCTATAAAAAATACAACTGATAAGCTAGTTTTGTCTGAAAGTTCAAAAAAAATAAGCAGTCCCAAATCATCATCGGTTATAAGTTCGAATTTGGTAAGAATAAATAATAATAGAAATAATAAATTTTCAATTAAAATACTTTTGCCACTGCAGACATGGACGATAATTTAAAAACTAAATATTTTATTTTTTTTTTAGACAACTGTAAGAAGCTCACCGCGCTCTCTCCGCTCACCAAAAGCAATTTTGACTCAACCATCTACAAGTAAGAGATCTTATGCTACACTGGTGGAGCCACCATCTGATGACGATGATCTATACTTTTATGGCTATGATGATAATGGAGAACCTGTTTTTGGGCCAATGACCAAAGTTGATATCTCTGATGAGCCTGCTCCTAAGAAATTTAAGACAAATGAAAGCGATGATATCAACGAAGATACTATAAACGATGAAAAAAATTCCCCTGTTGCAGATATCAATTCGACTCCAGTTAAAGAGAAAGTAATATCACCGAAGGTGTTTGTAATAAAATCCCCAGCAGCAAAATCATCAAGTCCGAAATTTGAAAATTCTAAAGCTCAAATTCAAAAGACTCCATCTCCTCAATCGAATAAGCAGGAATTGATAGAAAATCACAAACAAAGTAATAAAGTGCAATCTTCCGAGGCAATATTATCGACAACTGAATCTATGAAACCGGAAATTACTAAAGAGAAATCAGGAAAAGCGTCTCCGCAAAAAATTCAATCTCCCAAAGCATCACCTGTAACAAAAATATCATCATCATCGAAAACAGTTTCTCCAAGATTACCAGCTTTGAAAATATTATCTCCGAAAGAGCCGACACCGACAAAGATTCTTGAATCAACACCAACTACACAGCCAACTAGTGCTACAAAATTGAGACCTTGCGATGATCCAATTTATAAAAAACCATTCGATTCAGGATGGAAACGTGAAATAGTTTATCGTGCTATAACAGCCCCTGGAGCAAAGGAAAGAGGGGAAACTTATTACAAGACTCCAAATGGAAAGAAATTAAGGACACGCCATGAAATTCAACAACACTTAACTCCTGGTCTATCATTAGAAAATTTCACCTTCAGCAAAGATCCATTAAATGCAGGCCCAGAACATGAAACTGTTCGTGTAGCAAAACTACCCGGAAATAAGCAGGCTCCTTCTCCAGTCGTAAATCCAGTACCAGCAAGAACCACTGAACTGGGAAAAAGAATTCCAAAACCAAAAGCACCTAAAGGTGCTAGTCCTCCGCCAGAAGGTTGGACGCCTGGAAAAGCTGCCGCAGCAGCAAACTATTCTTTAACACCTCGTTCAAAAAATATTACTCAGCCCGAATCTGTTCCATTAAGTAAATCGGCAACTACAATTAGTACCAAAAAGTAAGTTTCTTTATTAAAAATAAACAAATAAACAATAATCGGAGCAAACACAAAATAAACCACCCGTTCAAAGAATTATATTTGGAATCTGATTCCGAAAAATTTTTTCGCTTCAAAAAAAAAAAAAAGAACAAAATAATTAAAAATAAATGAGATAGGATCAAATAACTTATAATGTAAATACTGGCAATTGTATACGAATTATAAACATTTTGAATTAGCTAAAAAATGGACGCATTTTAGTGTGTTTTCCTTAAAATGTAAGGGGCTCGTTTAAGAGTTTTATTCATGTCATACCGATAAGAAATTTGAAACAAAACAATTTATTTGATTAAAAATGAGCAATTAACTATATTTGTTATGCAAATAAGATATTTTTGAATATAACTTTAAATTCAAAATTAAAAAACTATTTTTTTTTTTTTTGAAACTTTTAGAAATTATCATTCCTTTTCAACACGGATATATAAATACATAGAATACTTGTCTATTATAAATTTTTCGTTCCAAAAAAAATATCCATCCCTAATTCAATAGAATTAATAAATCGCCGATAGTTTAGTCCCTTGTGTTGTTTAGAATTTAATTTATAAACTGAAATCACTTTTTGTTTGTTATTTAAAACAAATTCATCGTTTTAGAGTTTTTCAGTCACGGTAAACCACTTGAAAATTTAGATATAAAATACATAAAAAAAGAAAACGTATATTATTCGCATATAGAGAACTTAAATTTTAAAAACAATACATACGCAAGCACCATTATTTACATTATAAGGTAGACATTTAGATAGAATACATTAAGTTTCATCTGATTAATTTTATTTTGTAATGCAGTTTCATTTAATGCACAACAATTTCACTATTTGAAAATGAAATAAATAATTTAAAAAAAATTTATTATTATACGGTTTTGTGAGCGATAAATAATGTTTTTTGGTCATACTATCGAGTAATAATACTGCCTAAGCTGTAAACAATTAAATAATTAATTTTTATTGTAGCGATAATCCAAGAGATGTCGGAATAACAAATATGAGTGCAACAAGACAAAGTACTAGCCTTAGTATTGTTTCTTCACCCACTACAACAAAAAAAATCGTTTCTCAATCTCATCAGCAATTATCACCTAAAATTACAACAAATATTCTTAGAAATGACAGAAGCTCAGATTCACCTCAAATGATCGGTGTATTAAATGGCAAAAAATATTTGATAATTAAAACACCAACAAATATTACAATTGCAAAACCTAGTGCCGGTTCTAGCGAGTGAGTAAAGTATTGTTTGTGCAATAAAAAAAATGAAATTTAGATATTATTTTTACAATTTTTATTTTAATTAAAAATTTTTTAATAAATTATTTTTGTAAATAAGTTCAAATCGCTTTAAAAAAATTAGTGCACTTATCTATTAATATTAAATTTATAGAAAATATACCTTCATAAACTTTTGTCTGGTTCAAGTTTTGCTTAAATCAGTAATGACATAAATTTCAAAATTTCTTGTGTTCTGTAGAAAAAACAAAATCTTCTAGGGATGAGAATCATAACAAAAAAATGTATGTGAAAATACCTATACTGAAAAATTAAGTTGTAAAACGGGATTAAAGCAAATTTTTATTCAATGCAGTTGATTTTTGTTAGCAAAAATTAATATTAATTATAAAATAAATTGAATTTAATAATTAAATTATGTTTTAATCCTATTTTACCGAGCAATCTTTAAGTTTCCTATAAGAATTTTCATATATTTAGTTTCATAAATTTATACTTGTATACTTTGTAGTGGACTTGAAATGTATGTTGGTGCTGGTTTAACCTTTTTTTGTTAGTTTTTATATTGATGTAACCTTTTTAATGAACTTTCCAAATATTTATTAATAATTATAACTTAATTATTGACCATTGTAAAATTTAACATTTCTATAAAATAAAACAAAGGACGATGGACAGGAAGAAAATTAATTACAATAAAAAAGCAACACAGTTTATTGAAATTTGACGTGTGAGCCGTTTTATAGTAAATCTATGCATATTTTTGACTTACTATCCTATTTCAATCACTTGTTTAAATGTCCAAACAGAAAAAAATAGTACAGAGAAAAGCTTATGCTTATAAAAAAAAAAATTAATAAACTTTAGTTCGAAAAAACATTACAAATTTTTCTATAACTCCTAATTAAATTAAATTTTATTCGTGTAAATTTGCTTTATGTATTAAATACAATTGGGGACACAGCGACAACGACAGCGATAGTGACTATCAAAAAAAAAAAAATAGAAACCATATATTTGTATGAGAATGAACACAATTGAGACGACTGGCGACAAACGACATTGTCGCCTGGCGACAAATTAGAAATGTTTCTATTTTTCGCCGGGCGACAACGACAACCATATATTTTTTTTATTTATTTTTCTATTTGTTTATTTTTTTCCTGTCTATTTATTTTTTCGCCGTCGCCGTAATTGTGTTCACTCCAGTGATATCGCTGTCGTTGTCGTTGCCGCCGTCGTTGTCGCCCCAATTGTGTTTACTCCTTTAATTCTATTCATATTATATTTTTAACTTTTCTTATTTTTGAATTCACACAATTTGAATTCAAATCGAAACGAAAATAAAATAAAATAATTTCAAGCATGCCTTCGAAAAAATTACAGTAGGTATTTATGTTATGATAAAATTTTTATGAGTTCGTAATTTTTTTTGTGTCATTTTTTACATTAATTAAATTAATTATTTTGTTCGAATATTATTCAAGGAATGGAATTTATTATTTTTAGATCAACAAGCCCCCAGAGTCCACAAAAACGGATGGCTGTAGTCACTTCATCGGCTTCACCACCAACAAAAATTGCACGAATTGATAGATTTGCCCAAGATTTTTTTACAAATGTTTCATTAGGTTATGATATATTGTTTAATGTTTTTCAGTATTTGAAAGTTCAGGTAATTTATAAATTGTTTTTTTTTTTAATTGAATTTAGTTTGTTTTCCTTCCATAGAGTTTAATATTTTTTCTTTTTACACTTCTTCTTTTTATGTTTGAAACAATTTTTTTCTTTTTTATGAGAACAAAATTATGTTACAAAATTTTACTCATCGAATTTTCTAATGCCGCGTTGCAGAAATTTTCCAGCTATAATTTGGCAGTTTAAATTTTTTCACAGCGATGAGAAAAATTCTTTTTAAAGTTATCTACATTCATTTGTCTTTCAGTGTCGTTACTGGTAAATTTCTTCAGCGCGAAAAGTATACTTTTAGAAAATAGTTTTTTTCTCAAAATTGAACTTGTGGAAAAAATTTGTTTTCTTCACATAAAAAGTCCATTCAAAATGTTCACTTGTTGCTAGACTTTGGTGAGTGACAGTATATGTGGTAGATGGGATGTTAAATTTTTATAAAGCACAAAATTTATCGTAAAACGGCAACGTCGATCATAACTCTAGCCGAAGATAAAATTATTATTCTCTACGATTTAGGCACATAGTTTAACTTTTTTAAAAAAAATTGTTATCATAATTAAATTTTTTTTAAATATACTGGGAAATTTCCATTTTTTTCACTCAAATAAAAATTAATGTAGTGAAAACCTTTTTGTATACCAGTTTTATTCTTTTTCTTGTAGGAATTATTGCGAGCGGGTTGTGTATCCCGATTATGGAATGCAGTTGCAAATCATCGCCTTTTATGGAAAACAGTTCGAATGAAAAATTCTCAAGTTAACGATTGGTTAGGATTGGCAAATACCTTACGGCGGAACGAAGCCGAAAATTTAGATTTACGGAAGATGATTTTACAAAAAGATGAAAATGAAGAACAAATGTGGGCAAATTTTGCTCAAGAAATTCAATCAGTGAAAACTTTGAAACAAATTGATTTTGGTAAATGTCCATCAGAAGTTATTCAAAATTTATTTGAAACTGCACCGCAATTAATTTGTATCAATGCTTTAAGCATTAAGAGCGATAGTTTGAATTTATGTAATTTGCAAAAAATGCAAAATTTACAAGAACTTCGTTTAAAAACAACAGAAGGTTGTAATTTAGAATCTGATTTGAATGGTTTGGAACTTTTGACTAATCTTAAACATTTGAGCTTAACATCTATCAATGAATTGGGGAAGAAAAATTGTGATGTTATAGCTAATTTAAAAAATTTGGAATCGCTGGAATTAGGGGAATGTTCAGCATTGCAATTTTCATTCGCTGAGAATGTTTTGCTTAAATTGCAAAAATTAGAAAGATTGAGATTAGAAAGAAGTTCTGAAAATGTTGTAACGTGTGAAATTTTAAGTAAAATTTCACAGCTATTACAGTTATCTCAACTGGAATTAATAAATTTTGATGTCAGAGATGGGTTTGAAGAACATATTGTTGCTTGCAAAAACATAAAAAAATTCTTACTCATTCCAACATATGTTTCCCAATCAGCTACAACAAACCACATTATTTTAAGTTCAATGCAGCAATTATCTACAAGTTTAGAATCATTTATTTGGGGTGTTACTGTTGAACTTTTGCGCGTTACAGCCCTCTATGTTGATCAAGTTGGAGCAAAAGATAAAAAAACCGATGAAAGTATCCCAGTTTTGAAACCAGTACCAGGTAAATAACATGAGTACTAATTAAAAAAAAATATTTAAATAATTGTGAGTATAATTTTCCAGGAATGCAAATCGTGAATGAAAACGAAGAAACCTCAAAATCATCAGATATTCAACAAGTAGATATCTTACCATTAGTCAAAATTAGAGAGATACTATCAAATCGCATGCCATCAACAAAACTAAAAATCTTAAAGCTATCTTATCAATCAACTTGGAGACAAAATTTCATTGAATAGGGAAAGTCTTTTCCTAAGAAATCTAGAAATTTTTTAGGAAAAGAAAGACACGCAAGAAAAAATAAGAAAAATAAAGTTTTTAAAAAATGAATAGAACAAATGTATAATAAAAAAAAAATGTTTATAAACTCTAATTTCATTTTTTAAATTCTTGAGAAAGTAATTTGAAAGAACTTGTGAACATAAAAATTATAATTTTAGTATCTACACGTGCAAAAATCTAAGTTTTAATTTATTTTTCTCAAACTTAGTTTTTATGTATTTATTCAAATTTAAAAAGAAAAGGTTGACAAAGAAAAATGATTAGCAATGGCAAGTGGAAAACATTTTTCAGTTTCTTCTTAGAATGCTTAGGCTATAGATGTAAACCGAAACGTCAATAACAAAAAAATTGTTAGTTAGATAAAGAAACACTTATTTCTCGTCAATAGTTTTTTCTTTGTTTCCTATTTTGTTATATGTCAGTTATACATATATAACATACATACATTTTTTAGTAGATATTCTTAAAATTGACGAGTTATTTATGTTCAAATATTTTAATTAATGTTAAAATTTTAGAAAAATAATTTAATTTTTTAAATTTGGACTTTTTAAAAATTCATAATTAATAAAATTTATCTCATTGTCATTATAATAAGTAGGCTTATTATTTAAAATGATCAAAAGTAGATAAGCATAATATTTTCTTACGCCAAATCTGGAATTCAATATGAAATCGATTCTTGTCGAAAACCTTATTGAAAAACTATATTTTGATTAAATTCAATGATATGGAAAATCCTATTTTCAGTTAACATAATATTGTGAAATCTGAAGAAAGTTAATTTAATGATAATAATGTTGTAAATGTTTAGGAAAGATTATTTTACATAGTTTGTTGTAAATGTCAACCCACATAATAATTTTTTTTATCAGTAAAAAGAAAAAAAAAATGTTTATTATAAAATTTAAATCTAAGAAGTTTATTATGCTTTTGACTTTGCTTTTTTTTTGTAGTGATTGTAATGATGATTGATAATAGTGATTTATTATGAGAGTAACATCTTTCTCTACAAATTTATATTATAAGAATGAAATTTTTTAATAAATAAGAAAAAGTTTTACTATTAAAATATCTAAACAAAAATTTATAAGTTGTATAAGTTTGTTTATAAGCAAATTCGTAAAAATTTAAAAAAAATTTTTTGTTAAAAAAAAATAGATTTTTGTCTTGCATAATTATTTTATTTTTCTTATTTTTTGAAGTATTTTTTTTTAATTAGCGTAATTAGAATTAGGTACATAAATATAAGATTGAATTTAAGAATTACAAAACTTTTTTTCAATTCAACTTCCTACAGGATAAAATAATTTTAGAGTATCTATTCTATATCAAAAACGTAGCGAATTGATTTTTTATTCCGTTATTCATCACATAAAATTCTTATAAATATTAAACTACTATCAACGTTTACCCAAAAAAATAGTTCCCTCCTATTTTGTATGCATTTGGACTTGGGGTTGCAAATTTATTTTGATGGTTAATGACAAGTAGAGTCGATTCCGACATCGACCTCAATATAGAAAAACAAAATCTCGTAGGCATAAAAATTATAACAAATATATGATACTATATGGAAATCAAAGTAGAAAAATTGAAAAATTAAGAAAACCCTACTTTTAAGTAATATAATATTAGCCCGCATTAGGTTGAAAGATACGGTTTTGTTGCAATGTGTAATGATTAAGAGTATATGACCACAAAATTTAAATCTAAAGATCAATTGTTTGTTTTATATGAAGAAAAAAAAAGTTTACCAAAATTAATGGTTCACAAAATAATACCGCACAGATTAAATTGAAGTAAGTATGTCGTTCGATAAAAGGATCGAACAATTCGACCCATCCAAGGAATATGTTGATAAGTCGAAAATCATAGTTTTGAGATAAACGTAATTTAGTTCAAAATATGAATAAAAATGGTTCGATTTCAACAAAACTCACGGCATATAATAAAGACCTTGAGCATGTTTAAGAGACTGTTTCTTAACTTTTTATTCAAACTTAAAAGTATACTATTTTCTACAAAAAATAACTTAATGCACTGCACTGTTTTACAGGTTGGTATATCGAGTTGTAAACATAATGAAGCATTTTTTTCAGGTAAACTAAGTGCTAAGGGTGAACTGACATAACCGCGAATGTCATAACCGCGAAAAATTTTTGTCATAACCGCGAAACTAGAATTTGTATGAGTTTCGCGGTTATAACAAAAATTTTTGTTATAACCGCGAAACTAATTTTATTTTTGTCGTAACCGCGAATTCGCGGTTATGACAAAAAAAATGTTAAGTTTTTCGCGGTTATAACAAAAATTTTTGTTATAACCGCGAAATGATAAAAATCGAATTTTTGTGTTTCGCGGTTATAACAAAAATTTTTGTTATAACCGCGAAACACAAAAATTCGATTTTTGTCATTTCGCGGTTATAACAAAAATTTTTGTTATAACCGCGAAACACAAAAATTCGATTTTTTTCATTTCGCGGTTATAACAAAAATTTTTGTTATAAGCGCGAAACACAAAAATTCGATTTTTTTCATTTCGCGGTTATAACAAAAATTTTTGTTATAACCGCGAAACACAAAAATCGAATTTTCGCGGTTATAACAAAAATTTTTGTTATAACAGCAAAACACAAAAACTCGATCATTTTGAAAAATGTAATAAGACCTCGATAAAAAAATGTTGTGAGGTAAGCACACGGAGGGGGGGCAGCAGGGCGGCGGGCGGGCGGTTGGTCAGTGGGATTTGCGGCGCCAGCCGCAAATCCCACTGACCAACCGCCCGCCCGCCGCCCTGCTGCCCCCCCTCCGTGTGCTTATCCCACAACATTTTTTTTTCGTGGTCTGGTAAGCACACGGAAGGGGGGGGCAGCAGGGCGGCGGGCGGGCGGTTGGTCAGTGGGATTTGCGGCGCCAGCCGCAAATCCCACTGACCAACCGCCCGCCCGCCGCCCTGCTGCCCCCCCCTTCCGTGTGCTTACCACACAACATTTTTTTATCGAGGTCTTATTTCATTTTTCAAAATGATCGAGTTTTTGGGTTTCGCGGTTATAACAAAAATTTTTGTTATAACCGCGAAATGAAAAAAAACCAATTTTTGTGTTTCGCGGTTATAACAAAAATTTTTGATTTTTTGTGTTTCGCGGTTATAACAAAAATTTTTGTTATAACCGCGAAACACAAAAATTCGATTTTTGTCATTTCGCGGTTATAACAAAAATTTTTGTTATAACCGCGAAATGATAAAAATCGAAATTTTGTGTTTCGCGGTTATAACAAAAATTTTTGTTATAACCGCGAAACGAAATTTTTTCAATTTTTTGCCATATTTTTTCGCGGTTATGACAAAAAAAAATATAAGACATTTTTCGCGGTTATGACACTTTTATTTTTTATTTCGCGGTTATGACAAAAAAGTTTCGCGGTTATGACATTCGCGGTTATGTCATGTAGCCGTGCTAAGTCAAGTTATCAATTTATTGCACAACTTTATGGTTATATAACACTAATGTAAAATGTTGCCAACTTTATTTATAACCGATTGAATTATTTTTTGTACAAGTAAGAAGTTTATAAAATGCAACTCCGGGTTGACAAGTAAGTGTAAAACTGTTAACAACGAAAGTATTTGTAATATATTTGTAGAAGTATCGTAATTGTACTTCTACTATGTAAATGTTGTAATATGATAAGTTAATGCAGATCTTTTGATATAATCCATTTATTTATTATCAATATTTATAATTACAATTTATAATTAATTATTTACATTAAATTACTATTTACAAAAAATAAAAATTAATATAAATTTTTATTTATTCAAAAAGTGTTAATTGTTCAAGATTCAGAAATAGACTGATTTATAAAAATGATTTTACTTGCAGGTAGAAATTAAAATTTTGGTTTTCAATGAAAATTTTAGAACATCGTATGATTAATATATTCCATTGTTTGGTTAATATAAATCATACGATCGTTGTATTTTATTTAATTTATTTTCAGGGATGACAAACCTGTTAGTGAACTGGGTCACTACATCACCCTCCCTTGAGTGAGTTCTTCGATCGAATTTCTGAGATAGAAGAACTATTGATAAATTAAAAAATGATGTTTGACTGGTCGGTTTGAGGCTATGGCAATCTTAGGTTATTTTCTTTGAAAAAATCGTGAAGTTTCTGCCTTCGGTAGCGTGACGAACTATTTTACTGTAGCGTAGGTCGCAAGTAATTAACGAGTAACAGCTAAAAATAGTTTTTATCTGAGCTGGTAATTTTTGGAAAAAGAAAAAAAGAAAAAAAGATTGCCGGTGGTTGTCAATCTATGTCATTTTCGAGTGTAAAAAAAAATACGAGCAAAGTTGCGTTCGAATTAGGTTGACAAGGTCCAGAGATGCTAGGCGTATGAAACTGCGTTTTTTAAAGCAAAAAGAATGTCGGGATTACAGACGGGAGCGAAGTCGAACGGCATTTGTGGTCGTGAATATCGACGAAAGCGAAGTCGAGAGGCATTCTTTTGAGCTCGTTGCAGTAGTGACGGTTTTTTGAAACATCTTTAGGAGTAACCGGTTTAACGATGAAAAGTCAAATTTTGTTTTCCTTGATAAAAAAATTTTTTTAACGTTAATTCATTATGAATTAAAAAAAAATTTTTTCGAAATAACTTTATGAGTTATTATAAGGAAAAATTGAGTCGTCTTTCTGAATCTTGTTGCAAAATTGCTAGATAATTGATATATTAGCAATTTTGTGCGTAATCAAAAAAAATTTTTTGAAGAAAAAAAAAATTATGTATATAAAACAAATCTAGGTTAAGAAAAAATATAATGTTAAAAAAAATTTTGTTAGTGAGTACAAAAAAAAATTATATGATGTGTAGCAAAGCAATTCTGATATTGTTGAAACGTTGCGATGCGTTGCGATGCGTTGCGTTGCGTTGCGAGTTGCGTTGCGATTGTGATCGAGTTTCGATTTTTGCTACGAAATTTTTGAATATTTTTCGTTTTACCTTGTTGTATTTTAGCAGATGTTTAAATTTCTTTGTTAAAGTTGATAATAAAAATTGATTTGGAAGTTGATGATGATGGTGTAGACTTTGTGTAGAAATTAATGTTTGTACCAATGGAATTGGTAGCTGGGTTCACCGATGCAATTTGGTTGGTGAGTTCATTAATGTGATTTGGTATGCGGGTTCACCAATGTAATTTGGTAGGCGGGGTCACCAATTGTAGAAGTGTTGAGATTGTACTTCTACCATGTAAATGTTGTAATATGATAAGTTAATGCAGATCTTTTGATATAATCCATTTATTTATTATCAATATTTATAATTACAATTTATAATTAATTATTTACATTAAATTACTATTTACAAAAAATAAAAATTAATATAAATTTTTATTTATTCAAAAAGTGTTAATTGTTCAAGATTCAGAAATAGACTGATTTATAAAAATGATTTTATATGCAGGTAGAAATTAAAATTTTGGTTTTCAATGAAAATTTTAGAACATCGTATGATTAATATAAATCATACGATCGTTGTATTTTATTTAATTTATTTTCAGGGATGACAAACCTGTTAGTGAACTGGGTCACTACATATTTACAACTCTAGATACAACCGAAAGAATTAAAAAAAGTTCGTGCATTAAATTGATAAATCTATATAATAATTGTTTGAAAATTATTTTGTAATGTAAAAAGTTGATAACTGCTTTTATCAACTTTATACAGGTAGATTTCAGAGTTAAACTAACAATGCATTATGTTGTTTTTGACTCAGCAATAGTTTTCGTTACAAAAAACCGGTTTTTGTTTTGGATAGGAAAATTTTAAAGCTTACAACACACCCGTAATAAGTCGAGTTATCAACATATTCCTTGGATGGGTCGAATTTAGGGTTTTTGAAACTCGACCATTTTCGTGAGCTTGAGCCTTCAAGCTTTTTGTATAAGGAGGATCGGGTAGCTCAAGCCACCCGAGCCTTCTTAAAAATAAAATACATATGAAAAAACAAGGCATAAAAAACCAATTTCAGAGCATAAAATTCAACTTTACTCTTCTAATTTAATCATTATTAACCCATTACAAATTAAAAAATAACAATAAATATTTCAAAATTATTAATTATTAAAGTCACAAAACATTATAAAATATAAAAACAAAACATTATAAATTAAAAATTATAAATTATAAGTTAAAATTGACTGTGACTTATAAGATTGAATTGAAATATTTTCTTATATACACTTTTCTGTTCAATAAAATAAAAAAAAAACAAAAGTAAAATGTAAAACATTAAAAATTCTGAGCTTGAGCCACTAGCAGATAAAAACTCGATCTTCATTCAAGCAAAAACAGACGAGCTCGAGCATTTTGGATCGAACCGGCTCGATCCAAAAACCCTAGTCGAATTTATTATCTGACAAACCAATATAAAAGTATTAAGTTTTTTGTAAATATAAATAAAGGAACAAGTTATTTGACTTTTTAGAACTATAATAGTTTTAGAACCTATTTTTTATCTTAAACAGATTTTCGAATTATAAACTTAGGTAAATCTACCTAAATGCCTGAATGATTAATGTGCAAAGATTTATTCGTGAAGAAGTTAATATTCAAAAACTTTAATATTTTTTATTTTTATTATAACTCATAGGAAAATTAAAAATATTTTATTAATAAGCATTTTATGAATCGTACATTAAAATAATAAATAATTGCTAACTTTATTTATCAAGTAGCTGAATTTTTGAATCATAATTTATTTTTATATGTTTTAAAATAAATTTCTTTACGGTTTTTATTACTTAGTACATATAAAACTATAAAATATTTTTAACTTATTAAATTAACTTCGCGTTTAGTACTTTAGCAGCAACGATTAATGATTTTCTATAATTTTAACATTTCTGAAATATCAATAAAAAAAAATCCAACCTACAAAATAAACTTGTTTAAAAAAGTTTCGATTTTATTTTTATTTAATAATTATATGTAAATTGATTTTATTTTATTTTAAAGTCGAGGTAAATTAAAAGAAGCTGAAAATTTTATACAATTATCTTTATTCGTATATTTAATGTTTTATCCATGGATATAAAATACGTATGAAGCGTGAAAAAAAATAAAAACTATAAGTTATTAACTTTATCATAATAACCACAATCACTTTTTTTTGCCTTTGTGGGATTATGGTAAATACATACAATTTGTACATAATAAAGTTCGATAAATGTACTTTTCACTTTCACAAAAAAAAAAAAAAAAAATCAATGTTCTTTTATTATAGACAAAATATAATAATAATTCCAAAATTAAATGAATCTTTTTATATATATTTTTCTTTAATAGGTAATTAGCTAATTAAACTTTTTTATAATAAAATCTATATAAAAATTTTCGTGCAACATTAAAATTTATAATGAAAGTGTAAATGATTCGAAAATACTTCAAATTTAATTTCATCAATTCTAATTTGTTTAATTTATTGCCAAAAATAAAATATTATTCACCTTTAGGCAGAAATTTACCATCAAAATTAAAATTAGTTCCAGTTAGGAAAATTTTATATATAAAAACCTATGTACCTATATCTACATAGGTTTTTATTAACATTCTGTTTAATAAAAAATAATTTATTAACATGAGCACACATGTAAATGTGGTAATACTGTAATACTGTAAATGTGTAATACTGTAAATAGGTAATACTAATAATAATAATAAATGTGTAATACTGTAATACTGTAAATAGGTAATACTGTAAATGTGTTGTAAAAATGTGCCCCACGTTTCTAGTTATAGACTGTTGTAATCAGTTTCAAGTATGTGTGTCCACAATCCTCTGAATGGGCCGGAGAAAAGTTATAAAGTCTGTTACCAAAATGAAACTCATAGTAAAATTATTTTATACTTTTTAGTGCGCAAGAAAAACATTGTTTTTTATAAAATGTATTTTTTATGATTTAATATTAATTTTCTACTTTTTAGTTTTGAAGCTGAAACAAAGCAGAATTTTTCTTATAAAATTTGATTGTCAAAATTACGAAATTTGTGTGTTTAATTATGTCCTCTTTGTAGGTACAAAATTTGAATAAAATCGGACGAAGTTTTGAAGTCCTCTCCAAGGAAGGTAGAGGAGGCCAATAAATTTTTTGTTACAAAATTTGGGTGAGTGCCACTTGTACAATTACCAGTTGTACAATTTTTCAATTTGTATGGAGAAAAAAATTGTACAACTGGTATTTTTTCTCTGTACAACTGGTAAAAAATAATCCAGTTGCACAATTGACCAGTTGTACAATTTACCAGTTGTACAATCGATTTATCCAATTGTACCACTTGTACAATTCAGTTTTCACCACTTGTACATTTTAGACCAGTTGTACAATCCTTTTTTTCTCAAATTAACCACTTGTACAATTTTGGACCAGGTGTTCAATATTTATTTTTATAAAATTAACCACTTGTACAATTTTTGACCAGTTGTACAATCACTATGTTAAAGTTATAACCGTGAAAAAATAAGCAAAATGTATGGAAAAGCTGTTGTGCATAATGGGTGCCGCTACCGCATCCCATTCGCTTCGCCGCAAAAAAAAAAGTCCTAGCGACCTTATTTCACTTTGAAAAAAAAATAAAATTTCGGAGGGCTAATTCCATTTTTATAAATGAAATAAGGCCGCGTAGTAATTTCATGTTTCAAAATGAAATAAGACTTTAATAAAAAATCTTGTGAGGTGAGCACACAGGGCAGCAGGCGGAGGGCGGGCGGTTGGTCAGTGGGATTTGCGGCGCCAGCCGCAAATCCCACTGACTAACTGTCCGCTCGCCGCCCTGCTGGCCCCTGCCCTGTGTGTTTTCCACACAAGATTACACGGCCTTATTTCATTTATAAAAATGAAATTAGACCTCCGATCTTGTGAGGTGAGCACACAGGGCACGGGACAGCAAGGCCCGCCGCCCTGCTGCCCCTGCCCTTTGTGCTCACCTTACAAGATTACGCGGCCTTATTTCATTTATAAAAATGAAATTAGACCTCCGATAAACTTTTTTTTTGGTCACGGTCTTATTTCACTTTTAAAAATAAAATAAGGCCGCGAGGATTTTTGTTTATGACATTCGCGGTTTAATTATTACATTCGTGGTTATGTCATGTAGCCGTTAATTCTATAAAATATAGATTGTACAAGTGGTCAAAAATTGTACAAGTGGTAAATTACAAAAAAAAAAAAGATTGTACAACTGGTCAAAAATTGTACAAGTGGTTAATTCGAAAAAATCGAGATTGTACAATTGGTCTAAAATGTACAACTGGATTGTACAACTGGCACTAGTCTGTACAAATGGTTCTTCTCTGTACAAGTGGTCAATTGTACAAGTGGAATCTTTTTACCACTTGTACAATCCAAAAAAACCAGATGTACAATTAAATTTTAAATTGTACAAGTGGTATTTTGGATTGTACAACTGGTACAAAAAAATTGTACAACTGGTAATTGTACAACTGACATGCATCCCAAAATTTGTGTGCTAAATCATTTCTTCTTTTTATGTACCGAATTTGAATAAAATCGTACTTTTGAAGTCCTCCCGATAGGACGTCGCTGGGTAGGAGGCCAATAAATGTTTTTTACGAAATTTGTGTGTTTAATATGTCCTTTTTTTATGTACCAAATTTGAAAGAAATCGGACGAACTTTTGAAGTCCTCCCGATAAGACGTCGCTGGGTAGGAGGCCAATAAATTTTTTGTTACGAAATTCGTGTGTTCAATCATTTGTTCTTTTTATGTACTAAATTTGAATGAAATCGGACAAACTTTTGGTTGTGAAATTTTGATTGCAAAATTTCGCGGGCAGACAAACAGACGAGAAACTTTTCAAATCATGATTAAAGTGGTAGAATATTGTATTGTCATCGGGTTCAGAGCTATATTCAAAATTTCGGAGCTGTAACTTGTCGGAAAGTGGTCTAAAATTTCATTACAAAATTTCGTGGACAGACAAACAGACAAGAATGTGAGTTGATAAAAACGTTGTAATGATAAAAACGTTGTAATAAAAATATATATCTTTTTATTTTATTTTCATCCATATTTTGCAATACAAACCTAAATAATTTATAAAATTTTTTTTTTATCAAAATTAATAAATTAATAACTTTTGTTAAAATAAACATGTGGTGTAAATAATTATGAATGTTTATATTGTTTTTAATTATTATCAAGTGAAATTGGAAAACATATTAAAAAAGCTAATAATTTACAACAAAAATGTTCAATTACGGTCTTTTTTTATTATCACAAATAGAGATAACGATATTAGTTCTATATATCGATTTTTTTAATAAGAATTATTTTGCTTTTAATTTTAAGTATTATTTTATGGTAAATCTGGCTTTATGATAATAAAATTTCAAAAAAAAATAGCGTGTATTTTGTTTTAACTTTAACCAGAGAAGGAAAAACTAAGTGATAGTACACAATTTCAAATAACTAATCGATATTCTTTGCTGCATTATAGATAGTCCGATATGGTGGTTTTTAAAAACATTTTTAAATACATAATATTTCTGGTATTTTTAATTCGATCTAACGAGACCTACAAATAAAACGAAAACTCTCACAACTCTGGAAATGTTTGAAAAACCTATTCGAGAGCTTATTTACTTCTTCTTGTGTTATAATTATGAGTATTTAATATTCGAATTGAAGTTACACAAAATACAAGTTTCCATTGAACATTTTTTTATGTGCAATATGTTTGTCAATTTCATCTTGTATTAATGTAATTTTAATTCATATATACAATTACACTAATAGAAGATGAAAACTCCTTACAGAGTTTAAAGATTTATGATTTAAAATTTTAAGCTAATTGAGTTTACAGAGACCAACATCTAGATAGAATTTGGGTAAGTAATCCATAATAACTCGTACTTATATTTTTCAATCGTACGTTAGACACAATTTCTTTTTTTTTTGTGAATTGTTCAACAGAAAAGTAATTGAAATTAAAAAAACTGATAACTTTATAAATGAAGTACAAATTTTGATATTATTAGCTCGTTATTATTAAGATCAGTATCAGTTCTAAAATTTAACAATTATTATAAATTAATAGATAATTAATATCGTATATTTCCTAACTGAAGATTATATAGTTCTTTGATCAATTTTATCCAATTTTTTTATACGATTACAGAATTTTATTATAATAAAGAAGGAAATAATGAATTTTTTTTAAACCATTAATTTTAATAACAGACAACGTTCTGTAAAATATCACTCACAGTTGCTGAAACTGTATAATAATTTTATAATTGAATATTTACATTAATTACAGTTTAATATTTCTTTTTCTTCTTTTTCCGTTATATAATTTTAACTTTTAAGTGTATGCTGCGTAATCTAAAAAAGTTCCTTAATTTAAATATTATTAAAATATATAATACACAAATCAAAATATTTAAATCAAAGATCAAAGTGTAAAATTAGAAAATAATGAAAAAAAAAAAAAATTTGTAATATTTCTCTGACTAGAAATTGAAAGAAATAAGAAAATTGGCAAGAATAATGGTATATTCTTCTTGTGTTAAAATAAAATTGTAAACTCGTAAGCTGTTTTAAATTACTTCTAAACCAATTCAACAAAAATTTGTTGTTCGAATAATTCTGAAAAAAAAACTTATAAAGCTATTTTTTAAATGCAAACTAAAACTATGTATTAATTAAAACGAAAAACGAAAGACTTAAGTTGCAAACCTGGAATTATGATTATTTTTACTATTTTGTTGGACACTTATCGCTAACAGTCACTAACTTTATATTTATCAAATTCAAAATTTTTAGAGATAATAATTATGATTTCGTTAATATTCCATTAAAAATTTAATATAAAAAAAGTAAAATGATTCTGAAAAAAAAAAAAATGTATATGTACTTATATGTTTAGAGAAATCATTACACGATTTGATTCTTAACATCAATTTTTTTTTGTCATGATATCATGAATTGAAATATTTATTAACCGAATTAAAACTTTCAAAACAATTTCCTAACTTTTACTTTGTGAAATAATTATGATATGAGAACACCTGCTTGCAATATCTTCAAAATCAATTTTTGTTTTTTTTTGTTTGAATATAATTTATTTTCTTATTAATTCTGTTTTTTGTATCTGAAATCTTGAATTATTAATTTTTTTGTTTCTAAATTATATTGATGCTATATTTTTTTCTAGTCTCTGATAAAGATTTATCAATTAATCCAGTCAACTGAGATAATATACTTAATGAAGAAAATTTAAGATATTTTAAAGCTTTTCAAAATATAAAAATAATATTTTGATAACTTTCAAAATGATCGCCTGAATTATTTTCATTCATTATTATGTCATAATTTCTTCTTTTTTTTTTTTTTTGTTAATTATCATTCACTGCGGATTAATATTTTATATCTAATACCGTATCTGCACTTGTCTGCAAAGGTCAGTTCGTAAGGTCGCCTTAACGAAACCCGTACACACTTGATTTTTTTTTTTTTTTGCTGGAATTCATTTTTTATTTTTTTACTTTTAAATTTTATTATTTAAAAATTTCCAATTTCCAAATTATTCAAATTTTATTATTTAAAAATTTTGAATTTCTGTTTGTTGTTTACTTGTTTATTTTTAAATTTGTATTGCCAACCTTTTAAAAATAGAAAAAAGGCAGAAAAAATCAAGGAAAAAGCAGAAAAGTTGGCAACTATAATGTCTGCAAACTGACCTTTTTTGTCTGCAAACTAACTTTTTTTGTCTGCAAACTGGCCTTTTACGCAAAGGTTAGTTATTTTTTTTCCTTTTTTTTGTATGAGAAAGGCCTGTTCACAGGTCAGTTTTCAGGTCAGTTCCGCTCTAAGGTCAGTTTTAAGGTCCAAGTGTAGATACGGTATAATACAGTAATAAAATAAAAGAGAAATTATTAAACCATTTCCTTCTTTTTGTTACGGCTATTAGCACATTATTTTTAAATACATTTTTCATAAAGTATATTGACCAATAAATTTTTTTTTTGACGTTAGACATAACAACAACATTATTTTTATTTAAATTACATTATCACATTATCGCCTTATCGAATTAAGAATTAATTTATATTAATTTTAATGTTTAATAATTCTTTAATAATCTTTTTTTAAAGTTTTATAACCATTTTAAATGTAATTTGATTTGATTGAAAATTTATTGTATATTAATGCTGAAATTTTAAGCCCCAAAATATAATAGAAATTTTAATTCGAAATTATAACGACAATAATTATAATTATAATCAAACCATACAAAGCAGACCATGACCTCATCATGGCATAAAAATTTCCTTTAATGCGCTTTAACTTAATTTTCCAATTTTCATGAAATTTCTCTTGTTGTTACAATTTTTAAAAATTTTATAAATATTATTAAGATTATAACTTTAGCATTTCAAAGATTTTGTTGTCAATATTGTGTAAACAGGTTCAATAATTCTGGAAAAAAAATTGAATTTATGAATCAGTAATTATTTTTTCGTTGTTAATTTAGTTACTTTTTGTTTTTATAATAAATGTTTGTCATTTTAATAAAATATACATAATAATTTTTAAAATAAAATCGAAAGGAATTCAAGTTATTAAGTGATAGTCTTTAAAGAAATTTTAATGTAATAATTTTTATAATTTTTGTCCATTATTTTATAGCAATTTTATTCAGTTTAATATTTATATAAATTTTATAATAGCTAATTATGCGTAAGCTCTTTTAATATTCATATTAAATGAAAGTATTATGCAATATAAATTATTTCTTATAATTTTTTGTTTTTTTAAATCAAATTAATCGAAAAATTATAAATTTTCAATAATCATAAAAATGAAATTACTTAGGTATAAAATTAAATAAAAATTATTAAGATAAAAAGTTATTTAATTTAATGCAGGGACATAATCTTGATTTTTATGTTTCCACATTATTTTATCAACGTTATATCAACTTATGAATCGTAGAAACTTATTTTATGAGTTATTTTTTATGAATGCAATGGTCAACAGAATATAATATCTCAGTACGTGAACTCAGACCAAGATTTTTGAATTATAAGATTGCTATAATTGTGGGGATTTGTCCAACTAATTAATGGAAGAGGTACAGAGATAATATACAGTTTTCTTTAGATATTTGGTTTCGGGGCTAGTTTGAAAAATTTTATAAACATTTAATTTTCCTAAAGTATTAAGTTATCTATAGCCGCTAGTATTTTTGTGTACTTAATTATTAAGCTTTCTACTCTTTTAATAAATAGATTTAAAAGAATATACATATGAGTGAGAAATTCACTTCAATTCAATAAAGAAAGGAGATTTTATTCTTTTGAAATGAATACTTTTTTTTATATTGACTAGAGTTGAAAAATTAAATAATAAGCAATTAGGTGGATAATTCTGCGGCTCAAGGAAGTTCGCATTAAATATAATTTTCTATTCCGTACATAATTTGAAAGAAAAAATTGTTTTTCATGATTTCTTATAAAAAATTTTACATTTTATTATGCAATTTTTTATTTTTACAATTTTGTACATTTTATTGTTTTATTTTTGTCATTTTCATTTTAATGAATATAAAATACTCTTCCCATATACCTACATAAAAATCTTTGCTATTTTTTCAATAAGCAATATTTTTGTATAATTATTATTTTATTTCAATTTTACTTTCTTTGTAAATTTGAAATTTTACCCGTAATAATAATGTTAAAACAAATATATTTTTAATTAAAATAATAATGATTGCATGGCTTTAACATTGTTTTTACATATGTGTACTTCGGAAATCAATATAAAATTGTTATCAGTAAAGTTTTTAAGATTTTAGTATAAATTACGTTAATAAACTTTAGATATAAAAAAATAATGCATATACTCAAAGTGTATATCTATAATATAAAATATGATAAAATAAAATAAATTTTTCATTTTCGTTTTCACCGCTGAATAGATCGTGTTTAAGGGAAGGTTTTAAAATATTCATTTATTTCAAACTAGAGTCGGTTGGTATCCAAGCAAAGTTCGGAAAAAAAAATTTACGCATAAAATTTCTTAGCGAGCGGGAATCAGATTATTTAATTAAATAAAATAAAATAAATTAAAAAAAAAACTGGAAGAAGCTGAGCTAGACTGATAATTAAGTAAGTATGCATAAATACTAATAATTTAATTATTATATTTCATTCTTCTAGTGAAATATTGAAAACTTCATTAAATGTTTGATTCTGGAAAGAGAGTTCGACTCAAAAAGAAATATCAAAACAAGTACATATTTGCCTTGACAACAATATTCCTTTTTTTTATTGAATGGACTTTATCATTTATAGATAATGAAAAATACTGTATTTTTTTTTTTGATAAACACATTTCACAGTTTGATAAATATACTTAAATACAATATAAAAACCTATTATTTTTTTATTATTATAATAGCTAATAATAACAAAGAATTATATGATCTGGAAAATAAAAAACTCTTTATTTTCACACATTTCACTTTATTTCTAATATCAGATAACAAACCATTTTACTTATATAGTACTTAATAAAAAAAAAAATATCAATTTTTATTTTCTATTTCATTAAAAAATTGAAAATAAATTTTATATTATTATTGTGGTTATCGAAATGATAAAAATGAAAATAAATAAAGTGCAACAAATATAAAATTGAAACCTATACAATAATAATACAGACTTCGAAATATAACTAAAAAATCGTATTAACAAATTTTATGAGTCCCTAATTTTGTGTTTTTTTTAGTACAGTCTAACTGAACTGAACTATCTCAAAATTTCTTTCTATTCGGTATATTTTATGAAAACGTAATGAATTGATCAGAGACTATTAAATGTTAAGTCGATAAAATGGTTGTAATACAGTAACAATTTTGTTCTACAAGTTGGCCTTTCACATGAATGTTATAATAATACATGGACCATCGGTAGCATTACAACTATATTATAAAATACTCTAATTCAATTTTAAATTTAAATTAAAAAAAAGAAAAATACCAATATACACTTACCATTGCATTTGAACTTTACACTTATTTTGTATTTATATATATAGAAATTCCTTTCTACATAAAAGCGAAATTATAATATACACAACACTATACATTGTGCACTTTCATTTAAAATTGCAATTATTAAAACAAATAATATATATTTTCACATAAATGAAAGAGAAATTTCGAATAGTTTGTGAAAATTGAAATTATATTATTCAAATTCATGAGCATGAGTAAACAATATAATTTTGATGTAATAATACTCCCATGCCGTTTATTACATGATGAATGGATGGGATAGCTTAAAAATATGTTAAATTTTGTTTTTTTTTGCACATTCTATAGAATAATAATTAAAAAAAAATATGCATAACTTTATTATATATTTATATTGTTTTTTTTTCGGAATTTAAAAATAAATATTTAGGATCTAAATATATAATTTTTTTTAACTACATTTTATTAAAAATGTGAAAGGTTTTATTTTCAATTCGCAAGAAAATTATATTTAACTTAAGTCAAATTTCTACAAATATGTATATAATATGGATGCACCTACTGTATAATTTAATTCAGTAATCTTAATATTTAATAGTTAGAATGGATTTGACATAGGTACATGATTACTAAAATATTTACATACATCACGTTTTGTAATTAAATTTGTGTGTTGTTAAAACATACAACCGATCATCTCTCTATGTAATTAAAAAAGTTATCAAATTTTTTAATAGTCATGCACATTAATTGGTAAAATTGATAGTTAAGCAATAAAATTATATTCGTTCCAAAAGAAAGTAGGTATGTAATGTTGTTTTTTTTTTTAATTTATAAGATTCAAGAACGAATTAATTAATGAAATTAATCGTCAAAAATTTCAAATTATTCACTATATATAAGTTGCCCTTGTAAAAATAATTAATATGTTTCTACAAACCCAAGTTTATATTATAAACATATGATGTCAGAACTGATTGGCGAACCTTTTTTCATAACAATAACGGTTTCAAAGTAAGTTAACACCTATATTAGTAATAATCTAATAATGGTTTTAAATTTAGTTTAACACTATTATACTCTTTCAATTTATGATTATTTTGTTCAAGTTAAGGTTTAATTAAGGGATTAAAAATATTAATTAGTTATTATATTGGCATATTATAAAATTAAATTAAGCTTTTAGGCATAAATTATCATAGTTTTTTGATAAATTTGATAATGATATCCTTAATAAATTCCTTATAAAAACAATAAAATATTTTAAAGCAATTATCATTTGCAATTTGGTATAACATGAAAATTGAAAATTATATTGAATCAAGAAAATCAAGACCAAAATTCTCAAATTTAAAAAAAGTATCATTTACCTATATTAGTAATAATGAACTTTTTATTCCAGGCAAAAAAAAAATAAAATTCGATTACATACTGAAAAGATTGAAATATGCTTATAATAAGCTAAAAAAAGAAATTCAAGAAATTTTCAAATAATGTAATTTACAATATGTGAAAACATTGTCAAGTTTGAAATCATAAAATAACAAGCATTTAATTAATTGAATATTGTTTTAAATTGGATTGATTTTTTTTCTTAATGTCTTTATTTAATTCAAGTGAAACTAAATAATTTTTCTTCCAACATTAATCATATTATAAAATATATACCTATAATTTTGTAATTAATTAAAAAATAATAATTTTTCACATCAAATTTACAAGATTTTTTTATTATATGTTTTGTTTACATTTTCCATTTAATAATAAAATACACTTTAAGTATTAATATAATTTTTTAATTGATTTGATTGGTTCAACATAAAAATGTAAAACATTGAAAGAAAAGAAAATTAAGATTTCCTGCTATATTTAAAAGAAGTCAATGGTACAATTCTGTAAAACCTGTAATGTGTAGAAAAATTGTGTGAAAAATGGATACGCATGATTTTATTACTTTCGTTCATATCAATTTATTTATTTTTTTTTGGGATAAAATTTTATTTTAAATCCGTTTTCAAAAGTAGGTGCTGAATAAATGAAAGTAAAATGCTTATGTAATAATTGTTACAATTAATAATTCGGCTTTTCAAAAATTTGTAACTTAATTGTTTTAATATAAATCGATATGCTATTTTTGAATCAAGGATTTTAGAAGGAAATTATTTATTAAATTTAGAGCCAGAAGTGACTTACCAAATAAAAATATTTCTTTAGAAACAGAAATTTTAGAAGTGTTTGATGAATGATTTGTGAAAGCTAATTTTATTTAAGTTTTTAAGTGTCTCTCTGTATTCTTGAAAAAATTCATAAGTTTAGAAAACGAAAATATTCAAAAACAAAAAAAAAAAAAAATTTGTAAGCAAAAAAAAAAGGTTTTCCTTTGGAAATTTAATAGGGCGTTGACATGACATACAAAAACTTTTACTATCTTTTTCTGTATATAATATACTTTTTCACTTTTCTTAATACTATTTATTTTTTTTTGGTAGGTACATTGTTATTAATAAATTGATTTGATGACTTACCAAAATTTTGTTATTCTTTTTTTTTTGTTTTTTTTTTTTTGTTTTTAACTATTACTATGAATGAATTTCTATATATACAATATATTTTAATTATTAAAGTCCAATAAACTTGGATTTTTGTTTCTAGTGAAAATTTGATTACATAAAAATTATGTCCGCTTACTTAAAACTATACATAGTGTGGGTGTATTTATGTAGTGTTATTAAATTTACTATCTTGTTTGTTCATTTTTTTTATGTTCATTATACTTTATGTATTTATAACTGACTATTATGATAACATTTACGAATTTCCCATAATGAAAAAAAAAATTAAAAGTAATAATATTTTGTTCATTTAATGATAACTAACTTATAAGACCTACAAAAAAGAAATCTGTTTTGATTTTAATAATTCAAAAAGTTTTTTGGGAATTAACCGTAGAAAAAAAAATTTTTTTTCAGGATTAAATTAAATTGATTTCGAAAACTTAAGACTAAAAAAAATTAATTAATTTTCATTTCAACCTTACTTCGTTAGTTCGTTTATTAAAATCAAGTTTGATTGGAAGCTCTCATAAGTTTACATTCAATTTCAAATTCAAAATAATATAAATTTCCAGAAAACTTTCAAACAATCGTAACTATAAATTTTCATTTTTTTTTTTAACCCTGTTTAAATATATTAAAGTTATAATAGTGTAATGACCGAAAATTTATCATGATTTTTAATTTTATCTTTCCCCCGTACAATTATATTGTATGTAGGGTGTTTTTTTTTTCTTACGCATTTTTGCAAAAATCGTTTTTTTTTTTTTTTGTTTCGGACATGGTGAATAGATAAATTTGAATTTCATTTATGTATATATGCATTAAATACCAATATATTTATGTTAATAAATGCAGGTCAAATGGAAATTCAAAAAAGTTGAAAGTGAAAAATGTATAAAGGCAATTATGAATATTTTTCCCCTTTTTTTTCTCGATTCAAAAAACAAAAAAAAAAAAACATTAAAATTACTTCCGGTTACCACCAACTTGACACAGCGAAAAATCTTTAATAGTCCCTAAGTTTTAGATTATAATTAAAAAAAAAAATAAGTTAAAAAAATAAATTATAACAAACCTTAATATTTTAAATTAAAAATAATTATTCAATAAAAAAAAAAATTAAACGGGCTATATGCTTTGTTTTGGGAAGCAATTTGATTTTGTTTTTTTTTGCAATTTAGCAGCAGTTTAATTATTTTGCCGAATTTTTATTTTAACTTATAAGATTGTGTTTTCTTGTACATAATACGCTAATACTATACACACTTGGCGCAAATTCATGTAGGTTAAAAAAGTAATTACTTTTATAAGAAGATTATCTCAGTTTGCGCTTCATTTGATCTTTAAGTTTGATCTTTTTTAAGCTCTTTTTGTAAGACATCAAACCATAATAGATATAATATACTTAGCAAATTATATGATTTTAAATATATTTAAATATTTAAATCTAAAATAAATTTTACATTAAATTAATAATATTTTCATTATAACGAATTATAAAAATAAAAATTTTTTTTTCGTGAACAAAATTTTTATTGAATTTTATATGAGTTACATGATAGCTTTGAGAATATATCACATTACAAAAATTACTTAAATTGATCAATATCATATAAGTTTTATATACGTTATATTATTTGTTATTATGGCGGTTTTAATTAAATAAATATTACGACGATGTATATAATAAATAATATTACGAGACAAAAATCGGCGTACCTACATGATATTATAAATGAAAAAAAAAAGAATTCTGTTGCGGGTGAAAGCACACCACAATACAATATTAATTTTTTTTTGGTATCTACTCTTTATATTTTTAAATAACAATGAAGCCGTTCTTTAAAAGTGCATTAATTCCTTTATTATAATACCATATCCCATTGTTAATCAAATGCATAAAAATAATAATTATTAACGTTAATTTTTTTTTTTTTTTTTATGAATGAATTTATAAGCGTATAAATTTTTTTGTACAGTAATTTATTAAGTATTTACGGAATATAGAAGTAAATAGAATGTTCTAGGTGGGCATGAAAATGAAAATTGAAAATTATCCTCTTCGAACAAGCTGTAAGTTCTTCTTTGACAAAAAATTGGATTTGAAACTGATCCGTTTTATCAATAATTAAAAATTTATTTGTGAACATAATATTCAAAAAAGATAATACCTATAGTACATTTCTGTGGGCGGAAAGACAAAATCTGTATTCAAGAAGAAATTTACCATAATTTTTCAAAAAATCCAAAATTTCAGCCTTTGAATAGTTTTATTCCATAATAAAGACTTTTGAAAGGTCAATTTAACGTAGAAATTTTGTCATCCTATTCCCTTTCAAATGGCATAAATGCGGCGATTTAAAAAACTGAAACTTTAGATTTTCAAAAATATCTAACTTTTTTTTGCAAAATTTACCTTAAATTAAAAAAAAATAAAATACACATAAATTAAATATGGAGTACATTTTTTTATCGGTTTGAGTTACTTTATACTTCCAAGATACCTTGGTCACAACCAGGTGCTTCTCCAGACTCCTTCAGTACCTTATACCAACATTATTTAATCATTTACACAAATATAACAATAATTTTTATTAAAATTCTCGCCGAATCCCTGGAAAAAATCGGAGTCTACCAGACTCTTCTAAAAACTCGGAAACCTTATAGAATCGCATCCTTTAGGCGAGCTGAAAGTAAGATTTCGGATTTTTTGGCACATAAAGAATCGTTCAAGCAATTCATTAGTTAAAAGCATTTTAGTGAAGGACAACCATTCAATGAGACCGTTTATAGTCTGTTTTTCATACGACATTTACTTTCAATTGACGGCTACTGTGTACTTAACGTATTTTTTGTATTAAATATTCTTTTGTTGACTAACTAAAAAAAATTTCTTTTTTTTTAATTAAAGTAAGAAAAAGTAAATATTTACATTAATTCCATTACTTCATCTTTTTACTTTACAATAACGCCAAAATTCCCGCAGTCTCTTCTTTAAATAAGAAAATAAAAAATTAGATACAAATATCTTTTTTTTTCTTTTTTTTTAATAATGTACCCATTTTAATATAATTTTCTACTGATAAAAAATAAATGAACTTCTTAATATTTACGAATAGGAGCGAATATACAACAAATTTTATATTTATTTTTTCTCTCAAAGTAAGCAACAGAAGAAAATAATTTTTTTTTTTTTTTTTTTAATTAATCACCTGAGTAAATAATTATTTTTGAGCGGTGATATCTTTTAAAAAAATTTTTTTTTTAACAAAAGCAATAAATAAAACTGCTCAATTCTCTCGCAAGCCGGTATCTGGTAGAAATTAAATGAAGCTAGAATTAATTCTCTTTTAACTCTTTTATTAAAATATTTTTTTTTTGTGTATTAAGCTCGTTGTTAGATCAACAAAAAATTTAACTTTTTATTTTCACCACAAAAATTAAAAAAAAAATTAAATTTCTGTGAGAGGTTTTTAAACTATACAATACTATATATAATTTTTCTTCTACTCTACACAACGATGATGGTTTGGTGCTTCATTCATTCTTTAATTTACAATTTATTTTTTACCACGGAAAAAAAAAAGTTTTTTTTTTTTTCTGATATTATTATTGTTGAATTTTTATATTTCACTTTTCAAGTTCAGTTGATGTTGAATAATTCAGTAGTTCGGATGTGTTTTTTTTTTAAATTCGTAATAAAAATATACAATTTTTTTTTTCCTTTTATTTGAATTAAAAAATAAAATTTATATAAAAAAAATTAAAAAAAAAAAAAAAGGTTTGAAAATTTTATTTTATTCATCACAGCTTGTACGGTCAATGAATTTTCACAGTACAGTTCAACATATACATATATTATTGATGCATATATTATTCTTATATTATTGATGCAAATTTTGGCATGTTCTATTTTTTATAATTATTGTCTGTCAGAAAATTAAATAGTGAATTGCAAAAATTGTATTTTGAAGGCATAATTTTATTTTAAATTTTTGTGCAATGTTAAAAAACAAAATAGAAATCATTTTTATAATATATGTTAAAACTTATAATTGTCATATTTACCTTTAAAAAGTTATTTCAACCTACCCTTTGATTTAGAAAACTTGACTCTATAGTTGATTTTTAAGATATAATTAAATTAAGCTTTTATCAATCAAACATTTTTTTTTTTAAAGTTAAACATTTTTCTTTCATATATAACTTGAGCCCTCCTTCAAAACACTTCAGAAAATATATACCCTAAAGTACATAGATTAGATCTAAGCTATTTTCAAAATTCCATTTAAATTTCTCTCATTAAGTTCCATTACTCTGTCAAATTTAGTGCTGTGGACTTAATTAAAAAAAAGTAAAATTTTTTTGCTACAAACAAAACAAAATAAATAAAAGAATTATTATTAAATTTTATTTTATTTTTGTCTTTTTTCATGGATGTTGAACAATAACAAACAATAAAGTTTAACAAATTTTCGATTTTTTTTCGCAAAAAAAAAAAAAAAATAAAAAAAAAAAGAAAAGAATTGTCAAACAAATAAATTGTAATTAACACAAAAATATAAATTAAAAAAAAAAAATTATTGAATAAAAAACAAAAATTATATTTTTATAGTTCAAAATTTTTTCAAAAAAAAAAACTTCATTTAAAAAAAATAATTCAAAAAAAATAATTCAAAAAAAATCAAATAAATATTTTTTTGAATATAATTTTCTGCATTGATGAATTTCTGTTATAATTTGAATTAAAATTAAGAAAAAAAAAATATACGTATATACCTAGAGGAAAAACAAAAAAAAAGTTATAAAAAACTAAACTAAAAAGAGTGAAATTTTATTTTATTTTTCAAATAAACGAAATTTTATTAAAATTATTGCCAAAATAATAATTACAAAAAAATAAAAACAAAACAACAAAAAAACAGAAATACAAAAATGAGACAAATCGGAATTGAGGTAAGCTTTAATATTGACGTCAATAATGGTTTTAGAATTAATATTTTTAACAAATAACTATAATAACCTAATTAGATAAAGAGTCATTAGCCTGCAGGTAACTACAAATCAAAAAAAACATATAAATAAGCTTCATAGGATTTACATGACGTCTTTATTATCAAGACTTATTTTGTTACGTCAAATAGTTCGTTCAAAAAAAATATGGGTACAATTCGAGTAATTTAAATGATCACATTTCAATAAATTTGTGACGAAATATTATTGGCATATAATTATAACATTAATACATATAATTATAACAATAGTAGTAGACTATTTTCAATATTCCTTTTTTATGATAGCTTTTTTCACTTCTTTTTCATGGAAAGAAAAAACAAAAAACGCTGTTCGATCTCTTCATATATAAATTTACCTGGTCCTGATGCCTTTTTTTATTGGTCTTTTGACATGATTGACATTTTAAAAATAAAAAACAACCATATTTTTTTGTGACGTGTTTGTTGAAAAAGGAGTGTTAACAGGGCCGTGCCTGTAAATAGTTCATTGCGGGCGCCGCCCGCAGGCGGCCAGTTTCCAAGGCCGCGAAAGAAATTAAATTAACTTCGTATTCGAAATCGTGTTGAGTTGTTATTATGTTATCAATCTTTATATTTTGTCGTATTTAACAAAAACGGAAAAAATAATTATCAATGTTTTTACAAAAGGTAAACGAAACCTAATTATTGATGCATTTACTTAATTTTAAAAATTTATTTTTTTTCCATTATAATCTTCATTTTAATAATTTTTTCGACTTAAGATTCAATTCGCCTATGAAAAACTTGAACATATTTGCTGAGATTGTGCAGTATAAAGAAAACAGATAATAAAAAAAACACATGAGGTGTCATGCATGGGACACTCGAAGTTTCTTACGCGTAAAAGTATAATTTTTAAAATTTGAATAATAAATTTACTATCCTAGTCATCATATTCTATCATGGAAATAATTGGTTTGTGGTAGCTAAAATAAGAGACAAATGTTTGTTGACATATCTGGAAAATTCACAATTTTTTATCTCTAATTTTCGCAATAGACTTTACACAGTTTATAACTACATATTTACTATACTAAACTATATAACTACATATAACACAAGTCCAAAGTATGTAATATAATATTTATAACTAGATAGTATCCCATTGTATTTTCAATATCAATAAATTTAGTTTTTGGACTTCCGTTTTTTTAAATTCACGCAACGGAATAATATTAATCGAATTAAGTAAATAAATTGTCAATAAATTAATGAGAAATCAGTAAATATCGAATTTATTATCAATTAAATTTCGTAAATATAATTAAATAAGAATTTATTAAAAAGTTCAAATTAAATTGACTGAATACGAATGCTTAAAAAATTTTTCTAAGTTGCTAGAATTCTCCTTTCCGAAAAAAATTTATTATGTTAAAATTTGTATCTTTAGTTCAGAACAAATATTTTCCGAACAAACTTTCCATGTATAATGTTTCAGAGACAGATTGTTTAAGAATAAAGTAATTGTCAATTGTAGTACCATATTTAGTAGTAGTTTGCCTCGGATTATTATTTATGGTTAAGCTAAATTTTTCAAACAAAAATTGCACAAGTGGTTGCTATTTTTCTTCAGCAAAATTGGTATTGAAATCGCCATTCAGAATAGGCGGAAGTAAATGTGAATTTGTTTCATAAAATGCGGTCCGCCGCCCCGCTCTTTTCCGATTTTTAAAAAATTAATTTCTCATCAAAGTTCTGTTTAAAAAACGTATGAAGTAAAGTATGAAAATTTTTAAGGGCTATAACTCGGGAATGGGGGCTTTTCCGCAAAAACTGTCCCGGATTTAAAATTTTAGGGACCGTCTCTAACACCTACCAAAAAACTTTTTCTAATTAAAAAGAACTATATTTTGCACATATGGTTTAGAGGCGGCTTTACCGACTTGCACGCAGGCGGCCATGAACTCAGACACGGCCCTGAGTGTTTAAAATGAGTATTATGTTGTGGACTATATGTACCTAATACAATATTACTTCTATTCAACTTTATTATCTTATCGCAACAATAAATTCAATTTTATTTTCTATTTTATCTATGGTTGCATTTTTAATTTTTATGACATAATTAAAATAAAGGTTTAATTCAAATAAAATATAATCAAATCATTATTATACAATATTATAGTTTTATAACATTTTAATTTCACATGAATTTGTAAAGCTTATGCAGTTTAATTTTCAGCTGAAATAAAGAATATAAACAAAAAATACATCAAGGTCGTCAGCAAAAAATTCTAAAATCTAACTAAAAAACATTAAAATTACATCCTCAATATAAATACATATGTGTATGACCTCTAGGAATTTAAATATATAATATTTTAACAAAACATAAAAGAATTGATTTTTTTTTGTTGAACATTTATTTAATGTTAATTAAAATTTCAAAACAATAAAAAAAAAACATAAATATTAATTACCAACCATAATAATATTCTTTAAAAAAAAAAAAATAAAAGACTTTATTTTACCATTTGGGAAACAAAATATAAATAGGCGTTAATTTTTGTTATTGCTCTATATAAAAACTCTAATAGGGTATACATATATTATATATATATTTATAAAAATATTAAATTTGGCCAATGCCCGGAAAAATACTAAAACGAATGAATAAATTTTTTTGTATTAATTTATATAAAGCGGAAAGCTGAATTATTTGATGTTTATTGTGAACATACATGATTTGAACTATAAAATAATGCATTAAATAGAATATGAGATCTTTGGTGCAATCAATCCAATCCAAAAAATTCAGAATAAAAGTTTGACAGGACTCATTAATAGAAAGTTATAAATAAATTTCTCTACATTCATTCTTATTTAAATCAATCAGAAAGTTTGTCTGTCATAAAGAAATTATACGAATAAAATTATTTTATTATATGATGCCAGATACTTCGTCATATGATATAATGCTTTTTCACAAACTTTTACGCTTCTAGATTGTTGTAGTAATTAAACATAATAAGACTAATCTATTTTTACAACTTGTATTTTTTTTTTAATTTAAACTATTTAAACTGCTCTCTTAAAAATTACAGAAATATATTTAAGTGATTATTTATGCCTTTTTGTTTATACCTAATCAACATTAAGTTAAATAGTAGAACCGGAAGTTTCTGATAATTTAAATATTACTTAATTAGATTTTTATCTTTTATAATAAAATATCAAATATCAAGAAAATTATAACATATATTTTGTAAAGTCAGTGAAATGTGTAAACCAAAATGAAATTTTATATTCTTTATTTTTATTTTTTTTGTAAATGTCAAAATTAAAATTTAGATTTAATCTATATAATACTCAAAGATATTATGTATTACAAAAGACTAATATGCTCCATTTATAATATAAATTTATCTCATCTGAAACCTTGAAATGTTAAAACAAACGATGCGGTTTAGGTAATAACTTAATTTATTGAAAATTTATGCGACAGATTTCGTGTCACAATAATACTATTATTAAAAACATTTTTGTTAGTTTATTTTCAAATAATTTTTTTTTTATGGAATTTACTTAATTAGATATGTACCGCACTTTTGAAGCCGGTAGGAAAAGAGTTTTTTATTTTTTTATTTTAATTTTATAAAACGCGCGTTGGTAGCCTTAAGCTTAGCATAAAATATTTTACGTATGAAACGTTTTATAAATTTGTAGTAATTTTTTTTTTTGTTTATGAGTCAAAAACTGGATTTGCAAATGTTCAAATTATAAATACCTATATAGGTTTTCTTTTTCTTTCTAAAGATATATTTCTTTTTGATTTTATTTCTTACAAATAAGAGATTGGTGCAATAAGTTTGTGTTTTTTTTCTCCGTGGTTATTTTATTTTAAAAATATGTAATGTTACTTTAAAGTCGGCGTGCAAATATCTTTAATGCATAATATATGTATAAATGCTTTTATATAAATATGAACGTATAATAAATATTTAAAACATCTCAAATATGCCAGCATTGTATAGTTGATAGTTTCATAAGTAAATACATTTACTTAAGTAAATATACATGATTGTGGAACGTATAATTTTATTTAAATTTTAAAAGTACAAAAAAAAAAAAACGAGATAAATTTAAGATAAATGACTAGACATCAACATAATGTAATAGCAATAGGTTTTCTTAACCCAATAATGAATAATATATATGTGTTTTTATATTTATATTTTTTTAGTATAATTTCTTATAAAAAAAAAATTATTCAAAATGTTCTAAGTTCAAGCCAAATATGGATCACAATCATAAATGGTATACAAGGGTTTAACGTTATTTTCTATTTATAAAGAAAGTTTCCTTATGCCCATCTAGAAGATAAGTCTACGTATATAGGTTGTTTGTATAAATTTAAAATTTTGATGTAATTTATAATAGAAACTGCACTTGTTAATGAAAACTATCGGTAGGGTTTATTTTTCTGGTTTTAATCAGGAAAAATCACATGGAATTAATTTAATATAATTTTTAATAATTAGAATGTATCTATGTTAATTAAAAATCGAAGCGAAACACATAAAAAATCATGTCAATTTCGATTAACAAGTCTTTATTAATCAATAGCAGTATATTATATACATATTAAAATCAATTTCTAAAGCCAATTTTATCAGTTCTAACTAATTTGATTTGAATTGAAAGAAAAAGTTTAAATTTTATATTTTATACAGAAAGAATTATAAATTAAAAAAAAAAAAAAATTATCTTATATTTGGAACACCCATTGGAAAATTTGTATTTCTAATTAAATTTAACTCATTTTATTTATTAAATATTTTCACTATAAATACAGTTCAAAAAGCTGTTTTTAAATTGGTATAAATAATGTCCCCGAACCGTTAATATATTCAGAGTTGTGAATATTCAAATACTTTGGTACTGAATACTAGTACTGAATACAAAGTAATTGTATTTGAAAAGTACTGAATTCTTTTTTCGAAAAATAATTGGATTTGAAAAAGTACTGAATACAAAGTAATTGTATTTGAAAAGTACTGAATACTTTTTTCCAAAAGTAATTGGATTTGATAAAGTACTGAATAAAAAGTAATTGTATTTGAAAAGTACTGAATATTTTTCCTAAAAGTAATTGGATTTGAAAAAGTACTGAATAAAAAGTAATTGTATTTGAAAAGTACTGAAATATACATATATAAACGGGTGTTAAAATAAAACTACGAGAAGAGGTGTTAAGTATTTCAAAATATGTTTTTTTTTTTCATCTAAAAAAAAAAAATCTTAAACAAATTCTTATAAACATTTAAATTAACTAATAAAAGCATTTAAAAAATGTATAATACACACCAATATGATAATAACAAAGATGTCTATAGTAGCCTTTTTATATTTTAATTTTAACTACAGTTATATGTTATAATATTATTACTAAAATATAATATTATATTATATACATATATGCAGAAAAAGAAAAAAAAAAATTCACATTGTAAAGGATTGGGTAATCAAATAGCACATTTATATTTATTAATTTTTTGCCCCATAATTTGGCACTACGAAACAATTTATACAGACATCATTTATACAAGAAAAACGACATTATTCATACGATAAATAATGTTGTTTTAAAAGCGATTTTATTTATACGGAAAAACGGCATTATTCATACGATAAATAATGTCGTTTTAAAAGCGATTTTATTTATACGGAAAAACGACATTATTCATACGATAAATAATGTCGTTTTAAAAGCGATTTTATTTATACGAAAAAAACGACATTATTAATAGGATAAATAACGTCGTTTTAAAAGCGATTTTACTTATACGGAAAAAACGGCATTATTCATACGATAAATAATGGCACTACGAAATAATTTATACGGACATAATTTATACGAGAAAAACGACATTGTTCATAAGATAAATAATGTCGTTTTAAAATCGATTTTATTTATACGGAAAAACGGCATTATTCATAGGATAAATAATGTCGTTTTAAAAGCGATTTTATTTATACGGAAAAACGACATTATTCATACGATAAATAATGTCGTTTTAAAAGCGATTTTATTTATACGGAAAAAACTCCATTATTCATACGATAAATAACGTCGTTTTAAAAGCGATTTTATTTATACGGAAAAAACAACATTATTCATACGATAAATAATGGCACTACGAAATAATTTATACGGACATAATTTATACGAAAAAACGACATTATTCCTACCATACAAATGAATTATGTCGCTTTCAGGCACGTCATAATTTATATATGAATTAAGTCGGTTTTTTTCGTATAAATAATGTCGCTTTTAAAACGACATTATTTATCATATGAATAAAGTCGTTTTTTTTTCGTATGAATAATGTCATTTTTAAAACGACACTATTTATCGTATGTGAGTAAAAACGAATGTTGGCCGTACAAAATGTAGGTGAACTGACATAACCACGAATATTGTGTTCTAAGCAAAAAGGGGGCACCAGCCGCAAATCCCACTGACCAACAGCCCGCCTGCCGCCCTGCTGCCCCCCTTCCCCTTTTGCTTAGAGCACAAAATTTTATCGGAGATATTGTGAGGTACACACGGGAAGCGGGGCAGCAGAGCGGCGGGCGGCCGTTCCCATTGACCAACCGCCCGCCCGCCGTCCTGCTGCCCCCCTTCCCGTGTGCCTACAACACAAATATTTTATCTTTTTTACTCACATACGATAAATAGTGTCGTTTTAAAAATGGCATTATTCATACGATAAAAAAACGATATTGTTCATACGATAAATAATGTGTTTTTAAAAGCGACATTATTTATACAAAAAAAAAACGACATTATTTATCGTATGAATAATGCCGTTTTTTTTTGTATAAATAATGCCGCTTGCAAACGACATTATTTATAGTATGAACAATGTCGTTTTTCTCGTATAAATTATGTCCGTATAAATTATTTCGGAGTGCCCGATAAATAGTGTCAGTTTAAGGGGGGGGTTAGGGTTTCAAGGTAAAAAAAAATACTTTTTTTGGGAATTTATTTCTCAAATATGGATTGAGTAATTTTATTCAGACCTTTTCTACATTATTGAGCATACTTTTGACAATATAGGGTAATTTTTTCATGCTGAAATATTGAGGCATAAGCCGGTAACAGGCACTACGAAATAATTTATACGGACATAATTTATACGAGAAAAACGACATTGTTCATACGATAAATAATGTCGTTTGAAAGCGACATTATTTATACAAAAAACAAAACGACATTATTCATACGATAAATAATGTCGTTTTTTTTTTGTATAAATAATGTCGCTTTTAAAACGACATTATTTATCGTATGAACAATGTCGTTTTTTTATCGTATGAATAATGTCATTTTTAAAACGACACTATTTATCGTATGCGAGTAAAAAAAAAAATATTTGTGAGGTAGATACACGAGAAGGGGGGGCAGCAGGGAGGCGGGCGGGCGGTTGGTCAGTAAAATTTGCGGCTGGCGCCGCAAATCCCACTGACCAACCGCCCGCCCGCCGACCTGCTGCCCCCCCTTCCGGTGTGTACCTCACAATATCTCCGATAAAATGTTGTGTGGTAAGCAAAAGGGGAAGGGGGGGGGCAGCAGGGCAGTAGGGCGGCGGGCGGGCGGTTGGTCAGTGGGATTTGCGGCTGGCGCCAGCCGCAAATCCCACTGACCAACCGCCCGCCCGCCGCCCTGCTGCCCCCTCCCCTTCCCCTTTTGCTTAGAACACAATATTCGCGGTTATGTCAGTTCACCTACATTTTGTACGGCCAACATTCGTTTTTACTCACATACGATAAATAGTGTCGTTTTAAAAATGACATTATTCATACGATCAAAAAACGACTTTATTCATGTAGAAATAATGTCGTTTAGAAGCGACATTATTTATACGAAAAAAAAACGACTTTATTCATATATAAATTATGACGTGCCTGAAAGCGACATAATTCATTTGTATGGTATGAATAATGTCGTTTTTTCGTATAAATTATGTCCGTATAAATTATTTCGGGACCCCCCGGTAACAGTGCTTCCCCCAGGACGTCTTGAGAAAAAAACAATTTGCGGTGTTCACTATAACTCGGCCGGAAATTATCTGAAATTAAAAAACCAAGAAAAATTTGTCAAATTATAATCAAATCTTCCCCCCAACGTTCTCTGATATTCTTTTTTTGCATTTAAAAATTTTTGGCGGCCATCTAAAGTGTAAACTGTTATTTTCCACTAAAAATTCCGCCTTTTTGTGGGTGGAAAACACCCTTAATGAAAAAAAAAATTTTTTTACTAAACGTTGGGGGCGGTATTTTATATGTCAAAAATCTGTACAAAGTTTGAAATGAATCGGTCAAGTAGTTTTGAAATGACAGTGAACACGGACTTTAAAAAAGTAGTTTTGAAAAAAGCGCGTCTAAAGTTTATGAACTAGAGTCAGAGAGTTAAAGGACAGGAGACTAATAAGACAATAACTTTGAGAATATTACTTCTATCGACCTAAAATTTTAAGGACATATTCTTGAAATGTTAAACAATAAGATAAGAGAAAAAAAAAAAACACGATCTTTCGAAAGTTAAAACCCTAACCCTTAAATGACATTATTCATACGATCAAAAAACGATTTTATTGTTCCAAAAATAGTGTCGTTCTAAACGACATTATTTATACAAAAAAAAAACGACATAGATCATATGATAAATAATGTCACTTTAAAAGCGATATTATTTATACAAAAAAAACAACTTTATTCATATATAAATTATGACGTCTCTGAAAGCGAAATTACTCATTTGTATGGTAGAATAATGTTTTTTCGTATAAATTATGTCTGTATAAATTGTTTCGGGACCCTCATAATTCGCATCCTCACTTTTTCTAAATTTTGTAATTTTATTCAATTGAGTCATAATTGTAGCTAGTATTCTTTAACCATATAGAACTGAGGTGTCAATAACGTCGATCTACCGGTCGATCGCGAAATGATTTTAGGTCGATCGCCAATAAATATTCATATTTCAGATATTTATTTTCTTTCAAATTGCCATTTTCAATTTCAGGAATCTTTAAAATTATCCAATTTTCCAAACATGTTGGCGCAATTAAAAAGTTCGGCTTCTATTTTGTACTAATTATGATGAAAATAAATATATCAAAGAAACTAAGAATTTTATTGAAAAATTTGGTAACCGTTTCGAAGATTCAAAAACTTGATAATGTAGTTTTATTTATGAGTTTTCTATTTAATGGCAATATTAATGCAGAAACAATTGCGAAAAATCTTTCAAGTAGTTTGATATTGATAACATTACACTTGAAGCAGAAATTATTACTTTGCAAAATGATATTTATATAAAAGCAAGAGCTTCCGAAGATAAATTCTGGAAATATTTAGCAGAAGATAAATATCTAAAAAAAATGTGCTGAAAATGTATACGTTTATTTTGGTTCGACATTATTTTTCCGAATCAGCATTTTCACAAATGAAAATAATAAAGTCGAAATACCGAACTAATTTAACACACGAATACTTAGAATTTGGATCCCTAAATATTGCCTTCTCCTCTTACTCCTGCTTTTAGAAAAAATAGTTCGCAGAGGATTTTTACTGCGCGAAGTAGATCTTGTAAAAAATTCAGTTGACACCCCTGATATAGAAGATTTTTTTATTTTAGCTATTTTTCTACCGAATTTAACAGCAGTGATAAGAAAAAATAATTATAAATAATACTACTGATATTTCAGTACTTTTCAAATACAATTACTTTTTATTCAGTACTTTTTCAAATCCAATTACTTTCAGAAAAAAGTATTCAGTACTTTTCAAATACAATTACTTTTTATTCAGTACTTTTTCAAATCCAATTACTTTTAGAAAAAAGTATTCAGTACTTTTCAAATACAATTACTTTGTATTCAGTACTTTATCAAATCCAATTACTTTTTTAAAAAAGAATTCAGTACTTTTCAAATACAATTACTTTGTATTTGGTACTGGGAATTATTTGAAATGTTACAACTCTGAATATATTTATGTATATGCGGATAATAAAGAGGAAATATTCATAAAACGCTTTGTTATTAATAATAACAATAACTATATAGTTTATTAATAAAAATAAATCTTATAATTTTCTTGATAGTGGGAGTGGGAGTTAATTTTTATTCTTTTTTTTTTTTTGCAAATTTCTTAAGTCTATAATACAAGAAAATGTTCACGCTTTTGTATTTTGAGTTCAATGTAAAGCGGAATATTTTTTAAAAAATAAGTCTGATCTTGATTAAGATTTGCAATGAATGCATGAATATGAATAGCATAAAAAATGTTTACATAAATATATTACAAATATATACGTATAACAACATAACTATTTATGTGTACTTATGTTCTTATGTTATAATAAAAATTATTAGGTAAATATCTAAAACAAATTGTCTTGTTAACTGTGTTACATTATGTTGCATACAAAAAAAACTATTGAACATTTATTTAGAAATAAATGGAAATTATTTTAGTAAACTAAAGAAATTATCATATTTCTTTATTATATTATGTACAATATTCCTTTAGTATATTATATCATCACTTTTTACCTAAATTTCGTTTACGGACTGGAATTTTTAACAAATGCATGTATAAGTGACTTTATATAACTAACATATTGTGTTTGTCATTAATGAAGTATATGGACCCCATTTTCAACTTTCAGATTGATCCCAACAAGGGACCAAAATATATTTTTGAGGTTCCTTAAATATCATATAGGTACTCATCACATTTAGCTAAATACATATACCATAACAAGTATAACAATTTTCATGGTCTGGTTCAGATCCTTTAACACCCAAAACAGAGATGAAACTGAACAAGTTTTCGCATTTTTTGGCATTCAAAGAATTTGAATTAATTTGCAGCTAAAGTTCAACGCATTTTTGTGACGCACGAAAAGAAAACCACCTGCAAATAATGATAAATGATTTTTATGATTATTATTTTTTAATAGTATAGATTCATTCAGAGGAAATTTTTCAATATTAATTTAGTATCGCTTTTAGTAGATTATATTATACATAGAATAAAATTTGCAAAATTTCTCAAAATTAATTACCATTTTATATTTTCCAAAGTTAAAAAAATAATTATTATATTATAATAATTTTAAATGGTTTTTTTTTGACTTTCAATAAAACTTTTCCCGATTTTCCTTATCATAACTTTTTATTTTTTATTTTTATTTTTTACTGCATAATTTACGGTTTAAATAGTAAAATATATAGGAAAAAAAAAGTTTTTAAAAACTGTTGCTTTTATTTCTACAACTTGTAATTTTTATTTTTTGTTAAATTACACCTATTATGATATTTCTTGAACAAAAATCTCGTTTTATTTGTGTCCAATTTTAACTTACTGACACCGATTTGGAAAAATATTTTCTAGTCTTTCCATTTCATTTCAATTATTTTTATTTTTTTTATACTTTTCTTAAATATATTGTGAATCTCTTTACTTCATTCGTTTCATTTATTTTATATACGAAGAAAAAAAAAAACTAGAAAAAATTGATATTTTTTCATCATTTTTAGATAAGGATGATTTTTTAGACTTTAAAATTGGAAAAAAAACCATGCAGAATTAATTTGAATGAATCTAGAAATATTAAAGAGGAAAGCGAGTAGACTTAACTTAACAAATCTCTACTAACAAATCTCTGATATATTTTACTCATTTTTTTTACCGAAAAATTAAAGTTTTAACTCAAAAATATATCTTAAGAGATAGTTTTGGGCCTTTTTCAAACTTCAAGCTTGAAAAAATTATTCTTATACCGCAGGCTGTTTTGTTTGTCAAGAATACCAAATGTATGTGATTTGGATTCATAATGATAACATTAATGCTATACTCTGAATTCAGATTAACATATTGATGTTTTAATATAAAATTTATTCGCACAAGAATACAGGAAACTAACTATAGGATCAACTATTTAATATTAGGATTTTTTAATATTATAAAACTGTTTACAGAAATCGAAAAATGAATAGACTCTCTACCGACATAAATTTTAAGCCCTATTATGTAAAAAAAAAACATCGTAGGGATGAGAATCATTACAAAAAGAATTCGTATGAAAAAAAAAATTTACTGAGTAATTGAAAATTGATTTGAAAAAAGAGTTAAAAGCAAATCTTTATTCAATGCAGTTGATTTTTTCGAATATATATTGTATAATAAATTAAATTATATAATAAATTAAATTTAATAATTATTTTTTGTTTTTAATTCTTTAAATTTTCTGTATAGGAATTTTCATATATTTGTTATGATTTTTATGTCTACGAATTTAAAATATATTTCATAGCTTAAAAAATTAAATACATTGTATGTTACAATAGTACAAATTCATATACATACGTAATTTAGAAGTTATCAATATTTAAATTAAACAATTTAATTGCTTGTTATCAAATCGCGACAATTTTTAAAGAAAGTGACATTATTTATTTATTTTTATTTTATTTTATTTTTTTCATAAAATATTAACATTGTATATCCTATCAGCCACCGATAAAATTACAATAATCCGGTTTAATTTAAAAAAAGAAATAAATTTTATTTTATTTTTAAAATGAAAATATTAAATAAACGTTATGATTTCAAGTGAAAATAATTCTCACTTATATATTACAAATGGAATTGAGAGTGATCCAACTACCTATTCTACTGTCAATTTTATTAAAATAAAATTTTAAATTTTTAAACTTGTTTGACAAAAAATCAAAATTTTAATTTTTTTATAAACTTGAATTTCAAATTGAATTTCAAATTTATATCATTCAAATATGCGAAATTTTTATATCAAAAAATTGAAAAGGAATAATATGAATTTGCCTGATTTTTCACATAATGAGAAAGAAAAATGTATTATTCTAATTCTAAAATCAAGTAAGATTCGTTGGTCTGGAGCTTTCTTTCTAATTTATTTTTTCTTTAACGTAATTAGACCCTTGCAGTAACTATCTTCCTTTTGTTAGGAAATTCAGTATATTCGATACATATTTTCTCATCTATTGTAAACCTAACTCGTAAAGCGACACTAAAAAATAGCACCACATCAAGATACAATTAGAATTTTAAATCGAATGAAAATAAAAAACCAATTGATTTGAATTTATTTGAACCTAAGTTTTTGTAACTTCTAATATGAAAAAAAACAAAAAACAAAGTTTCTGTAATTTTTACTTGTGGACTGAGTATAGAAAATTAGTTAACCGGTTTTTCGTCATAATAAATAAAAATATAAAAAAAAAAATGAAAAGCAATGAGTTAAGAAAAAAATTTTTCGCTAATAAATTTGTATCTTAAAATAAATTACTAGGTACAACGTACAAGTAATAAAGAATATAATAATAAAAAATATTTAAAACCTTGATTATTAGTTAGTATTTCTCCGATGTGGTAAACCACAATAATAATATCTTCTTCCCAGACAAAAAACTATTATGCATACCTATATAAATAATAATAATAATAATCATATAATTTTACTAAAAGTGAATTTTCCCTAACACTACGGTTGACTTAGTAAGTGAAAAAAATTCCAATGATCTTACCATAATCGAAATATATTAAAAGATCACTTCGGTACAAAATCTAATAATTTTTGTTAAAATAAGAGTGTTGTGAAATAATTCAAATAATTATTAAAAGAAAAAATAACTTTAAATTATCAAGATATTTTTATTTAAAACTGCATGACTGTTAGAAGAATCCTTTTGATGAATCAATATGTAGCAGTTAAGCTTAATCATATCATAGAATAATAATCGTGACTTATATCGGTTTTAAAGTATGCTATTAGTTTTTTGATGATGTCAAATAAAAGTTCCAAATTTATCATTTCTGAACAATTCGCAGAAATTCTAACAACCAAATATCCTATACCACAACGTCAACAATATTATTTAATTTACTGTGTTCCAGCAGATTAAAAAAAAAAATATTGTTTCCATATTGTTGATAGTGAAATTTTATACTTTAGTTTTTATTTTTAAATTTATGTCATTGCGTCTTAAGTTGTTTTTCTTCTTTGCGCGCGTCAAAAGAATTTCAAATATTTTTATATCTTCTATATACAATATATATACGCAAAAAAGAAGTAAATGTGTCTTTTTTTTATTACAATGCTGGTGTTAAAAATAAAAAAAAATACGAAAAATATAAAACGCCAACCAAGTATACTTGGTCAAGGGAAAATTTAAAGTTCATCATAAAGAATTTGACCCCAAAAACTTCTTTACTTATTTATTTATAAGAAAATGAGATCAGTAAGTAGTAATGGAAAATATTTTAACGTCGATTATTTGAAAAGTTTTATTCAAATTGTTTTACTTATTCTGTTTTTTTTTTCGTAATGTCAAAAGTGGAACTTAGTTATAATTGTTGATTTGTAAAAAAAATATGTTCATATAATAAACATATGAACTTTCTTATGTTTGAAGATTATTTCAATCATTTCTGTTCAACATTGATTTTGAAATTATGTAGTTGTCGAGATTTTGGGCTTTTTAAATCTCTATGTACTTCAAGTTACAATTTCTTTAGCAAAAAAAATATATTTAAAAATTTAATTAGACAGCAGCTAGACTCAATATTCTCGCACATTTGCGTACCTCGCGCTCGTACATATTCTCAAGCAAGTATATTGATTTTTTAAGGATTAAAGAATAAAATTGACCTTAATTTCCAGCCAACACATTTGTACTATCATTTTACTTTCAATAAAGTATATAATTCAAATTGTACTCAAAATAATTTTGTTTACGCGTGAGTTTTCATATATTTTCATTCATTGACTTCTTTATATTTTTGCATTTTATTATTTATTAATTCTGTTTTTTTTTTCTTGCTAACAAAACTGTTATAATTAAATCGTTAATGTTTTATTTAACCGTTATTTAATATAAATTAAAAAAACACTAATTGTTATAATACGTTTTTTTTATTATTATTATTTATTTGCATATAAAATACAACTTTTTTTATAGATAAAAACAATTTTTATTTTTTTTTTTTTTTGAATAAAAATCAATTTGTTCATCGAACCATTTCTTTTATTATTGTTAAAAAATGCTGAAAAAAAAAATTACATTATATTTTCTCAGTTAATAAAAAAAAAAAAAAAAATTATGTTAATTTTATGTCTTAATCACGGAAAGCTTTTTTTTTCATTGTGAATGAATATAAGTTAATATAAAAAGAGAATAAAAAAGAAAGGTATACCTACAACAACATCTTTAATTATCGAAAACTTAAATCAGCATGAATTTTGATTTTCTTTTTAAAAAATATAATATATATATATATATATATATTTTTTTTTTATTAAAATTCGTGTCTTCTTGATATTAACGTACAGATATGTACATACCTTGCACTATTGGAGCCTTTTTTTTTTTTTAATTTTTTTCGAAATTATTTTTGCGAAATTAAATAAACTTTCTTCACAGTCAATAGAGTTCAAATTATTTACATTTCAAATTAGCTTCACCTATAAAATACTTTAAAAGAAAAAAAATCTGTATGTTCTAAATTTAAATGCTAAGCTTTGATTTTTAATTCTCATTGCCTAATTATTTATAAGAAATTTTTTTTTTTATTTTACCAAGTTTATAAATAATGAATATTCAATTTTAAATTCTATTTACAAAAAAAAAATCAAAAATCCAACAATTGTTTAACTTAATCGCGTTACCAATTTAATTCACAATGGTGATAAAATTTGATGTTGGTGAAAATTTATATATTTCAATATTAATATTCTGTAATTTTCTAATGAAAGTTTCTTTCAAAAGTATAAAGTATGTTATAATTTTAAAGTTTTGCGACAAACACCAGCTATAACTTAGTTAGTATCTAATTCTCAAATATCAGACACAGTATATCCAATCTTTTTAGGAAAAAGTTTATTTGTTAAAAAAAAAGTTATTAAAATTGATTGAGTGATTTCACCCGAGAGCTAAACAAATAAAAAATAATTTTAAAAATAACCATATGGTCAATGAATGTAAATTTAAATTTAAATTTAAAAAAAAAAATAAGATTTTTCTACAGACTTGACCTTAAAATTTGTTCAGCACAAATTATGCAAACTTTTTAACTTCTATTTATTATTCAAAATAGTTTTTTTTTTTCGCTCTAATAAATAAATTCTTTTCATTAAATAAATTTTAAGTTCAAGAGGTTTTCTTTTTTTCTTTTTCTTATTATTATTTTTTTTTACAATATTAAAAGGGTCCAAACTTTTTTTAACGCACTCATATGTAGGTATAATAGTTAAAAAAAAAATTACTATATACTTTGGAACTTTGTATGATTTGCATGAGATAGTATTATTACTTTTTATATACTGACCAAAATAGATATAAAAGAACATTGCCTTAATTATAATTTTATGAAGGGAATGTTCAACTGTGGGATAAGATTACCACAAAAACAATATTTAAATCTACAAATATTATATTCCAGTACAGCTTACTTCATTAGATATAATCACAAGGTTAAATAGAAACCTAAAGAGAGCTGAAATAATATTTTTCTTGACTGTATTTGTCAATAATCGCTAAAAATAAGATTGACGAAAAAAGATTAAAAGAGAAAATAATTTTAATACTGATATCGTGTTTACAACAAGACAATCATCACATTTCTGCAATATAGTAGCCAAATGTTCGAAATAGAAAGAAAAAAATTTGTAGTAATTTATAGTCATTAAACAAAAATCATATTCAATCATTCAATCTTTCAGTTTTTTTTTATTACTTAGCTGTCCCTATGGTGATGATGGCACACAAAATTAAGGTATAGAATAATAACTAAATATTAGAAAGTTTGCCATAAAAAAGATTTGGTATTGAATAAAAAAAAATTATGTTATAAAATCTTATAGAAAAGAAATTTTTTTTCAATCTTACAATCAACTAACCATTTTATTCAATGTTGGAGTTTTTTTCTCTTAAATTCAATTTATCATAATTTCATCTTCTTTACGCTCTAATTTTTTTTTCTTGCTTCAAAACTAATTCTTAATCCCGTTTCATATAAAGTTTCCTTACAAAACTAAAAAGATTATAAAATATAATTTTGTGAATGCAAAATCTGTAAAGTTTAATCGTCGATGTTAAAAAAAAAAAAAAATAAAATACTTTTACACTTTTTATGTCTCGGAATTAATTGAAAATGTATTAAAATTTTCTGAATAAAATTTTACGGTTTAGTTATGGAAATTAAATTTAATGAAAAATAATATAACACTATTAAGATTTATGTAATACAAAAAAATATTAAGCTTGTATGTTTATATAATATTAAAGCTGTTTTGCGCTTAAGGCAAAAAGTATAAATATAAAATAAGTTCAACAATGAAAATTATATATTTGGTCAATTATTTCGTTGGTGGTGTGATGTTCACAAACTTCATTTACTTACATAAAATTTTTGCATATGATTCCCAATAGATTATCAGTACCATGAGAGGTCTTATAAAGATATAAATATAACCAAAAGAAATATTAATAGTTAAAATTAAAAAACGGATTTAATTACGTTAAAACAAATTAAGCATATAAAAGAACATTGGGCAGTCGAGATAAGCCGAGTTCATTTGAGTGATTCCCCAAACTTAAACTGTGAACAAATTTTTATGCCTTGATTTTTATGCCGTGAATTTTCCCTAACACTACGGTTGACTTAGTAAGTGAAAAAAATTCCAATGATCTTACCATAATCGAAATATATTAAAAGATCACTTCGGTACAAAATCTAATAATTTTTGTTAAAATAAGAGTGTTGTGAAATAATTCAAATAATTATTAAAAGAAAAAATAACTTTAAATTATCAAGATATTTTTATTTAAAACTGCATGACTGTTAGAAGAATCCTTTTGATGAATCAATATGTAGCAGTTAAGCTTAATCATATCATAGAATAATAATCGTGACTTATATCGGTTTTAAAGTATGCTATTAGTTTTTTGATGATGTCAAATAAAAGTTCCAAATTTATCATTTCTGAACAATTCGCAGAAATTCTAACAACCAAATATCCTATACCACAACGTCAACAATATTATTTAATTTACTGTGTTCCAGCAGATTAAAAAAAAAAATATTGTTTCCATATTGTTGATAGTGAAATTTTATACTTTAGTTTTTATTTTTAAATTTATGTCATTGCGTCTTAAGTTGTTTTTCTTCTTTGCGCGCGTCAAAAGAATTTCAAATATTTTTATATCTTCTATATACAATATATATACGCAAAAAAGAAGTAAATGTGTCTTTTTTTTATTACAATGCTGGTGTTAAAAATAAAAAAAAATACGAAAAATATAAAACGCCAACCAAGTATACTTGGTCAAGGGAAAATTTAAAGTTCATCATAAAGAATTTGACCCCAAAAACTTCTTTACTTATTTATTTATAAGAAAATGAGATCAGTAAGTAGTAATGGAAAATATTTTAACGTCGATTATTTGAAAAGTTTTATTCAAATTGTTTTACTTATTCTGTTTTTTTTTTCGTAATGTCAAAAGTGGAACTTAGTTATAATTGTTGATTTGTAAAAAAAATATGTTCATATAATAAACATATGAACTTTCTTATGTTTGAAGATTATTTCAATCATTTCTGTTCAACATTGATTTTGAAATTATGTAGTTGTCGAGATTTTGGGCTTTTTAAATCTCTATGTACTTCAAGTTACAATTTCTTTAGCAAAAAAAATATATTTAAAAATTTAATTAGACAGCAGCTAGACTCAATATTCTCGCACATTTGCGTACCTCGCGCTCGTACATATTCTCAAGCAAGTATATTGATTTTTTAAGGATTAAAGAATAAAATTGACCTTAATTTCCAGCCAACACATTTGTACTATCATTTTACTTTCAATAAAGTATATAATTCAAATTGTACTCAAAATAATTTTGTTTACGCGTGAGTTTTCATATATTTTCATTCATTGACTTCTTTATATTTTTGCATTTTATTATTTATTAATTCTGTTTTTTTTTTCTTGCTAACAAAACTGTTATAATTAAATCGTTAATGTTTTATTTAACCGTTATTTAATATAAATTAAAAAAACACTAATTGTTATAATACGTTTTTTTTATTATTATTATTTATTTGCATATAAAATACAACTTTTTTTATAGATAAAAACAATTTTTATTTTTTTTTTTTTTTGAATAAAAATCAATTTGTTCATCGAACCATTTCTTTTATTATTGTTAAAAAATGCTGAAAAAAAAAATTACATTATATTTTCTCAGTTAATAAAAAAAAAAAAAAAAATTATGTTAATTTTATGTCTTAATCACGGAAAGCTTTTTTTTTCATTGTGAATGAATATAAGTTAATATAAAAAGAGAATAAAAAAGAAAGGTATACCTACAACAACATCTTTAATTATCGAAAACTTAAATCAGCATGAATTTTGATTTTCTTTTTAAAAAATATAATATATATATATATATATATATTTTTTTTTTATTAAAATTCGTGTCTTCTTGATATTAACGTACAGATATGTACATACCTTGCACTATTGGAGCCTTTTTTTTTTTTTAATTTTTTTCGAAATTATTTTTGCGAAATTAAATAAACTTTCTTCACAGTCAATAGAGTTCAAATTATTTACATTTCAAATTAGCTTCACCTATAAAATACTTTAAAAGAAAAAAAATCTGTATGTTCTAAATTTAAATGCTAAGCTTTGATTTTTAATTCTCATTGCCTAATTATTTATAAGAAATTTTTTTTTTTATTTTACCAAGTTTATAAATAATGAATATTCAATTTTAAATTCTATTTACAAAAAAAAAATCAAAAATCCAACAATTGTTTAACTTAATCGCGTTACCAATTTAATTCACAATGGTGATAAAATTTGATGTTGGTGAAAATTTATATATTTCAATATTAATATTCTGTAATTTTCTAATGAAAGTTTCTTTCAAAAGTATAAAGTATGTTATAATTTTAAAGTTTTGCGACAAACACCAGCTATAACTTAGTTAGTATCTAATTCTCAAATATCAGACACAGTATATCCAATCTTTTTAGGAAAAAGTTTATTTGTTAAAAAAAAAGTTATTAAAATTGATTGAGTGATTTCACCCGAGAGCTAAACAAATAAAAAATAATTTTAAAAATAACCATATGGTCAATGAATGTAAATTTAAATTTAAATTTAAAAAAAAAAATAAGATTTTTCTACAGACTTGACCTTAAAATTTGTTCAGCACAAATTATGCAAACTTTTTAACTTCTATTTATTATTCAAAATAGTTTTTTTTTTTCGCTCTAATAAATAAATTCTTTTCATTAAATAAATTTTAAGTTCAAGAGGTTTTCTTTTTTTCTTTTTCTTATTATTATTTTTTTTTACAATATTAAAAGGGTCCAAACTTTTTTTAACGCACTCATATGTAGGTATAATAGTTAAAAAAAAAATTACTATATACTTTGGAACTTTGTATGATTTGCATGAGATAGTATTATTACTTTTTATATACTGACCAAAATAGATATAAAAGAACATTGCCTTAATTATAATTTTATGAAGGGAATGTTCAACTGTGGGATAAGATTACCACAAAAACAATATTTAAATCTACAAATATTATATTCCAGTACAGCTTACTTCATTAGATATAATCACAAGGTTAAATAGAAACCTAAAGAGAGCTGAAATAATATTTTTCTTGACTGTATTTGTCAATAATCGCTAAAAATAAGATTGACGAAAAAAGATTAAAAGAGAAAATAATTTTAATACTGATATCGTGTTTACAACAAGACAATCATCACATTTCTGCAATATAGTAGCCAAATGTTCGAAATAGAAAGAAAAAAATTTGTAGTAATTTATAGTCATTAAACAAAAATCATATTCAATCATTCAATCTTTCAGTTTTTTTTTATTACTTAGCTGTCCCTATGGTGATGATGGCACACAAAATTAAGGTATAGAATAATAACTAAATATTAGAAAGTTTGCCATAAAAAAGATTTGGTATTGAATAAAAAAAAATTATGTTATAAAATCTTATAGAAAAGAAATTTTTTTTCAATCTTACAATCAACTAACCATTTTATTCAATGTTGGAGTTTTTTTCTCTTAAATTCAATTTATCATAATTTCATCTTCTTTACGCTCTAATTTTTTTTTCTTGCTTCAAAACTAATTCTTAATCCCGTTTCATATAAAGTTTCCTTACAAAACTAAAAAGATTATAAAATATAATTTTGTGAATGCAAAATCTGTAAAGTTTAATCGTCGATGTTAAAAAAAAAAAAAAATAAAATACTTTTACACTTTTTATGTCTCGGAATTAATTGAAAATGTATTAAAATTTTCTGAATAAAATTTTACGGTTTAGTTATGGAAATTAAATTTAATGAAAAATAATATAACACTATTAAGATTTATGTAATACAAAAAAATATTAAGCTTGTATGTTTATATAATATTAAAGCTGTTTTGCGCTTAAGGCAAAAAGTATAAATATAAAATAAGTTCAACAATGAAAATTATATATTTGGTCAATTATTTCGTTGGTGGTGTGATGTTCACAAACTTCATTTACTTACATAAAATTTTTGCATATGATTCCCAATAGATTATCAGTACCATGAGAGGTCTTATAAAGATATAAATATAACCAAAAGAAATATTAATAGTTAAAATTAAAAAACGGATTTAATTACGTTAAAACAAATTAAGCATATAAAAGAACATTGGGCAGTCGAGATAAGCCGAGTTCATTTGAGTGATTCCCCAAACTTAAACTGTGAACAAATTTTTATGCCTTAATGTTTTTTTTTTAATAATTTATCTAATTTATATTTTTAGCATTTTGATAAGATATAAATGATGACGAGTTGATTTGTTATCAGAAATATTAATTTCGAAAGTCTAGTTCTTCACTTTCTTTATTAATTAATTAATTATAATATCACTATTTGTCAATTTCAAAAATAAATTTTTTTTTCATATATTAAAAATTAAAAACTTTATGATTTCAATTGAATTAAAAGTTAGTGCTGAGTTGAAGGAAACAATGAATCAACAAAAATATTCTAAAATGTACCTATAAATTTATTTGAAAAATTATTCCGAATCATGAAAACAGTTTTTTTATATAGTCTCAACTTAAAATAGGAAATTTGTCAGTTGGATTTTTTTAGAGCACTTAGGTTAACAACTCAATTAATTTGTAATTACAAAAATATTGTTTAGTTATGGATATTATTGAAACATGAACAAACATTCCATAGACAAATAGTTTATCTACTAAAAATAACAAGTAAAAAACCACAACTTTAACAAAAATAAATAAAGCGAATATTATTATGTTGTCTCTTTGTAATCAATTTCTATTATATAGTAATGCCTTCGTTATTGATTCTGATATAAATAAGTATGTCTCTAATATAATGGTACACTATATGGAATTATTTTTATATTTATCTAATTAGTAATTACCTATTCATATAGTGGTAGTGTCAATTAAGTATTTCAATAAAAAAAATTCCCATATTTTTAAAGAACCAAATACATACTTACAAATCACAATAACAGAATTTCATGGAAAAAATTGTGTAATTAAAAAATTTTTTTTATTACTTATTTTAATAGTTTTTTTTTTTAAATTAAATCAAATAAAATATCAAATAAAATAATAGTTATCTAATTTCAAAAAGCAATTTATTGTATAGGAAATTAGAATAGATAATATAAAATAAGATTTCATTATAGCTCTCAATGTTATTGTGGGTAAATTTTATTTTTTCCTATTTAACTTAAGTGTGGTAATCGAATACTTAATATTATAATACCTATATTAAATTTATAAAAGAAATGTTGGTTTTTTTTTTTCTCTAAAACCTCAAATGGTATTTCGTAATAAAGATAAAAAAAAAAAACTTTTATTAGAAGAAATTTTATGATCGAATAAATACTTCGGTAATTACCATGAAATGGGGTATTCAAATAATTTTTTTGTAGATCATTCATTGGCGTTTTCATATATTATTAGAAGAGAAATTCTTTTTCTTCAATTTTCATTAGAAAATAATCAATATAGAAAGAAATTTGAATAAAAAAATTAGATGTTTTAACATCTGTCTTGTCGTATACTTTATTTTTTTTAATTATAATGTATACATTATGTAAGTAATTAAAAATCAATTTGTTTGAGGAAATTTTTCAATAAACAATTAAAATCTCATTTCGTTAAGGCATAAGTTAGGTTTCTATTAATTCAGTATTATATTAGCTTCCAACATAAATAATCAAAATCCACCAATAACTTTCATGTGTCTAATTTTTATCAAAAATTCTTAAATTAAATTTTCTTCTAATTGAATTTTTATTCGTTTCCGTGTTTTAAAATTTCAATAAATGAATGCATAATAATTTTTAATTTATCGCAACTATTTTCTAATGTCGTCATAAATCTTTATTTTTTTTAATTTTTTTTTAGTTCTTTAGATTCTAATACTACACTATCAGAAAATTTAAGTTTTTTATTATAACTTTTTTCCTTGAACATTATCATTTTTTTTTTCTGTATGTGAAAATTCTCATGTTTTGATAAAACAGAAGAAATAACGTGGATACTTATAATACATTATTGTTATGGTACCTACATTATAGAACTAAGATAGATGTTATATTGTAATAATTACTTTATTAAAAACAAAAAAGTTCTTGAAAATGAAGTTAGGAAATATATTTTAAAATCTTTTGCTACACACATAAATTAAAACGATAATATTAAAAAAAAATCTATTTGGCGCCAAAAATCATTGATGCCGAACGAATTTACCACTTTGAGTTATTTTTTTTTGTATTAAGGTAAGTACCCATTTTTTCAATTATTTTATATTGAATAATTGTTTATGGAAATAAATTTTATTTTACTGACAAATTATAAATATAAATTTTTTAATAATTTTTTTTTATCTGATGCATGTAAATTAATTTTTTTTTGAAATATAAAATACTTCTTAACCGTCTTAAATTATGCTATTGGCATTATATTCAATAGATATAGGGATAAAGTGTGTTATGGTATTCTCTTCTGATTATTATATTTTTATTATCCTCTTGGGCCATTTTTATCTGTAATATTATTAAAAAACAAAAAAAAAACTAGGTGGAAAATAAAACAAAACGCTTAATTTAATTGATTAAAGGATTAATTCAAAACAAAATTCCAGTTCGATGAGGTATAATAAATTCTCATTATTTTTTTAAACAATGGGAAAACCTCAGTCTATAAACTTTCATTTAACAACTATTACAATTTCTTCTTAAACTATATACTTTTTTTTTTTTAAATATCAGTATATTGGTTTTCATTTAACACTATGTATATGCAATTCGAAGCAATTATTATTAATCTACAGAAAGAAGTACCTACATATTTTATAATAGCTTAAAATTTATTATTTTGTGTTTTCATCATTTAAACTTTTTTTTTCTTCTTTAAAACATTTCATCTTCATCAAACAGCTGCAAGGTGCAAAACAATAATTTAACATTATGATGTTGTTTTTTATTATAATTTTACTTAACAAAAAAAAAAAAGAAGATAATTATATTTAATAATAATTAAAATAGAGTTATGATTTTTGCTCTTTGATCTCACTTTAGTGAAATTTTTATTATGCTACCAATTAAATTTAATTATTTTTTATTTTAATTTAGTTAAAAAGAAAAGCATGCCGAACTCTACTTTATTTATTTTTTTTTTGTTTTATTATCATCATAATAATTATCAAAAGTTGAACAAACCTATGTAGAATATAAAAAAAAAATTGTAGAAAAAATTTTGCACTTAAAGACACAATAGATTAAAACTTATTTTATTTAGATTATTTTTTTGAAAAAGTTTTTCTATATAGTTATTAAAGTTTTCATTTAATGCATTTTCATTCCGAATATATATAAATGATTAATTGAAGTTTCTTATATTTTAATAATTTGTAGGAAAATGTAATAAATTAAAACATTTTGTTATCTTAAAAGTTTGTATTTCCATTTTTTTTTTTAAATTCATATTTTTATAAAAATATTTGAACAGCTTGAACAAAAATTTGATCTTTTGATACTCCTATATAAAACAATGAGTCACAATATAGTTAAAAATAATAGAAATATGTACGTAATATATATAAGTTATATAGTATGTACTTGTACTGCATAAAGAAAAATAAAATTAAGCATTCAAAAACCAGAAATAGAAAAAAAAATTAATCTGTCCAAATGCCATTTATCACTTTCAATTGTCATAATTTCAACATATTAATTAATAGTTTATTGTTCGAAAATTTTAAAATAAAAGACAATTTTATTATTTTTTTGACTTTAACAAAAATAATCCACGCAAATCTTTTTGATATCTTTATTAGTTTCATTGAAATAATTTTTTTCAATTATATATTTCAAAAACAAATAAATGGCAATTTGATATTATTATTAGTTAGTTAGTTTTTTTTTATATATTTTGTAATAATAAAAAAATATATATATTTATAAAAATATTAAAAATAAGTTGAGAAAATATTATTTTAATTATGTAATTTTTTATTAAAATATACTTAATATTAAGTTACGAATATACATTGTATAATTTTAATAAATAAAATTTGAACAAAATTTGAGTTTTTTTTTTAATTTATCTGCCCCAAATTTGTCCACAATCAAATTCTATTTTGGTGTCAAAAAAAATAATTATTTGTTATAGATACCATTATTTCAAAGATAAGACAATTTCTTATAGAAAATTTTTTGATGGATATTATTTAAATAAAAATCGATTATTAATTCTATTATATTAATATAATAAAAGTATATTTATATATATTTTTTATTCCAACATTATAGATTATCTTTTAATATTCAAATTAATAGTTCATTAATATTATTTTATTATATTGACTACTAATATAGTTTTTGTTGTTGAATATGAAATCGATATATTGTTGTTTTTTGTTTCAATTTATAAGTTAATTATTTGTTTGAAGCATTACAAACATGTGTTTTTTTTTTGTAATAAAATTTCAAAAGAATTATTAAGATATATCAATATTAACAATATTATTATGTAAAAAATGTATTATTATAAATAAATTATATTGAATCAGATTTATTTTCACATAATTAAACTGTATACTTAAAATATATCTTCAGAAATTGCAATATCAGTGAATAAATTTATTCAAACGAAAGATAATACAGAAATATGCACAAATTTTTGTTTTTAAGAAATAAACAGTAAACTATAAAAGTTTAATGAAATTTACGATAAAAATAAAAGAAAGAGCTAGGGAACATTTTTATGAGTTGCTTACTTACATTAAGTATTTTTGTAATAATTTGATAACATATCGATTGATTAAATGATAATAATTTTATCTATAATTTAATTTCATCATAACTGATTGCGTCATAAAACTCAAATTAATCAATAAAAAGAAAAGTTAATGTTTTTACATGTGTAGCACTTACACAAGAAACACGTTGTTTGAATTATATAAGTATTTTGTTAGTTTTTGGTTAATATTGTTTGACTACGAGTACAGCTCTTAGTACATACATTTATTATTCCTTCTCAATACTAATATGTATGATGAAATATTTAATTAAAAATTATAATTAATTTAATATATAATGTTTTATGTTGTTAAACTTTAATGTGTGCAAATTGCATTTTTATATTAATTTTATTTCGTCTTGAATTCCAAAGTTCAAGATGAGACTCAACGTCATTTGAATTATTTTATAGAAAATTTCTTGTAAAAAGTAATTAAAAATATAAAATAAAAAAAACTGTGGAATAATATTTTACGTTCTGTTCTTATTTTACGTAAAATTATTTTCTTTTTCTAACTGAATTCATGACATAAATATCTAATGTTTCTTCTACATAGATTCATGTTATACCTATTATTATTAAATTGAGATCAAAAGAAACTGAAATAAAAACCATATAATGAAAATCACTGACTATTATTATGATTCTGTTAAGAAAAAAAAATGATTCACTTTCAGTATAGCTTAGTGAAATTTCTTTTCACATAAAACATAAAATTAGATACAACCTGTAGCAAGTTTTATTAACATATATTTTACATCAAGAAAAAGATTTATTATGCCATTTTTTAAATTGACACTGTAAACTTTTATAATAAAATTAAAAATGTTTTAGATCAGATTAATAACAAAGCAATTTTTTTAAAAAAAATTAATATAAAAAAAAAAATTGTAGAGAAATAAAGAAATATTTTTTTTGTTGTAAGAAAAAACATGATAGAATATTTTCAATTATTTTATATTTAAGCATATATATGTATGCTTTTTATGCTGATTAGAAAGTAGTTTTAAACATAAAAATTAATTTTTACATGACTCAATGATTTTGTTATTATTTTGGTGGGCTTGCTGCATTTTTTTTGTAATAATTTAACAATCGCTTTTGTTCAATTAGCACAAACATATGAAATCATTACTATCATTGAACATTGCAATAGGCATAAAATTTAAAGAGAAAATGATAAAATCATAAAAATTTATATTTTATCCTTAAAACTGTTTTAAAACTCCAGTTGACAGAAGTTAATTATTTTTGGAACTATATATATTATAAATATTTTTAATTTAACAGCTCTGCCCGTAATAAAGTTTCTATAATAATATCGGGGAAATTTTTTTCACTTTGCTACGTAGATGATTCATAATTATAGCCGCTTTAATCAAAGATACTCTGTTTGGTTTCAAGTGTTGAAAATAAATTTTTATTAGTTTCTTTGTTTACATAGATAAATTTATTGTGCAAAAAATAAAAGCACAATTTTTGATTATTTCACTATCTTGATAAGCTCGGCAGGTTATCAATTTAATTATAATTTTCTTATCTTTCTGTATACATACAAAATCATAATAATAAAAATTTCGTAAAATAAAGCAAAAATTAAAGTGTCAAATTTTAGCAAAAAAAAATATAAGTACTTAATTTTTTGAAGGTGATATTTCCGACAAAATATGATGACTAAAGCTTAATTTATGTTCTAATTTTAATCTGAAAATCGATAAAAATGTTAAATGAAAATTAGGAAGTTGTTTATTCAGTTGAGTTTTTTTTAATAATAATCCCTCACCTTTTAAAAGATTTAAATTATCGATCGATAACGTATAGTTAAATTTAGAATAAATAAAATTGTAGTTTCACAAAAGAGCTCAGTTTACTTTCTGATAAAATAATAAAATAATTAATGGAAAAAAATGTATCAAAAAATTTGCGAAATGTTATAAAAATTTATTTCAAAATTAATTTAAAAAAAAAATTTTTCTAATAAAATAATTCTATAATTAAATATATATACATAATATTAATTGATTTTTAACTCTTAATGCGTTAGATAAATTAAAATAAAGATTAATATTTTATTCATTAAATTACAAAATTTTCTCAAAGAAACTAAAGAGTTAGTTAATTAAATCATATTAGAAACGAAACAGAATTACTTAAATAAAGTTAATGGATACAAATAAATATAAAATTAATGAAACAAACATTTTTTTTTAAATATATAAAAATTAAAAATAGTCTTCATGTATTCCAATCGATCATTAATTATTAAAGTTATATGTTCTGAAATATCTTTGTATTTGTTCTTTTCCTTTTTTAGTTTTCATTATTTTGTAATCTATTCTGGATAATATTTATTTTCTGATTAAAATATTATAAAAGAATTGACACTGAATGTAAATTTAAATAATTTTGAATAAAATATTTTGTAGTGAAATTATACCAAGTGGAATTCAGCAAGTGGAATTGCAACCTTGTGAATTTATGTTAAGTGAAATTGTGAATGAAATAGACCTGTGTCTAGTGGAATCGGCCGGTTACCTCTTAATTAGTTATTGAAAATTATAAAATATATCAATTCAAAAATTTCTAAAATATTTTAATAAATTTTAGCAGATATTTAATTTTAATTATAATTTTAATTTATTATTGTATATTGTACATTAGCTCTATAAATAATCACACAGAAAAGTGTAATGTTATTATTAAAGAATTTTTTGACTGCAACATATTTAGTGTATAAATAAAATCAGTTTCTTTTCGACCGCGATACTATTTTGAACTGATACTATTTTGTAACTCATATGATTATTTTATTTTCATTATGAACTGATGTTTGTACCAAAAGCTATTTTCAGACTTTAATTACTCAATTAATTATCCACATTTTACATCCAAAGAATTGAATTTCGACATTTTCTTCAAACCTTAGACTTAATAATTGAAATATTGGAAAATTGATATAACAAGTTTTGCTTAACTTAAACTCGATTTTGTTTTGCTAACCATATATCTGAAACTCAGGTTTATCGAAAAATTAAAGTATTTAGTGCACTACGACCGAACATATTCAATTATACAAATGAAATATCAAATATTTTTAATCAATAAGAATTTTTAATCGTTTGCCAAATAATAAATTATAAAAATTTTAATGAACCTCAGTTTCAATATAAACATTATACTAATTGAATACTCATGATTTGCTAATTAAAAATATTTAAGTTAATTTAATTTAAACCAAGAATTTTCCATCGCATGAATAAATATGTACATTAGCTATGACATCTGCTAATTAATAGTTTAATTAGGAATTTTAGGAATTTTGGTATTTATTTATTTATTATCATAATTATTAACAATCGATCACATTGCCAACTTTTTATTAACAGAAATTCCAAATTTGTCGAAAAATTTCAATTTTTATTTCTAAGTTAATACCGTAAAAATAAAGACATTAACCGAATTTTGGAGGCTTCAAGAACTCTCGACGTTTCGCGTCCCGACCCAAAGGTACATATATAAATGAAGGAAACAGCTGCTGTTATCATATTTTTGACCAAAATTTGTAAAGTTATGGCAAGTTTTGTATTTTCCTTTTCGTCGTGTTCGTGTGGTGGAATACATCTTTTTATTCGCAAGAGTACATTATCATTTTAAAGACAATTTAATATATTGCCATAATTTTAGCACTTTGATTTTGTCGTTGCAAAATAAAAATTATTGAAATTGCAAAAAAAAAAATTAAAATTGCCGTCAGTAGCAATTTATTTTTGCATTTTCAATAAATTTTCTAACACTTTTTTCTTTGCAGAGACAAAAATCAAAGTGCTTTCAAATGACTTTGAAATGATAATAATAATGGTAAATTTATGCGAAGCGAAAAAACATTTTAATTCAAACATTCCTTTAAATTTTGGGTATAAAAATGGAGATGGCAATGAAGCTATCTTTATCTCTATAACATAACAAAACGTAACCCTGATCCCAGAAAACAATTTTCCTTCTTAAGATTTTAAAGTTTAATTGTTTACAAAAAAATTAAATTATCGACATGATATTGATAATGAAAGTAAAATTTTAACATCTTTAAATAATATTGTTTTTGATCTTTAATGTTGGAATTTTTTTTTTTATTTTTTTTAATCCAATTAACAAAATGTTCAATTTTATTTTTATTCAACCTAAATACTGATGCAAAATAAAAAAGTTAACGAAAAACTAAATATATATTCAGTCTTGAAATAAACTTCATTTGGCACAGACAAAAAGCATAACACATTAACGTTAACCTGATTTGTTTTCGATTAAATATATATAAAAAAAAAATTGTTTGCAATTTCTTTTGCTATTTTCTTTTTTTCTAATAATAAAAAAAAAATAATAATAATAAAAGTCATTAAATTAATTAATAGTGTTGTTATCAATAAAAGATATATACGGTTATTTATAGTATACTTAAAGATACTATAATAAAACGTATTTTTAATGACAGGTATTGATAATGTAAAAAAAAAAAAATTGATAATCTAATAATAATAAAAACACTGGAAAAAATTGATATATAGTTTAAAAAAAATTTATAAATCAAGAAAATTAAATCTTTTACGCTTGTGTACCTCTGAATTCAATTTCAATTAAACATTAACCATTAAACGATTTCAACGTATATATTTTTTCAATAAAAGATTAATTGTTATAAATTTATTCTTTTCTTTGAATTTATTACACCAATTAAGTAATAAAACTTAAATTCTAATTAATAATTTTTGTTCATTAAAGCGAATTTTTATTTTATTTTTTTCAGTGAAACATTTTTTATGAAGTTTTTTTTTTTTTTTTACTATGATTTTATTCGTTTACGCGAAATGTATTTGTAAAATAAAAGAATTTTTATAATCCAAAATAGCAAATATTTTTATTTAAGATTATCCACAGATAATCCACATAATATTTAGACATTCGAAAAATGTTAATGAAATAATATTGTTCTAAAAAGAAAAAAAATAGTTTCACTCTAAAAGAATTATTTTGAATTTAAAGAAAATAAATATTTTGAGAAATTCTAAAAAGAGGTTTTTTTAAGCTATAAAACTTTCAACTAACCCAAAATTATAGCTATTATATATATTTGGATAATTATAATAGTATTTGTGATAAAATTAAGGGTAAGTTATATTTTTATTTTTTTTTGTGCATATATTAATTAATATTTTACTATGTCAGAAGACCTAATCAGCAAATAGAAAATTTTATAAAAACAAAATTCTATTTGGAATTTTGGATAAAATAATATTATAAAATGTGTAATTAATTTTTTTTTTAAACTACCTACATCTTATACATATCAATTGAGTTGACATTTTAGTTAAATATTAATGGAATATATCAATAAGATCAAAGTACAAACTCAGCCGCCACAAAAAAGTTTCTATAAATCAATTTATTAAAAACCACATAATTGAAACCTTAAGATAAGTGAATAACCTCTTTCTATGAATATTATTTTCAAAATAATGCAATGATATTATAAAAAGACAAATATTTGACGAAGAAAATCTTATATGTAAACGCATCTTCTTTCCTAAACAATGAAATTATGTACAACATATATAAATATCTTATGAAAACATAAATTTCAAAAAATTTACAAAATCAAATTAATGTGAGAAAAATAATTTCCATTCATAATCTTTTACTATTTTTTTTTTTCATAAATTATTATATTTTGAATGAATTATGAAAATAAACAAATTATTTACCTTAAAAGTATGAGGTTTTCAAATAAAAAAAGATAAATTTAAATGATATTTTTTTTAAGAAATGTATAAAAATAAATTATTAATGTTATCACGTTATTGTACGTCTTTATAAATAATAAAAATTCAATTTCAAAGGATTTTGCGATATTAAAGCTGATTCTGCAACTCATTCAAACAATGTTTTTGTTTAGGTATTTTGACATTGATATGTGTGGATTTTTTTTTGTTGAAACATTAATATTTAACCAAAAACATTAATGAAGGTATACTATTTGAATACTTTTACAATCGAAAAAAAAATTTTTTATGGAAAGAAATTAAAAATTTAACATTTTTTGACGAGAGTACAACGTTATTTTGTGAATTTTATAAAGGCTATAAATTATAAGTCAAATCTCGATAAAGTTTAGAAAATAAAACTACCCACCTACCTCCATTCTTAAAAAATAGAGAAAGATCGCAGATTACAACCAACTTTGTAACTTTATAGAAGTCTAAACAAAATTTGAATATGGCTTTTATTCAATAATTTTCTTAATTTATATCAATGGTGATATTAAAGAATCAAACAATAAACATTATTATGAAGGTTTACAAAAAGTAATACCAAAAATTTAAGTTTAGAAAAAACTTAATAATAACTTAATAAACTTAATAAAATGTTTCATGTTTTTTTTTATAGTAAACTTATATTTAAATTTAATTTACTAATCAATTGTTGTAATTTTAATAAACGAATTGTAATTTAAAAAAATAAAAATAATTTAATTTCATTTCCTTAATTTTGAAATTAGTAGTATGTTATAAATATATAATCAGTGAAACTGAAATTATCCGCATTCTATTTTAATTCATAATTATCGTTTTAAAAAAAAACCTTAACTTAAATTCAAGTTTCTTGTTCCGCTTTCCATTTGATTTCTATTTTGTGTCTTTTTTTTAGGTTTAAATACTTTTATTTCAACATAACTTCTTAATTCTCAGCTAAAATGATTCTTTGAAAGTCGAAATGTCGAACTTATACTTATACATACAATTCTTAAAAATAATGCATAATTTTTATTTTATTTTTTTAACACAAAGTGTTTTAATTTTTTAAGTGAGACTTTCTGATGATAAATTTAATGAAAAAGCCAATCAAAATTTTTACATGGAAATGTTATTTAAATGATTGAATACTTTAATTTGATATATTAGGGTTTGGGTTTTTAAAATAATTTTAATTATAATTTATAATTTGCATTAAATAAATATGTTAAAGATTATTTGAATTTAGAAGAAGCTGACAAAAAGTCATATCTTTACTAACTATTTCACTTAATAAGTCCTTTTTGACCTGACCATTTCACTTAATTTAATTGGACACTTGAGCTAGATTATAGTCAATTTTTTTTTGAACAACACTACATGACAAAAAGTTATATCAACTAAAAAAAAAGTAAATGCATAATAAATGTTCGTAGAAGAAGTGAAAAATTTATTCGGAATATTCGAAAGAAGAATTTACCCGTCAAGAATTAAGATCTAAACATATCTCATAAAATTCTCATCATATGATGTGGAGAAGAAAAAATTTAATTATACTATATTCCTTAAGTTTGCGAAGCTTGGGCTTTAAAATAATAAAAATTAAATCTATGTAAGCTCTCAATTTTTTTAATATGTAATAAAGACTGTGAAAGCAGTGGAATATTGGGAAAAGACAATTTTTAACAACATAATACATGTATATATTTTTCAAAGAAACTATATAATACACAGTACACACAGTATATTCTTTTAACTCGCACTAAATGTGATGATTTTATATATATACAATGATTAAAATCTTATAAGAAGATGAAATTCAAAGAAAATTTATGTACAGTTAAAATTTCTTCTAATAATATTATATTTCCAACTTCTTAATTTACTTAAAGTGTTTCTTATTTCTTGTGTTTGTTTTTTTCATTCTCTTTGTAATTTTTATTATTTTTTTTTTTTGAGGAAGTTATAAAACAGGGAATAGGTCAAGTTTTGTTAATGGATTTTTTTTTTCTTCATCTATATTTTACCTAATATATTTTTGATAGAATTTATATATAAAAAAAAAGAATATATTTATAATGATATCAGAAAATGGTAATGAAATTTAATGCGGTTAGAAAATATAAAAATTAACATTTTCTTCTGTTAGTATAGAATTGGTTTTAGATTACTATTTTTGTTTTTGTTTTTTTTAATGCTGTTTGAAGAAAAGCAAACAATTAAAGAATACATTATTATGAAATGTTATACCATAGGAGCTCTCTTACTGTTATTTTACAAAAGTTTAAAATTACATTACCATGAACTTTTTTTTTTTTTTATATATTAAAGATTAAAATAAAAACCCGATTCAACCGGAAATATTTTTTTAAATACCCTTATAATGAGTTTTAGATTATATAGAATTTCACAATATAATCGATTTTATTTTTATTTATTCAATAAGACAAGTAAATTGATAAAAAATAATTTGGTTTTGTATATATCCGAAGTCTTAACAATTTCTGAAGTTGGCCAGTTTTCATCGTATTTAATTTAGAACCTACCATATTAACGTGACAAAAAATGAAGTCTTGGTTTAGCAAAAACCTAATCCTAAAAAAAAAAGTTTAAGTTCAATTGCTAAATTTTTGTTTATTTTAGGTCTTTGCCAAGCACATACAAGTAAATGGAAGTCTTATTAGAGTTAATGCTAAACGCCATTATATTTAACTTTTTATGTTGTAATGTAACCGATTGAAATAAATAAGTTATCCAATATTAAATTATATAGTAAAATAAAAATTGATTAAAAATTAAAATTAATTTAAATTAATAGCACAAAAATACTGATCAATTTTAAATTTTTTTTTTCTTAATATATTTATACATCTGTTTTAATATTTACGCGCAAGATAAGCTTATTTACCACATTTAGTACAACAGAATTTTATAAAATATCAGGTCATATTTGTATTCAATAATATAAAGAAAATAAAATTTTTTAGTTAAAAAAATAAAAACGTATACGATAATTATAGGAGTTTCGAATCTAAGCGCAATAACTCAATATCGCGTGCAAAAAAACTAATAGTAAAATAATATTGATGATCAAGTCTTTCATCCTGAAGACTTTTAAGTCTTTTCAGAGCTCTACAGCCTTTATTTAGAAAACAGTTTTTCACAATATCATAATTATGATTATGATTTTTATTTATAACTTCTTATAATTAAGAAAAAATCTTTTGTGTTATAAATATGACTTAGGTAATTTGGCGGTAATAGAATGAACTTTCATTCTGTACAATTTCGCATAAGGAAATAAAATTTTCCCTTGAGTGCAGTGACTAATATAATTATATTTTTAAAGCGAAGAAAATTCAATGACAAGTATACCTATATAATGCAAAATTAGCATGCAAGAATTTTCCGCCTTCAAGAGGTGTGCTAAAAAATCAAAAAGATGAAAAATTCTTATACAGAAAATTTTATATTATAATAAAATTTTAATAAATGCGTAAAACTAGAACAAAATGAAAATAAGGTATAAATACGTAAATAAAAATAGTACATTTTTATTTTAATTCAATGTTAACTTAACTTGGGCTTATTATTATCTTTTCTTTATATGTGAACCATCATTTTTATATTGTACAATTTTTTTTTTTTTATAAATTAATTCAGCGCATGATTATCTCATTTTATTTTTTATTTTTTTTTCATTACACAATGTAGCATAATATTGTTTTTTTTTATTTTTTATTTCATGTTTTGTGGAAAAATGAACCTTAAAAGTGGTAGTTATTCGATGCACGCATATGATAATAACAAAAAAAAAGTTGTAATAAATAATTATATCTCTTTTTATATTACTAAATATGTATATACGTATAACTTTAAAGAATTACGTTTAAATTCATCATAATAATATAATTTTTTTTTTTTTTAATCATATGCAATATGTATTATTTTTACTCCAAGGACGGATTAAGACAAAAAAAAAATTATGTTGGATATAAGTGATCATAATTTTTGATTTAGTTTTTTTTGTTGACGAAAATATAACATATAACTTGTATTATTTCGTAAATTTTGACATTTTCTTGCCTCATTTAGGTTTTATATTATAAAGAAACTAAAAGAATGTGATTTTTATACTGGTAGATAAAAAACCTTCAGCTTCGGTAAAGCACATTAAAGATCTCAAATCGTTCTGTATACAATCTTTAACTTAGTCGACAATCTTTAACTAGCCGATGGTTTGTAATGAGAAGCTATCGGAATAAAATAATGGAGAAATACAGTAAAATAACGATTCAATAAGTTTTGTAGGGAAAAGTTACCATCATAATAAAAGATCAAATTTTTTTTATCTTTTATCTTAAATTTGTCTATTGTACATAATACCTAATATTTCAAAATTTCAATTACCAAAAAATTAATATATTTTTTTCAATCCATATTTGGCAAAAATAATTTGGGCAAATAGCATATGTATATGTAGTTTTTAAATTAATTTATAATATTCATGAGCCAAATAAACAAAATCCAACCAAAAATATGTAAAAAAAAACGAATATTATGTAAACTTTAATATTCAAATAACTACTACTGATTGTTGTAAAATATTTCAAAAAAATTAAACATTTACGTATGATGAATGCTGTATTTTAACACCTTTTCTTAAAAATTAACTACTTTTTCAATGCTCATGAAAATAAATAAAACCATAAAAATTAATAAAACCATAATAAAATAACCCCTATGTGTGTAGCTTCTGTTTGTTTTTTTTTTTATAATTTTATTGATATCATAGAGTTAGAATTAAAAATAACCTTATATATTAAAATGATTTAATTAATTTTTTTAAAGCAATTTATAATAAATTTATGATGCATTTCAGATTTCATCTGCGTATAATGTGTGGTATTTTAAAATATTTTAAAATATTTCAAAATAATTTTAATATAGCTTATGATAGTTTGGAAAAATATAAATCATCATTAAAATCTTTTAAGGTTATGATTTATATATAATAATTTTTTGGCAACCTTAAGAAATCAATAAAATTATAGTTATTATTATTTGCCTAGATGTAAAAAAGAAATAATGTATTTCTTTTTTTTTTTTGAATTCTTATACCCAGCATAGTTAATCATTGACATGTATAATTATTTGAACCAATTATAAATATATTATATACACATGAGATGCTATTAGAAATGTGTTCTGAAAAGTATGCTATCATTTTTTAATAAGATAATAAAAAAATAAAATTATAATAAATTTTTGCATAAAATAAGTTCACATCAATGGAATTTTTTAAATGGTTTTGATTATGCGGTTTTGATCAATTTATAAGATAGAATAAATTTAAGGATAAGAAAAGATAAAAACTTAGAAATATAAAATTAATTATGAAAACTTTAAGAAATAAAATATCGATTCTATAATTTATATTCTGAAAAATGAAATTGAAATAAATTAATTTTATTTATTACCTAAAACAATTAATTTGATTAAAAAAGAAAACCAAATGACTTGGTTACCACACCTTGTAAAAATTTATTTTTTAAACCAAGTATATATCAAATTCTTTCTCATCCAATTTAAAATAACATTTAAACTATTCCAATTAAATATAATATTAATGAAAATCATCTAAAACTTTATAGATATTAACTGAAATCTTACGTGACGTTTAAATACTCTTGTTAAAAGATTACAACATTTTTTTTTTGCTCATCAACTTTCTCTACGGGAAAATATTAAAACACGACTTATAAAATATATTTATAAAATTTTTTAGGGCTCATTATAAAAAAAAATACAATTTTTGGGAAATATAATTTTTTTTTTTTTGGGACAAAAATACATAAACTATAATAAAATATTTAATATTTCAAAAGAATTTTACAATAATATCCGTCACGATTCACGAAAACAAAAAACTTAAGACAGAAACTTTTCAAATTATTTTTTCTTTTACAATAAACTTTCTTCAAACATTTATATATTCTTCATTATAATGTTCTCAGAAATTTTTGAAATACTTAAAAATAAAATTTATTATAGCTAAATTGATAAATTAGTGTAAATAAATATATAAATAGGTTTCTGTATGACTGTAATATTTTTAACATAATTTGTTTAATCTTGTCACTTATAAACGTTAAGCCCAATTTCAAATCGTTATTTTCTTTTAATGAAAGTTAATTTTGCAATAATCAAATAGAATAAAAATTCTTGTGCCTTAAGATTTAAAGTCTTTTAGGAATAACTTTAAAACATACTTTTAAGATAACGAAAAGAAGTTCAATAAAAATATAAAAACAAAATAGGTTTTTCACCTCTGCCATTCAATATTCCTACATAACTTATAATTATTATTTTTCTAAAAGCAATAATTTAACCAATTAAATAAAAATTTATGAAATATGTTCAGAAAGAAAATAATTATTATAATTTTTCTTGTATTTATCTTCTTTCTTTTTATTTTTTTTCTTAGTTTACAAGGAAAATTAACCTAACGCGATGTGTAATTGGAATGTTTCTTTCCATAACGCAATCCAATAGACAAGTAGTTTTTTTCACATACTTATATTATGAAGAGATAGTTTACTACATATCGAGAGATAATTTTGTGACTGTACAAACAATCATATGACAAGTCTTTAAGTACATTTAAATAACTTTATATATAGTACCAAAAATATATTCTCTATAAAATCATAAGAAATAAAACCTTACATTGTGGGATTTTTTTTTCTAATTTTTTTTGATAACATTATAAAAGATGATAAACATTTGAATCAGTGATTTAACATAACTTTCGTTTTCGTTTTTTTATTATAATTTAAAAATTCTTTCAAAGAAAAAAGTGCACCTAATTAACTTTCTACATATTTTTAATTGCATAGAAAAGTTAAAATCTTTAAATTCAATAATATACTTATTTAAAAAAAATAAAATAAATATATTTTCCATTTTCATTTTCCCATGATCTTTATAACTATTTCGTTTTGTTACAAAAAAAAAAATGTAAACCGTAAATTAAAAAAAAAAAATATATCCCTTGAAATTTGAACTTTCTTATTTTGAGAAAAATATGCTTAATTAATTTAATTGTATCTAATCTTGAATCGCTTACATATTTTCTTTTGGTTTTTGAATAGTTTTTTACAATTAAATTAAAGTTCACTTTAAAAAAAAAATAAAAAAAATTATCTGTTTGGGAAAATATGAGCAAAAAATGCAAATTCTATGTAGGTACATAAACAAAAAACTAAATGAATAAAATCTAGTTATTTTACATAAGTATATAATTTTATACTTTGGCAGCAGCTTTTACTTTAATGAAATTGCTTATGCTAATTCACAGATAAAGAAAATTTGATTTCGATTTTTGTTTGATTTTATTACTTCAAAATATATGAACACTTGTGTATGATGTCCGTGTCATTTTTTTCTCGTCCGAGCTGACAAATACTGACTTATATTTGGATATGAAACTATTGTAAAGTACTAGATGTGTAATTAAGTTGTATAGGAATTACTTCCCAAATTAGCGATCATCTAATCTCGAGTTTGTTATTTCCTAATTATACACAAGATGTAAATTTTCCACTTCATAGAAAATTTGACGAATGCAAAATTAAGAAGATGCTATCTTTCTTAGTTTATTTTATTGTTTTACAATTTTTTTTTTTTTTGAAGCATTAAAAAAAAGAATTATCAATTTGAGGCAATCTTTAAAATAATTTGTATAAAAAAAAAAAGAATTACCTTAAAACACATTAAAAGACAATATTCCAAGAAAATACATAAAAAAGCTTCACAAGCTTTTAGCAAATTAAAAAAATTTTAGGCACATTATTTTTTTAATAAAAAATTATAATTATAATTTACAATATAACATAGTTCAATGCGCCTTATCTCTTAGATACAAGATACATATTCGATATTCAGTATAATAGAGTTACATTTTTTTTTGCTAATATGGAGAGTCATTTGCACAAACATTTAATTATGCTTCCAATGACAACATTACATGATGATGAGAGGAATATAAAAATCCCTGAAGTTCACTTGAACATTTTAAATAAATTTGAGGCAATGTAATCTTCGGAAAATTAATAAAACAATCGCTTGAAATCCGTAAGCTCAGTTTTGCCCAAATTTAGTTAAATATCGTGAAATAATACTAATCCTATAATTTTTTTTTTAAGTTCCTATGATGACTATTCGTTTAAAAGTTTAGCGGGAAAATTACTTAAATTAATTTTTGATGTTTTATTAATTATTAAAAATAAAATATCTCAAAAGTAGCCTTCTGGAGTTCATGAAGTTTCTTTTCATAGAATCAAAACAATTATGCTGCTTATAAAATTTTTGTTGTTTCTATCAAAAAAAATAAAAATAAATAAATCAAAACAAAACAGAGCTCTTGAATAATAATTTTTAATCCAACTTGTCAACAAAATTATTTTTTAGAAGATTAACGAATAATGCTTTATTTTATTTCTTTTAGGTGTATATCTAATAATTTTTAAAACGCTTACTCAATAATAAAAATAAAAGTTAAAAAAGCATTAGTTTTTTTTTTTTTTTTGCTGACACTAATGAAAACTTGCAATCTATAAAGGTAATTTCATTGTTTGATTGTTATTTTCATATTTTCAACAACAAACCAACCCAGTAATTTAGGTTAATTACATGTCAATGTTTTATTATTTTTTATTTTTTTCTAAGAAACAGGTCAAAACAAAATTTTATATATTTAAATTTATGAAAATTTTTAAACACTAACTAAGAGTTAAAGAAAATTCAATTATATTATTATTTTTATTTTTATTATTATTATTATTATTAACTAGAAAACTATTCTGCCACGAAAAAGTGAAATGATAAATTTGTTATGCCTTCTAATTTTTGTTTGGTCGGAAATTCAAATGAGGTTTGGTAAAATAAATAATAATATTGTTTTCTTTTTATAAAAATTATAATTTTAAATAATCTGAAAAAATTATAAGGGTCCCATATTTCAAATATACATACATATACATTAAGGCATTATAAAAACTTTCAGTTTTCTTAAAGCTTAAGACTGTTAAATGAAGTAATTATGCGTTAAATCAAAGAACTGTGAATTACATTAAAATACTTTGAATTTAGATTTTAAAATAATTTCGAAAAAATAAGACAATTTATATAATTTTATATGAATATGATGGTTTGTACTTTGTTGTATTAGAAATAATTTAAAGAACAACATTACATATAAATTCTTAAGAAATCCACGTAAAAAAAAATATTAAGATATTTTTTTTGAAGAATTGATGATGGACCAATTTTTCTATGGTCCCAAAATAATAAATTTAAAAAAGAAAAAAAAAATTTTATTACACAATTCAAATGAAATTAAATTTTATTTTGAACAAATAAGGTGATTAAAATAAATAAATTGCTTGTTATAATGTTTACATAATTTTATGTTTTTTTTTTTTAAGTTAATATACTAAGAGTTAATGTATGATGCTAACGTATAGCAGAGTTAATAAAAGCAGTTTGAAATATGTTACCAAAATAAAATTAAGTTAAATAGAAAACTTAAAATGTGCGAAATTAATTTATAATTTAAGTTTAATAAGATAAAATTTTAAATTATAATTTTTTTTAATTAAAATTTTAATTATTTAATATTTTAGAATAGATTTTACTATACTACAAAACATACTGTCACTTATGTACTGGTAGTTACTATCATCTAAGAGTATGATTGATAAAGATATAAGTAAAAATGTTTCTTGGTTCGAAATTTCCCACAACAAATTTTATAGTTGTTGGCTTTAAAGTTTAGATAACAGATCTGTGTTATAAAATATTGTATATCTGATGGTAATTTTTTTTAAACACCCTTTTTTTGAAATATTGTTCAAATAATCAAATTGTCAAATGAATTTTAAATTTAATTATTATTATTAATTTGACTGCAGTACTAACTGAATAGATTTTATATTCTTAGTAATATAGTATATTGTCATTGGCATAAACTCAAAAACAATTATATTTATATGCCTGATTCTGAAACTTAATACCTTTGAGTTTAGAATTTATCAATTTCATAATTTTATAAATTTACCTTATGCTGCCATCATGTCTATCTGATTTCACTCCTGACTGAACAGAAAGTAATTTAAAACTTCATAATTTTTTTTATATACATATATCTTACTGCAACATATTTTTAAAAAATATTTTTTTTAAATAAATTCATAAAGAAGACCTCTACAAAGACCGTAAATAAGCCTAAAAGTAAACAAATATACATATACTGTTACAAATTCATTAACTTTGACCTATAAATCAGTTTAACAATTTTCTTTATTGCTTTTATTCGCACTACTATGTTTAACTAACTTCCTGTAATAAAGATAAAGAGATTTTATTTGTATAATTTTGGAAAAAACTGAATTGGAATTATTATTAAATTGGAATATTCTGGCTGTGCAATCAATTTTTAACTTCAATCAATTTTTAAACTTTAGTCCAATCTTTTAAGATACATATAATATTATTGAATATTGGTATATTCTGGCCTGTATAATCAATTTTTAAACTTAAGTCCTATCTTTTAAATTTAAATATTTTTATCTCTATCTGATTACGAAAATAAAAAATGTATAATATACATACTATGAGCAAAATAAGTTGAATTTAATATTCTTATGATATAGGAAAAAACGACAACTATTTGAAAATTTATATTAAAATAATAATTTCTAAAGTATATATTTTGTTTTTCATTACAGAAAGACGATCCTCTGAAACGAATCCAAGAGGAAATAAATGAGGTTGCACGTCGTGAACGTGAGCTACGAGAAAAAATGCAACGTCTCCAAAATGAACGTGATGGAGGTAACACTAGCAATATTGGTTCGTTATTGGATGAAATTGATAGTACCACTAGTAACTCACCTACACCATCACATCCATCACATTCCCAAGAAGATACGCCTTCATTAGCATCAAGTGTTAATAGCAAAGAAAGTTTAGATGGTCATCATTCAGATGATTCTGGCATATCGGCATCTTCAAGTCCCATAAACGATATTCCGAATGTAAAAAAGTCAATTGAAACGAAATATATTCGACCAAATACCTATAATGTGATTGCCACATCCATTCCACACACACAGAAAGTACTAACACGTGCAATGTCTACTCCACAAATTTATCAACAACCGGGACCACCGCGGCGTATTCATGTTGGGCCCGCGCAAAAAGGTTTGATGCAAAGGTTTATCGCATCTAGGGGTAAAATTAGTAATGGACCAAATTCACCAAATGATAACCCTGAGTATCCAAGGCAATTTATTGGCATTCCAAATACCCCACCTATCATAGAACGTGATGTCGACGGTAAACCATTGAGACGTGGCTTTATTCCAGTTGAGGAAAAAATTCAAAGAGAATTGAAAGATTTGAAATGTCGTGAAAGTGAATTAAAACGATTGCGAAAAATAAGACAGTCACAACCAGATTTGTTGGACTCTATTGAGAATGAGTAAGTTTAATAACGTTTTATAATAATTATGTATATTTATTTAATTTACTGAATAAAAAAAATGTATTTTATTTATAATTTAGAAATCTGGAATCTGATGATGATGGTTCAGATGTTGAACATTGCTTCTCTCCCGGGAAATTGAGATCATCTAAATCAATTAGCGAATTATGTGATACAACAAATTCAAATAGTATTTCACCTAGGTAAGCTTACATTACATTTTACACTTTTTCTGTTCGTAATTTAGAAAAAAAAAATATTTAGTTCAATAACAGAAATAAATTAAATCATCAAAAAAGATAATTATATTTAATTTTAGGACGACACCATCACCATATGAACGAAATCGTAGTCCAATCCATAATATCCACAGTTATTCTGGAGCATCAGGTGGTATACGCCCGGCTGTATCTCTAGCATCGTTAATAGATGATCCAAATGAAGAAGCTATATCATCGCATCAATTAATCGCTAAATTTGAAAGTCTCATTCAACAAAATGCCTAATAATATTATTTAAATTGTTTTATAAATATTTTTTTCTCTATTATCATAACAATATCAATTTTAAAATCATATTTATTTTTATATTTTTATTAGAATATAAGAGAGTTAGAGACGTATAATATTCCTTGTTCGGCTATGAAATCTACATTTATTATTAGGGCAAACTGAAATGATATTTTTGACATTTTAATATTTGGAGAGATTTTGAGGCCAACATTTCCGTATGTGTGTATCACGTACATACGAGTAGATACAAATTTTGTAAAATTAAAAATTTCTTTTTACATTTCCACATTTCAATTTCCAATTAAATTTTTATTAAAATTTTAACCAAATTTCGTTGCTTTAGGTTGATATAATTCTAGCTTGCTGCGCGACTTTATTAAACGCTTCTATAATTTTCCAAATTATTTTGTGCTCAAATTATTTTTTTTCGAAAACAATTCTTAATAACTGGAAAGAAATCATTTATGAATATGTAACTTCGGAAATAAAATATGTAAAGCCCAGTATCATTACTATGTTTGTTGTATAGCAATAAATTTCTTTTGATTAATCTCTTACCAACTTATTTACTCTGCTAGTTAAAAAGAAGAGAATATTTTGTATTTAAGCCTGAAAAAAACATAATTTATTTATTTTTATACACGTAAGGTTTCACTGTTAGAGGCGCTGTTAATTCAACTGTGTAACAAAACAAACTCCAGACATGTAGTATAGTTGATAAAAATATTGAATATTTTTCCTTTTTATCTTTTGTAAATAATATAAAATTATAATGAAATATCCAGTAATAATGCATAAAAATAAAACTTATTACTATATTTGTATACAAATACATACCTTATTATATAATCAAAAAATATTTTTATGTATTATGTATAAATAAAGTGAAAAAAAAAACATTATTGTGTTACTTATTTCTTTTAAAAATATAACTCTTGGTTTCTTTTAAGATGCGATAATAAATAAAATACCTAGTATTAAGAAAACATTATGAATTTTGATTTTAATCTGAATGAAATCATGTGAATGATTTTGTCGTATTCAATTTCTTGAAATTTGCCAATTAAACTTAACGCCAATGTCCAAGATACGTTAAAACTGCAAAATATAGACTGAGAAAATACAAAAACTTGTTTCTTTATGTAACCAACAGCCTTTATTTGTGCGAGATTTTATTTTTATTAGAACTTAAAACTAACAATAATACCATTTAACTAAAATTATTAAGTACAATTTACTTGGTAGTACAGGTATTGCGTTTATAAATAACTAGTTCTACTTCTTACGTTCAAAACTAATATCAGGTGTACCTAACTTTTTATAAAGTTCATCTATAAAAATATACTAACACTATCTCCGTTTTCCAACCAAACAAAGAAAAAAATAGGAAAAGAAATGTAATAATTATTTAAAATTACTAGAATAAATCTGCTAATTCTTCAACAATACTTGAGTCTCTAAATTGTCCTATTCTTAATGCAAAGCTTATCACATGTGCAACATAAGAATTCTCATGAACTCGATGAAACAGATGTGCCATCGGACCTTCAAATAAAGAATTTTGTTTTTTAATTTTTAAGTAAAATAAACTAAATAAATAAAAAAAATTACCTAATGCATGAATTGTTACATCTGAACCTCCATGGGTATTTTCATTACTTTTAACTGCAGCTTGTTGAATGTATTCATAAGATTCTATGTCATCATTAGAGGGATCTTTTCGCTTTAGCACACCACTTTTGTCATCAATATTATACTGATCGCCTCCAAAATGACTGGTTCCTATAAAGAATAGTATAAAATGGTTTTAAATAAGATTTATGTGGGTTTTAACAATAACAATTTTTGTGTATGTAACAGAAAAATAGATTTATTGAATACGAATAATAGTGTAATTGTGTAATATATAAGTTTAGAAGTATAAGAAATATTGTTATTTGTAATGAGTTACCATATGTCAATGTAGTGTACGGAATTTGATCAAAACGTGATTTTGACCCGATACCAAATATGCTACTACCACGTTCTGGATATCCATTTATAGTTAAAGTATGCGAATGGTCAGCAGTTACAATAATTAATGTTTCATCCAAGTCATCCCTAAAATTTAAAATGCTTATAAATTGATAGTTGTAAAATAGTTAGTACAAGACATGTTTAAAAATTAAATCTGACAAACTGAAAGCAAATAGAATCACGTGTCTGTATATAAATAGTATATAAATAATATTTGGAACGTTTGTAGATATTTCAATAATATAATCAACTTTAAGGTCTTCTGTGATTTCAGTAATTTATACATTACAAAATTTTATATATTTTAAGACATTTACTTCATCAAATCCAATGTATCTGAAACAGCTGCATTTAAAGCTAATGTTTCAGTAATAGCCTTTTTTGCAGAACCTCTATGATGTGCTTGATCAATCATGCCAGCCTCAACTACTAACAAAAAGCCTTTACTTTTGCTCTTTAAAACTTCTAAAGCTTTAATTGTCATATCTCTTAAGCTGGGCATCCCACTGGGTCCCTTGTCACGTTCATAATCATATTTCAAATGCCCATTAGCGAAAATTCCTAAAATACAAAACATAATAATTGTTCATTCCTGGTTCCTATTCCTATTTAAAAAAAAAGAACGTTACCCAGAACATAATCTGTATTGGCTGGATCAAAACTATTTAAATCACTGTTATTGCTCAAAACTGCATAGCTTAGACCGTCTGATTCTTTATAATTTTTCCACTTTGAAATTAAATCCCTTCCATCTTGTGATTGACAGCTCCACGTGTCGATAGGGTCATTAGAAGAGCTTTTCGAACCAGAAACTAAACATTGTCTTCCTCCACCCATTACAACCTTAAATAAAAAACATAATAAACCATAAATGAAAATTTCGAAAATTATTACAAAAGACTAACATTTATATTTTTTCCAATTTCTTCTTCAATTAAAATTGTACCTATATCCTTACAACCTGCATCTTTAGCCGTTTGTGGAATATCCTTTTCACACTCCCATCTACGATCTGGAACCTGCAAACAAAAATTTTGTTGATCAAATATTTTTAAATGGATATTTAGTAATTTATTTTTATAAGGTAAAACTTACATGAGCGTATAATGCAGCTGGTGTTGCATGAGTGACACGAGTCGTTGTCACAAATCCCGTGTTCATACCTTTATGATTAAAATATTTGATAACTACATAATTGTATCCTACAATTAAGTTTTAAAATATTTACCATCTGTTTGAGCCCATTTCATAATGTTATGCACATGATGAGTTTCATTTTGGGAAGCAGCACAATTACCCAATTGTACACTTGAATCTACTCCACCTGTTTCATAATTAGTTTTAACGCCCCCAAATAGAGCTGTTGCTGACGAAAATGAATCAGTAACTTGTTTATCAGCACAATAAGTCTAAAAAAAAGTAATAAAGTTTATGTTTTAAATTAAGTTTTTTTCAGCTTTTGAGAACAGGCTGTAATATGAAAACATCTAGAAATTGTATGTTTTGAAAACGAATCATAAACAAAATATATTTAAGTCAATAAAATTTTTTTAATTGTATAATTATAAAAAAAAAACTTTAAAACGATAACAATTTTTACTACGTCTAGCAAAATTTTATTTAACTGATTTTGTAATAATCATAGGAATTTTTTTTATTTTTTTATTAAACTATCAAATATCTTTATCTGCTGCTACTCTTATCTGATACACTTTGTTATGACATCATAATAATTATATTGTAAAATAACAAATTTTAAAATCATAAAATAATTATAACTTATGGTTTATCACGTTCATCTTTCACGCATTTTTTGAATTAGGCATCTATAGGAATAGTGTGTCGTCGCTTTAAGAATCAGGAACCACCTATTAGATGATTTTTACTGTATCAAGAATATAAATGGATAAAAACAACACTGTCGAAGAGCTCTCGATGCTAGGGTGAGTTGCTGGCAAAATAATTCGCCCTTTTAAATTGTAAGTTAGAGGAATTCTGCCGGTCTAATCTACCAACTTACTCAATAAGATGCGTTTAATTTATATGTAGATTAAAATACGAATTTTAAGTTTAAAAGACTATTAAAGTCTTTACATTGTAAATGTTAATAAAAGTGATATGAAAAATAAAAATAACTACGTTAAAAGTTTTTTTTATTTTCCTTGAACGTTATCTAATAAATAGTTCTAAGTATTTTTGAATCGGTGATTTTTTTTTATAATTAAATATTGTTTATACATTTTTTTATTTTATTTATATTTAGAATTTTTTTTAAAATAATAATTATTAAAAATTTTAAATTTTCACTGTTAAGTACAAACCTTTAACATTCCCATATGAGGAAATTTCTCCCAAACCATTAGTCCTTCTTCCTTGAATCCATGTATTCTAGCTGCTGTTACAGTATTTGGACCCATTCCATCTCCAACAAATAATATAACATTACGTGCTCGTCTACCATTCTGAATTAAATTTAATGCTATTTTTAAATCTCTTAGACCTTTTTTGTACCAAATTTTTTGTTCTTCTGGTAGATTTTCCTTCCAAACAGGTATTTTGCGAACAACATCATTATCAATTTCAAATCGAACCAATAAAGCAACACATAAAAATATTATTAATAGAGCAATTAAAATAATGCTTATAATAAAAATTTTTGTTTTTAATATTTTTGTAAAACTATTATTTCTCGAAGAGCCATTAATTTCTGATTTTAAATAAATTGATGTCGGCGGTGATTCTCGACGCTTAGACATTGATGCGCGTAAAATTGTGTAGCTTTCTTTCTCTGTATCTATAGAATTTTAGAAATCTAATTTCGAATAGCTGAAATTAAAAAAAAAATATTTTTATGCTAGTTTAATTAATTCATAAAATTTATAACTTTGTATTTATAATTTGTTGCAAACGACACAAATGTAAAAAACAATTCATTTTTTCAATAATTATCAAAATTTAATTTTTAAAAATGAATAATTATTTTAAGATATTTTCATGATTTATATATAAGATACAACCATATTTACCAATTTTTCAATTCACAACCTCTTCACAACCAATAGTTTATAAATATCTTATTTGAAACTTTAAATGTCTTAATTTTTTAATAGTCTTCAGTTTTTTTTTTGTGTTGTTAACTTATCAAAATTAATTATCAATTTAAAGCTTCAATGAGAAATGTTTTCTACATGTGAAAATAAAAATTCGAATTGGTTAAGTAATCAACATGAAATTATTAACATAAAAGCTTCTGCCTCAATTCTCTCAGTTTAATGAACTAAAAATTAATTTTAGATGATTCTATGAAAAATACTATTTTATTGATGTTATGCACATACAATAAAGTATATACATAACATATTATGTGTAGTTACAAATATATAGTGCATGATATAAAATATACATTGTATACAATTTTAAATTGCTACTTTTAAATTATTTAATAATAATAAACTTTTTTGTTTATATGTTTTTAATAGCGAGAAAAATTTTGATTCATAAAATTTGAAAATATTCACAACCTTGCTAAAAGCTCCATTTCACTTTTTACATGACTTTCGAGAGAGAATTCAAGCCTTTGGAAAACAAATATATTTGAAAAAAACAAAATATTTTTTTTGGGAAATTTTAAGCCTATCGTTACTTTAATAAGCTATTGGAATTTAGTTAAATAACTTTAAGAATAAAATGCCCATGACTAGGATTTTGAAATTAAACTTTTTAAAATTATTGCTACTTAGTTCATATTTTAATTCATCGATTAAATTTGATTTCATAAATTTAAAAGTACGCTGCATAGTTGTTTCTTTTAAGTTGTCGGATATAATGAAATACTTTTTAAATTTAAATTATTATCTTTTCATTATGAAATCTGAAAAAAAAACTGATAAAACAATTTATTCTTACGGGGAGGGTGAAAATGATCGCGATTAGAAAAATTCCATCTAACGGTGAGATGATTATAGTTTTCAATCATAAATAAAATAAAATTAAAAATTAATTGAATAAGATTATTTAAAATTGTTGAAGTTTCTACTTCTAAAATTAGATCTTAGGTTTTGTTTAATATTGCCACCTTAATTTTCTCAGAATTATGATTTTTCTTAATTGTTCGGTAAAAAAAACTCTTTGCAAGATTAAGTTCAAGCAGGTTTTTATAGTTGTACTTACCCTCGACATATTACCTTATATTGAATAAAAATATTGTTCAAAAACATAAGGGCTATCAAAGTCCAGAATACAATATATTATCATTTGTATGAAAATTAATTTATACAAAAAAAACCAATAATCCAAACTGATAAAACTGGGAAAAGAAAAATGAATTAAAAAACACATTTTTTTTTTTTTTAATATTTTTATTTTATTTTTAGAATACTTTTTGTAAGACAAAATAATAATAAATCTTATTTTCTGAGAATAATAAAATGGGACAGTATGATTACTATGAAGAGCAAATTAAAACAAAAACTCTTAAAATTTAACAATATATTATGCTTTGAAATAGGTTCATTTATAATATTTCTTTTTATTATTAAAATTGAAAAATATCTTAATTGTATGTTTTCATTTTATATTTTATTTTTTGTGTGTTTTTTAAATTTTGAAATAATATTTTGTTAAAAAATATATCAAAAAATTTTTGGTGTGTTTTGACAGAAAAGCAAAAAAAAAATAATTAGCATAATTACAATATCCTACAAAGTTATGCAATATTTTTACCCACAAAAAAGCTAAAAATTGGTTTTATTACTATTAATATTATTATAATTTTTTTTTTTTTTTTTGAAAAATTTATAAATCCATTACTTCTTTTCTATTCAAAGTGAAAATCTTTTAAAAGTAATAATTAAACAAATCCTTGAGCTGAATAACAATATAAGTATAAAGTAAATTTAATAAGTAGTTCAGAATGAAATATATTTTTATTATATTTTTTTGGGAATTTACAAGTGAAAGAATAAGGATCTTCAAAATAAACATTTTATATTTTATGACTTCGAAGAGTCAGTGATTGATTCTGTTGAGCTAAATATTGAGCGCTGAATTATTGAGAGCACTTGTGAATCGATTTTTAGATAACAATTGATAAAAATTATAACTTTTTCTATGTGAAAAATTAATTATTAATGCTCATGAATTTAAAAAAGTTATATTGGTAAACATTTTTTTTTTAAATATTTCAAAATAATATCAGTTATAAAAAAAAATCATAATTTTCCAAAGAGGGAATATTAAATTTAATTATCGCTTTTAAATGATTTCTATTACGAAATTTTTTTTTTTTAAATATCATCAATATCAATATCTTCACCATCATCATCTTCTTCAACTTTTTTAGCTGCAACAGGCTTACGAACTTCTTTTTTCAGCGGCTCAATTTTAGCTCTATCATTATATTCAATTTCAAGATCGGAATCTTCATCTTTATCATCTTCAGATTCTTCTTCTTCAGCTTCCTGAAGCCATTGAATAAATGGTTTTGCTTTTTCATGAATTTCTGTAGCAACTTCTTTGCTAACATATTTCTTGCTTACTTTTTGAGACCACTCCAAAAGGGTTTTTTCTTCCAAAATGTCATTGTCATAGAAAAATTTCAAGACACCAGCAACCTTTTCCATAAGTTTGGACGAATGCAACGCTATTATTTGTTCGATTCCTCCAATCAAATATCTTTGAGCTTTCATATTATTATGAGTGAAACGAAGCAATAAATTGCGATGTTTACGAACTTCTTGAATAATATTAGCAGAAAAAAGTAGTTCTGCCAAAACTAATGGGGCTTTATGAGCTATATCCAAACGCTCAGCTTCATGAGCTAATTCTTTATGTACTTGAACATTATCAAGTTGACCACCGTCTCTTTTCTTTTTTACCAATTCATAGAAAATATCAACGCGTTCTTTTTCAGACTTCTCTGCATCATCAGATATAGTCATCCCTTTAGCTCCCTCTGACAAATCTTGCATTCGTGCCCGAACAGCTGCTTCGCTTATGTCAGTTGTCCAATTTTCATCATCATCATCTTCATCGTTTTTCTTCGGAATTGCTGCACCAATTTTCGCCTCGGTCTGAACTGCTTCATTTGCTTCTTCTTCTTCGGCATGTACCACTGCATTATTAGCAGATTCACCACCGCCACTACCATTTTCTTCAACACCTTTTTTGCTGCGCTTACTACGTTTGCCTTCTGTCAAAGAAGATCCTTGAGTGGCAGGATTCAAATTTGGCGGATTTTTCAAAATAAAAGTATTAACTTTATGATTTACTTCAAGTGGTCCATGGAAGCCACATGCCTTACAACCTTGTGAGATTGTTCCTTTTTTAGCTGAAACTAATAATTCTGTTTCAGGATTGTCACATTCCGGGCACAGAACAAATTTTCGGATAAAGCCGTCAAGAAGATCTTGAAGTTTGGTTGCATCATGAGAACCATTCACAATAAATCTTTCATTCTAAAAAAAAAAAATAGTTATATAGTGTTATAATATAAGATCAGAACAGAATTTTAAAAGTGAAACAAACATTAAGTATATTTATTTGTGGTTAAATCCAATATTAAATTACCTTGTGATCAAACTGAGTTTGAGCACCCAATTCACAACCAAAATATTTAGTCGGATAAGTAGCTGGACGTCCAATTGCTTTGGCAACTTCGGCCATATTAACAATAACTGTTTTTATGCCATTCCCTTTGCCTTCAACTTTGGCCATAATTTTTGGCATTTTGTAACGATAGAAGACATCAGTTACATTCCGATTAACATTTACTGTAGCCATCTTTTAATTCTGCTTCTTTTTCAATTGTTTATTTCAGTTGAAATTGGTTGTCTTTGTCTTTATTCTTTCTCTTGTTTTCCTAATTTTTGTTTAGCTTTAACTGAATACTTTTTGTGGTTTCAGTTTTTCTTTTTTTTTTTCAGCTCAATTTTTGATAGATATAAGTGTTCTTTACTTAAAAAATCACATCAATATTGGGAGGACACAATTCTTGAATTAGAAAAAAAAAAACAAACAAACAAAAAAGCCTAATTTCCTTTTTCTAATGAAAATTTAACTGATTTCTCATCAATGAAAAATATTCTTTATTAACGAAATTCATTAATTTTAATGTTATCAGTAATGATGGCAATTTTTTTGATAATTTCGTTATGATATTTTAACGAATCTTCTCGCAATTGCAATAATGGATTTAACAAAATTTTCTGTTTTATTTTTATAAAATTTATTAATAAATTCATGTAGTTTGGTTTTGTTGTGTAGCAAAATATTATGTTTGGCTTTTTCTTCTATTTTTTTATTATTTAATATTTTTATGATCTGATTACAAAATTTTGAGATTTGAATTAATCCTTTATTGAAATCTTGATGAAAACAAACAAAAAAAAAAAAAAAATCTCAAAGATTGTTATTTATTTTTATTTTTTCAAAAATCTTGTTAATTAATTTTTAAATGGTTTTTTAATTTCTTTGAATATATTATATTGCCTGATAAAAATGTAGATATTAATATTGTTATTATTATTATTATTTATTTTTTTTTTTTTGATTTTGAATGCAAATTTTAAGAAATATACTTTAAAAATTTATTACATATGTTTCCTAATTTTTTTTTTTTTTTAATTTTTTTTTATTTTTATTAATTTTTATTATTTTTCTTTTGAATTTAATGGAATTAATTTTTATTGTAGGCTTTTTTGATTCTTTCACGTTTCTCTAAAAGGTTGTAATTTCCGATGTCTATTACTGGAAAATTTTGAAGTCCTAAAAAAAGATAAGAAAATAGTTAATTTTTTAAAAAGCTAAACTTATATTTTTTTTTTATTTATTTATTTTTTGTGTTGCAATATAAAATGTATGAGCGTAACCATATATTATGTATATTTCATATTTTTATAAATTAAATATTAACCTAGGCCTTTGCCAAAATTGCCATAAATTGGCGAAATGATATTTATAGACGCTTTGTTTTTTTAATTGTGAGAATTTTATGAAATTTATAATATGTTATTTTATATGTTTTATATTATGTGAAATGATATATTTTTCAAAAAATTTATTTTTAATTTTTTTTTCCATGAGCATTTGAAAATAGAATTTTCCGATATCAATTGAAACCAAATATTTAAAACTGCCTTTTCTCATACTATTTGTTATAGAAAATTCTTCTATTGATGATAATTTCTCAAAGCTGTAGCTTAAAATGCAATTTATCAACTCTAATAGTTATTGCTTGAAAATATGTAAGTAAATGATTTGCAATAAATGTTTATTGTTTATGTGTATTTTAATTAAAATACTATTAGAGTAAAATTCAATTAAAAAGATATTAAAGAAAATAAATTATAAGAAAAAAACTACCTAATTCCAAATAAAAGTTGGATAAAAATTTTGAATTAAGGATTTTTTTTTTAAAGGGCTGAGGTATTCACGATTAATATTAGTTGTCAAAAATTAAAATTCAAAGAGAATTTTTTACCTTTTCCTAAGTATTGGCCTAATACTAATAATAAATAAATTCATATATGGATAACACTTAATAAAAGATAAAAATTTACGTACTCTTCAAATCGAACCAAATTTTGTATTTCCTTAGTTTATTTTATTTTTTTTGTAATTTTACTAATTTTTTTTTTTTTTTTTTATATATTTTTGACCGATATTAAAATTATAACATTATTTGAAAGAACAAAATGACAAAATGAACAAAACGTGTGCCGTATTTTTTTGTATTTTCATACCAATTAATTTTAAATTTATGACTATCAACCCTACACATCTGAAACAATTAAAAAAAATTATGAATTTCACAGTATTTAATAAAAATCTAAAATCAACACTAATTTTTATATACATATGTTGTATATACATTCAAATGTACATAAAATATTCAAAGTTTATGGCAGAAATTATTTGAATAATGATAGAGTAGGTAATTGAAAATTTTTATTCCCGATCTATAATTTTATTTTTATTTTGCAAGCTATAACATTTTGTGTTCTTTACAAATAAAGACGGATTATGTTTTTAAAAATGAATTATGAATTATTTAAGCAATTGTTTTTTACTCATTTTAGATTATTTAGAATGTTTGTTCACATAAATGCAGAATATTTTTTAAATAAATTTATTAGAGAAATTAAAGAGTGCAACTACAACTACTTGATAGTATTTTAAAAAATAAAATTATTTTGTCATTAAAATCAATCACAATGCAAAGAGAATTTTCGTAACAATTTCCATTTCCAAATGGTTTTAATTTAAAAATTGTTATTGGGAAAAAAATTACTAGAAGAAAATTGTTTCTTTTAAAATTTAAAATTAGAATTAATAAATTAAAGACAAAATAAAAATAACTAAAATTTGAAGACACACGACATAAATTAAATGTAAAAGAACAAGATTTTGCTTCTTTTGTGAACACAATCTCAGTATATTCCAATCTCAGTATATTTTGGATTTTGTATTAAGTACATTTTAAATTTGTACCTAAATTAAAACATTTTTATTTCCTGCACGAATTCGCCACATTCAATTATTAATGCAATAGTTTTTAATTAGTTTTAATAGTTGCGAAATATATGAGGTCTGATAAATGTTTTACTTATAAATATTGCTAAAAAATATAGGTTATATATTTTACGTTCATTATTATATTATGATTAAAAATATGTAATTGTGAAAACGTGAAGACAGTCGCAGGAAATGTGACAATATCATAAAGTTTTGATAAATTGCCTTAATAAAATTGTACCTAATACCATTTTAAAGAATTTGTCTATTTCTAATACGACATGTTTTAGCTTAATAATAATTTCAAAAAATTTATTAAAACTAAAGGTGAAAACACAATTGGGGCGATAACGACGGCGACAGCGATTTTTCATATAAAAAAGTCGCCTCAATTGTTTCATTCTCATACAAATATATGGTTTTTGACAATCGCTATCGCTGTCGTTACGTTGTCGCCCCAATTGTGTTTTCACCTTATATAGTTAAGAATTGATTTTTTCAACTATAAAAAATTTTCCTGGTTTCTCTACTTTGAAAGTAAGATTAAAATAAGTTTTCTTAATTCATAATAATTTCACTAATTTTAAGGGATAACTATAGGTATTTAAATTTTTACAACAAACTGAATAAAGATAAATAAATAATACCAATGAAAATTTTAAAATAAAACTGGAAATTAAAAATAAATTTTTTACTCACCTATGACTTAAATATCGCCTATGTGAATTCATGCACGACGATCTACCTAAATTGCTTAGTTGAAGTGGAGATGGAGGTGCTCCTTTGAGTACTGGTGTTTCTAAAATAATATTAAAAAAATAATTTTAGAATTTTTTTTAATTTCGTTTGAAAAAAAATGTCAAGTTTAATTTTCTATATAAAAAAAGCCTACATGAATAATAAAAGTTTTATTATAAATTAATAAATTATTGTGGAAAATAGTAAGGTGGAAATTGAAAAACTTTTCCGAACATTTTTTTTTTTTTTTGTTTTTTGAATAAAATTCAATAATTATAAATCAGAAAATTTCAAAATATACCACTCCCACAAAATATTATTTTAATTCCAAAATCATCTTAGATACTTTGGCATCAAGTTATCTTTAAGGTTATCTTCAAATCAGACAAAGATTTTGTGTAATTTTTGTAATATACTCAATATTTTTATAATTATATATCTCTATCAACAAAACTATTTACATACTTTAGACTAGTTCTAAGACTGTTTTTTTGACTAATATCTATTTTGTAGGCTATTAGTTTATAAAGTTAATATTTTATATGGCCATGATCATTGCTTCTGTAAAAGAGCACATGCTTTTACAAGCAATTTTTAATAGTTATGCCCTGTCCATGTTTTATTCTATTATGATATAGACATACTTTGATTAGAATATTGCCATAATTGAGCATACAAGTATTTGCACATAGAATAGAAAAAAAAAAGAAAAGGATGAAGAACTTTCATATTTTATGTGTGTGTACTCACCATCCGTTTTTTTATTATTTTTTAATACTAGAGCCATGAAACATACCATTTTCAACATACATTATAATTTTATATTTCTTTTAGAATTTTTTTTAACAAACTTTTAAAATCCCCATATTACGTAGGAGGTAAGTATGTTTCTATCTTACTTTTAATGTACCCACTTTTTAAAATCAGTATTTTTAAATTTCTTTTTATTCGGAAATAATAATTATATTTTCTTTCTTGTTCTGTTCAATTAATTTGCATACACGTTAAGTTTAAAAATTAAAAAAAATATAAATTTAAAATTAAGTAAAGGGTTTGAACCAATTTTATATAATAAGAACATGACTAATAACCACTTATCGATATATAATTTGTCTACGGATGTTTTAATGCGCAAAAACTTACAAAAAAAAGAGAGTGGAATGTATATTACTGAGTTATTTACTAGCCCGAAACTTGGAAAAATACTTTTTTTTTATATTAAGTTAGTGATTTGAGACATTCTGTAGAAATTTTAAAATTACTCCTCATCGGCAGTTAATTTCTTTTGCAATACCGTGATTTATTATATTATAACTATATATACGAAGAGAAAATTGATGAATTCATTAACAATGTTTCATTTTAAGGCAATCTTTGTTAAGCATTAGTATTCGTTCAAACATCAAATCAAGTTTCCGTCCAAGTTTTAATCATCAATTTTCAGTTCAGAAAGAGCATGACATCACAGCCTGCAAGCTTCTGAAAAACTTCATAAAATTGTTTTCTATCGACAATTTGGTTTTAAGAGCCCTCGACGTGAAATTGTAAAATATTTTTCTGTTTTCTATTTTTGCAGTTCTTTTTTGTTTTATTTTACAGAAAAATTGTACGAAAAATACCATTACCAGAAAATCAAAAAAATATATTTGAATTTTATTTCTATGCAGAAATTAATTAAAAATTAAAGAAATTCAAAATTATCCGTCAGCAGCCCTGGAGATTGGTATTTTATAGCTTTATTTGTGTGTTTGAGATTTTTTATTATCTTTTGCCTTTACTTCAAAATCCAAGCAAATATGTTCAAGTTTTTCTAAGGCTCATTTGGGCCAACAAAACTCAAAATTTAAAAAATCCGCCTCACCTACCCCGGAGCCAGTTATATACTCTCTAACATATCAAAAAATCACTTCAGTCGAGATTGTATTAACTCTACAATCAAAGCAAAACCAAGACCCATTTTCCACAGTGGGGGCTCTTAATATTGATTACTTATAATAAAATATTTCTTCACTTCACAATACTTTTCATCTTAAAAATGCAAATTTTTTTTTTTTTAAGAAAAGCATGTTTTAGTCTCAAAAAAAAAAAGAAAGAAGTTCTTTGCCCTCCTTTGAATAATACATTTTTATACATATTTGTGATGTGTGAGGAAATTGAAAATTAAATAAATAAAATTTTTTCTATGCAATGTCGACGAAAAATCAAAGTTCTCAATAAATCTTAAAAAAAAAAAAAAGAAAGAAGAAAAATTCTAAAAATATACATACTTAATAATATAAAATTAATACTTACGAAAAATTGAAATAACATCAAAATGAACAACAACTGCTGCTGCTGTTCTTTTTGAAAATTTCAATAAATCAATTAATTTAATTACTCGCCGTTTCCGTTTCTCATGGAATGTATTATTCTTCTTCAAATTCAATATTGAATTTTGAATAATCGACGACGACGATGACGAATATGGTAATTTTAATGTAAATGCAATATTTTGCTGCTTATATAGCTGCTGCCTTTGTTGTTCTGATATTGCCACAGTTGGTGGCCAAAATTTGTCCACCATATAAGAATTGAACGCCAATTTGAGAGAATTTATTTTAAAAAATATGGTTTTTTCAAAAAAAAAAATTTAATAGAAAATTTTTTTTTTTATTCAAATTTGGGAAAATTCAAAAGTTAAAGTCCCTTTTGCTGGTTTTTTTTTTTTTTTTTTTAGAAATAAAATCTAAAGTGAAAGGATTTTTCTTTCAATTTTCCTGATTTTTTTTTTTTTTTTTTTTATTTCTCTTTTTTGTTGTTTTTTTGCTGCTGCTGCTGCTGCTGATGATGGAGAGAAAAATCAATAATTTTAGGCCAAAGAAAAAAAAAAATGAATTTTTTTTTTTGGCAAGGCTGAAAAGTCCTGAAGAATTTTTAATTTTTTTCAACAAACTGGCCAATTGATTTATTTTTAAAACTCTTTTTTGATTTTTTATAAGAACTTCAGAAATAAGAACTATAGATTTAATAAAAAAAAAAAAAAAATAGACGATTTTAACAAATTAATGTGAAATGTAAAATTCCAGAATTTTTCTTCAATTCAATGAGTTTTAGAGAGATACACTTAAAATACACGTCAGATTTTCATGAATTACTAAGATAAACTGCACTGCATTGGAAAAATTATTCTCTTTTTGAAAATTAAAAAAAAAAAAAAAAAAGATTTTCACAAACAAAAAAAATAGAAGAGCAACTATAAAGTATTGGGAATTATTGTTTTTGGGTTAAAATTCATATTCATGAATAAGAATATGATTGGAGACTGATTTTAATTTGAATATAATAATTATTAATTATAAATTTATGTTTTTTTTTTTTTTTAGAAGCATCACTGATAACAAATTTTCTGATGGGACAACAAAATATAATTCGTAATAATAAAAGAATAATAGTTGATTTATACGTATAGTTGAAAAGATATGAATTTGAAAATAATAAAAAGACGATATTAAGATCATTAGTAGTTTTTACACTTTAATTTAATATGTTTTAGTTAAGCATTTCATTCATAATAATCTCTGTAATTTTGTTTTTATTCACAGTACCTATACAAAAAAAAAAAAACTATTCAAAAGGTCTTCTATTAAAAATGGATTTGATTTTAATGTAGTGCGCATAATCTTACAAAAAATATTCTAATAAACCTCCTCTGGGTAAAAAAAGGATACTTTTTTTTTACTTTATAATATCCTTTATTGTATCTAGATATACATACATATTGTTTAAGTAATTGCATTAAAAAAGTGATTTTTAGATTTTGAAAAGCTCTGAGAAAATATATATTTTTTTTTCAATTGCTTATCTGAGTCAGACACAAAATTTAATAAATTAAAAACCCAACTACGTTAATACACAGATATTTTTGTAATAAAATTTTTATTAATAGAAAAAGATTTGTATATTAATGGTGTCGGTTTGGACTAACGTTGGAGACAAAAGTATTAACGTAGAATGTCTGTAAAAATATATAATAAATTTATAATATTCCATTTTTCTTTAATTTTGGAAATTTATGTATTGTTTATTAAGAATATTTGCTTACTTTAAATGCATTGTATTGAGTTCGATTTGAGTTCAATTTATAATACAACTAAAAAATATTTGAAAATTTTCATTGCAGTTTAATAGTGATTAGATATTAAATATTAGTTATAATAAGGTTATTGTAATTGTTTTGTAAAATAATATTATAAGTTATATTAAAATTAAAAATTTAATTTTCGCTATAGATTTTACAATTATAATTTCTACAAATCATTTTTATAAATATTTTTTGCAATTTTACAAATTAAATTTTTTCAAATCTAATATTTCTTCAAGTTCTTCCACTGTATTGCAATTATGTTTAAATTTTCTCAAAAAATTTACATATTCTTGTGGAATATCACTTTCAATGGCACCCTTAACAATTGTTTTTAAATAGGTACACGAAGGTATACAATTTAAGGATAGTGCCGCATTATTAATTTTATTTAAATCTTCTGGCAAATCTCTTGATTGATATACCCGACATATTATCTTTTCTCCATCATTTAATTCAATTGGAAGTGATAATGCATCATAACCACTTTCTTGTTCATCTAATTTAGATAAAGTTGATAAATCAATTTCCCAGATTGCACCGAAAACAAAACTTTTCAATTTTGGAAAGATTGTAGCAGGAGCACCTTTCCATTTTGTTTCCGACAAAGCATCAATTGATTTTGATGAAAAAAAAGTAAATTCATAATTTTTTAGTTGGCCATAAGTTTTTCGAACAGCTGATGGATTATTTATTAGAATTCTTTTTTCTAGCATATTACTGCCATAACCAAAGTATAAAAATTTATTCCCAATAATTTCAGGCAATTTAGACATTTCTCTAATGTTGACTTATGATTTTGGTATTAAAGTGTCTAAAAAATAGAAATAAATTTTTACTGAGCAGAATACAAAAAAAAAAATTATAATAAATATAAATTGAAAATACTTTTTTTTTTATAATTCAACTAATTTTATACTCTGCGCAAGTTATTAAAATGAACAAATCAGGTATAACTCTGAAACTGCATTTGAGGAAATTGATTTAAAAGAGAAATTATAGAAAAACCCATTTTAATTTAGAAATTTGTAAGCAGAATCGATTATTTTAAAAGTGGTTAAAATTTTACTTTATTAGTAAATTTCAAATTCAATCTGTAATTGAATTATTGCAATAAGAATTACTAGCTATGAAATTTGATAATAATAGTTTTTATAATTATTATATTATATAATATTAATGTATTTTCAATTCAATTAAATAAAAAAAAAAAAAAAAAACTTACATTTTCTTGTGAATCCAAGCTTATATTATCTAATCACTGCTGATTTTAATGTTTTAATCTTTTTAAATAAGTATATACTAAGCTTTTTTAAATTATGTATTATCATTTTAATAAATAAATATATTAAAATATGTTCTATCATAATTCACATAAAAAAAAAAAGCTTATTATTAATAATTTTTATATAACACAGACCGAAAACAATCGAAAATTGTAAAATTTTTACTTTCATTTGTTGCGATGTTCATATTTAAATATAAACTTTAATGTTTTTCCCAATAGATTTTGAATATTTTTAGCATCAGGAATAAAATTTTTATTGTAATCAAAATTTTATTGTAATCCTGAAGTTTGCAAATAATCTTTTTCAAAAATCCAATATTACGAAACTGTGTATCTATCTTATCACATAACCAGTATTTCTAATCGCATTTTCAAGAGGAGACAGAAACTGTTTCAGCTAACATAGTTTTATAAGAACAACAGATCAGTAAAATCGATATTTTTGATAGAATAAAATGTAAAACATCCTTTTTGGATTTCTTCTGTAATCATATTCAGAAACCATTTTAATACGCAAATAAAAATTTTAAACAGAAGTAACTTTTTATTTTTATTTTAACCTTAATATACTAAATTTAAATTGGCGCCTTCTTCAATTATTATTAAATTCATCGTTACAAAAGTGAAAAAAAAAAACAAATAAAATTTTATAAACGAAAAATCTAAAAATAAAACAGCTGTGTACTGCATTAAAATAATGGTTAGATGAATTAAATTTATATAGCTTGAAGAATGGAAAATGCCCCATTTTTATTTATAACTTTGCAGCACACCAAGCATACCTACATTTATTATAAATTTCCTAATAATAAAAAATTTTATTTAAATTTTTTTTTTTTATTTTATTTGTAGTAAAAATGTTTTATGTTTGAATTACCCTCCAGCCTAGACACAAATTTTAATATTTTTTTTGCTTAATGACTTTGCCACCCGTATATTTTTCTTACTGTTGTTATTATTGTAAAAAATAAAGTATTTTAAAAGCTTTGCTGTGAGTTGTATGATAAAAATAAAAAGCTTTTCATGAGACAAAAAAAAAAAAAAACATGATAAAAAGTAAAAATAATTTGATTTTTTGACATTGTTTTTCCCATATATCTAACACACAAAAACAGTAACAATAAGAGACACGACATCAAAATTGTTACTTTTTATGAAAACTAAAAATTTTAATTGATTTTGACACGAGATTAAAATCAATTTGATTAGGTACCTACACCAACATTGATTGCAAAAATATTATGTAAAATATACTTTTTTTTAAACTACAAACCTTAAAAAAAATATTATTTTCCTACATAAATATACTTTTAATACTTATGCCAAAAATTAATAATTCTAATTATGTAATTATGATTGTATGTTATCTTTACATAACAACAAATTATAAATTCAATTGGCACTGAAAAATGTATGTTGAATGGATCACATAGATGGAAATAATCATAAAAACATTTCAATTTTGTATATGAAACAACTTCATACCTTTTAAGGTTTTACTCAAAACTATAATTTTTCATATGCTTTCTAAGAACTTTTTCATATATAAGACGGACGATATGTAAAATAAAATATTCGGATAGTCAAATTTCGATAACTTTTCGTTAGGAAAATTAAATTAATATTCGGGTATTGTACGCATCTAATTTTTAATTCTAAGTTTAAATTCAGAAGAATTTACCAGTTTCACTTACTATAGAATATATCGTCGGTTTAAAAGCAGAAATCACTAAGTCAAAAAACAAACTTTTAAAACTCACTAAGTCAACTTAGGAATTTCTGATTGTATTATAATAGCACGATTGACTTAGTGCAATAAATGTCCGCCTAAAAACCTCAACAATATCAATTTACGACTTATAAGATTTTGCCCATATAAAGTTGGCATTATAATGACTTAATTTAGTACAAAAAATCAAAATCTTGGAAAATGTACTTAGTGAATTTTGCTTGTAAACCAACGATATTTTATTTATATTAATTTTTTTAAGTTTCCTTTTTAGGTAAAATATTGCAGAAGAGAATCTTTAATATCAAAACGGTGTAGCTGTAGACAATAAAACGTAGTTAAAATTATTTATATTATTGAATTGAATAATTAGTTAATTTTAAATATTTTTCTTTAATAGATTTCTTGGAAAACATAAAAAGCGCAAGCCTTTGAATATTATATTATATATATAATTTATATATCTACGTATTAACTGTTATGAATCTATTTATCTTACATTTATATGTATTACCTACATAAGTATAGAAAACCTCCTCAATCAGATGATAGTGCAATATGAAAATTTCTGAACAAATTAATAATTATTTTTGTATTTTTTTTTTTTCTACAAATTAATGTTTGAAACTTATTAGTTATTATTATAATATATAATCTTTTCAAGGTTAAATAAATAATATTTTATTATCGACAGAAACTGAAGGTTATTGTCAGTTATTATTCTGTTATCTTAAAAATTTATTTCAGAATACTTAAGTTTTATTTTAAAAATAGAAAACACTCTACGTCTATTATTGAAAACAATTAATTCTTGTTTATCAAAAACGTAAAAAGATGTTGTATCTTTATAAGAAAGGAAATGAAGTTAAAAAAAAAAATAAATAATTTTTTTATTCTTCTAATGTAATAAGAGGAAAAATTATTACTCATTTATCTTTTGCGAAATTATTAATCTTTATTTGGCTTATGAAATTTAATACAAAAAATTATGCTTTATAATTAATTTGATCAGAAAATAAATATTATAAACAAAAATTATAGCCATGTCACATTATAGAAAAAAAAATTTAAAAGGCTGTCAATCACATCTTTTGTTTAATGCATGTTCAATATTTTTTGACAAATTTTATACTTGATTGATGAAATAATTTTTATTACCTATTCTATTGTTATTCATAAGGAAATTCAGAAATCCAATATTATTCTAGAAACTTAACTAAGAGTTGATGACTAACTTTTGCAATAATAATTTGATGGGAGTAAACATTTTTTTCTCAGTTTCATGTTTCATATACTTTAAGTATAAATAATACGACATTTCAAAATTCTGTATAATATTTTTCAAATATTCTTCTTTTGCGCATTTTATGTTCGAAAATATGTTTTTTTTTTTCTTTTTTTCAAATTCAATACCTCAAACAATTGGAAACAATATAAATACTGAATAGTAAATTTTGAGTTGTTAACTAATAACAATTTTAAAGATGATTCTTGTGTTTATCATGGGTCTTGGATTATGTATAACACTTTTAAATTTTAACACTTTTCATTACATATTCGTTGTCGACATGACAATGCATAATTAAATCAGATAACTACTACACGTAAGTATGCCAAAGCTAAATGCCCATTATTTGCCAAATGTTAAATCAAATTATTTACAAGTTTTCAAATAATTATTATAATAAATTATCTTAATAAAATATATACAGCATATACGATACAATATAGAGAGAACAAAAAATAAAATAAAAACCTTTTTGCCAAAAAAAAAAAAAAACACTGTATAATTATAATTACACTGTAATAATTATAATTATTTACATGAAAATAAAATAAAAATAACACATTAAATTTATTGGAGATTGGCGATATTGAATTTTATTTGTATTTTATTTCTCCCTGTGCGGTACTATTGTTGAATGAAAAACAACAAAATTTAAATAAAGTATGTAAATATATTTTTTTTTAAATGTATGTATAAGTTTAAAACAAAACAAAAAAATGCAGTGCAGCAAAATTATTATAAATAGCTTATGAATGAAATGAAGAATTAAGTTGAAAAATTGAATGCGAGAATTTTTCATTAGTTTATTAACGTGTCAATAAAATTCTTTTTAAAATTATGAGACAATTTGAAGATAATATTAGGCTGAAAATATACAATCGAGGTATAAAATTTAGCTACAGATAGTAGTTAGTGATAATAATTAATGGAAAAATCAATTTAACTTTAGCTTTAGCTGTGGGCATTCTTATATGAATATATGGTTTTTTTTTATTTAACAGTCGTTTGTAGCTTAAATCCTCAATAGTGTTCACAGGTTTTAGCAATTCTGGGAATTAAAATGTTTAACAAATTTCCTATATTTAAGAAATTTTTGTTAAAATAATTAAATGTTGAATTATTCCGAAACTTTATTGAATTTATTATATGGTTAATTTTATTGTCACGATTTTTTGATATTTTGTTTATACATAATTATAATTTTTGATTGCTCGAACATTGCTTTTAAAGCATAAAATTGATACTAAATGTAAGAAAAAAAAATTAAAAAGATGACGTTGTTTTTTCCGAATTAAAATAAAAAAAAATCGTTACAATTTTAATAATTATAAGTAGGTAACTATTTGTGCGTAGCTTTTTTTTTAAATCATAATCGAGATTATAATTGTTTAACTCAATAATTATTATGTGAGACTTTGCACACGATATTAAAATTTTACCGAAAAATCCTGAAACTATTACTTGTCACGAAGCTCGTAGGTACACAATATGTATAGTATGCATTATAAAATTAATTAATGAACGATTATCGTTAAAACTGTAATTAACTTTTCGTGACGATAACAATTGTAGGTCTTATAATTAAAAATAATAATAATAATAATAATAATAATAATTTGGAAATCTTGTTTTTTAAGATTTTTTAAACAAACCATCGAAATTTTGTAACCTACCTAACTACCTGGTCCTAGAACTACCAATTTTATTGAAAGTTATTAATATAGTATACCTAAATGATATAATATACAATGCATTTTATTATAATGTGATTAAAGTGAATGTAAGTATGTAGTGTATATACCTAGATGAATTAGATTTTAAGTTATTTCGATTAAAAAAAAATATTTCATTGAATACACTCGAAAGGTAGCTAGCTATAAAAGAAATGTAAAGAAAACGCTCATGTTGCTTAGAAGCTACAAACCATAATAAACTATAATCCAATTTTATTGAAAGCTCAACTAATAAATTACCTAGGCTTAGCGTGTTTTTCTTAAAATATTTTAAGATGCTTTTATATTGCCTCTAATGTTCGCCGGAACTTTTAGCATAATTTTATTCAAAAAGTGCCTATATGTAGGTAATCAATCTGCAAGAGCCATAAGTTGCAGACAGAATTAATAAACCTTAAAGACATATCGTCAACAGAATCAATACTTGTCGTATGTTAAAGAAGAATTCCTTAACATACGACAAGTATTGATTCAGTTGACGATATTGCAACAATAACAGTGTAGGTATACCTACCTAATATCTTGTTCGCACCTATTTTCTTCCCACGTCTACGGAAAATTTCAGTTTTTTTCCACATCTATTTTTAGGTGCGACAATGACAAGTTATGTATGTATCTACCAAACTTATATTTTAGGTTAGGCAACATTGTTCAAATTTGAAAATGATCTTTATTATTTTTTGCCCCATGCCTCCTTTTAAATATTAATATTGAAAGTAAAAACTTGAAAAACGTGTACAAATTTTAACATTTTTTCCACAATAATCAATTTTTTTTTATATTTTAAAATGAAAGTAAATATTTATGAAAAATGAAAACAAATATTAAAAATAAATAAAATTAAATTAAAAATTTATAAAATTAAAAACAAATATTTCACTTACCTGTAATTCTTTCAAAAGTCATATAAAAAAATTTGAACGATTTCCCAAAATTGGGTTTCTTTCTGGCGTTTTGTTAAAAAAAAAAACAAAAAATAAACAATTTTTTTAATTCTTTAATAAAAAATGTTTTTTGTTATTTCTAAAAAACTTTTTCAGTAATTTTTAGAAAACTTGTTTCAAAATGTAAAAAAAAATAATTCTCTTTCTTCCACAAAATTTTAAACAAATTTGTTTTCTTTAATAATCTCTGCTGTCTGTCTTTTTGAAGGTTCACAAAAAAAATTTTTATTCCACGGCAACAGAAAAAAAAGAAATCTTGCGCTTGCGCCAGCAAAATTATATATAAAATCGGTAGTCTTTAATTTTATAAAAAAAAAAAAATTTATGAAAATTTTTTTTCCTTTAAATTTATTTTTTGTATATATTTCTTGATGAATTTTCGATTAACAAAATCTGAAAAAATAAAAAAAAATAATAATAAAAATTTTTGAGGAAAAAAATCTAAGGAATTTTTATTAAATGGTTGACTTTGATTTGATTGAAAAAAATATATATATAAAAATAGTGCAAAAAAATTCCTTTTGTTTTTTGACACATCATGTTCATGCTGCAGTCGTCGTCGTCGGGCAAAAATTTGCAAAGCATTTTGTTTTTCAATTTTAGAATAAATTTTGTATTTTTCTTCATCTGTTTATTAATTTTTGTTAATTTAAAAATTACTTACAAAATTGATTGTATAATTTATTGTAATTATTTCTTTAAAAAAAAATTTGTAGAAAAATATTCACGAGATTTAAAAAATTGCTCTTTGCTTGAATTGAATGCAAAAAAATATTTTTTTTAATAAAAGTTTTTTTGATGAATAGAAATTGTGAATTGTTGAAAGTGACACATGTATGAATGCAAGCCGTACGCAGAAAATAAAATAAAGCTTTGCGATTTAAGCCGAAAAAAAAATACACTAACGGTATCACAGCCTTCTTTACTATGATTTAACATTTTTGTTTTTCTTTTAATTTATTATTGCTTTTATTATTATTATTATTGCTGGTGGTTTTTGTCACTGATTGTATTCTATTTGTTTTGTACTTTAAAAAGAATATTTTTCGATTCGTAATCTTTTAGCAACTTAGTATTCAAATATCCTAATTTTTTTATAAATTAATAACCTTATTGAAACTTGGAAACAAAACCTAGTTTCTATAACTTTTAAAGTAAAATGTGAATAAATTAAAGTGTTTTCTTTTTTGTAACGCTATGCCAGCAAACCTGAAAAAAATAAATACGGCAACAAAAAAATTGGCGCGAGACATTTCCCGAATTTTTTTTGAGGTTTTTATAAGGTAGAAAAACAAAATTCTTTATTTTTCGAACGGAAAACAATAGCGGGCAAAATGTCACACTCACTCTGACAACTGTCAGTTTCCCAAACTAATTATTAGTCAACCTGGTTGTATTGATCATGATGTCTGTAATAAAATTTTAAATTACAGAAAGACGACTACTCTTTGATTGGGAAATATTTGTTTTTATTTTCTTTTTTATGAACTGAGGTGAATTTTTTGACGATGGCGCGGCCTGATGAAGGTATATCTAAAATTGGAATCTGGAGATGTGAAAGTCGCAAACTATAAATTCAATAAAATCATCTGTTTAGCTACGGCCGCGACGGCTTTGTTTTTGCTTTAGTCGCTTATATCTGATTTGACATCTAATTTATCTAATTGACGGCTCACAGTTTGTGATTGTGTAGTTGAAAATTGGTATTTTTGTTTTTAATCTTTTTTTTAGTGTGGGAAAGTAGAAAAAAAGAATTAAATTTTTTTTATTTTTCAAAATTATTAATAGAAAAACCGGAAAAATGGCTCTCCACCAGTTATTAAGAAACTCACGCTGTTCAATTCCACAGTTTAATAAAGTTAACGGGATAGACACCATCAGAATGGTAAATAGTAAAATTTTTTTTTTTAATTTATTATGTAATTTTCATTTAACTGTTTCTTTTGCTTGCTGAAGAAAAGAATTTCAAAATTACCAAAATATAGAAAACTGGTATTAAGAGTGGGGCGAGCCTTCTAAGCTAGGATGTAGTTCAAGCAACACTTTTGCAAACTAATATTCAAAATGTTTAAAAAGTTTATTTTTCATTCATTTTCTAAATATTTTCCTAGAACCTCTTGTCTTATAAGACCCTACTGATAGTGTCAAGCTGCGTTTTCCGATTCAAATGGGACTTATCCACTTACTTAGTAGTAAAAGGTTGTGTGGAAATCGGCTCCAACATTTATATATGCTAACATTATGGATTAAATCAATTCTATAGTATCCTAACAATATTTTTAGATTTGGCGTAACTGCAGTTTACGTGACCCACTCAGAATCGGTTGAAACTTGGAGGGGGGGTAGAGGCGGTGCCCAAACTTCCAAAACTGAAATCAGTTCTTGGGGCAAAGGCCCCGTTTTGGAGATAAGGCCCCCCAAAGTTTTCATACATTTTGTATGGGAAATTTTTTTTTTTTTGCCCGATTGGCCCAATTTTTGGGAAAAGGATAAAGGGGGTGTCCCAAAACAAGAGGGGGGTTGGGGGGCGGCGGGCGGGCGGTCTGGTGGTTGGTCAGTGGGATTTGTATGAAAATTTTACAATACATTTTGAATGAATAGTAGGTACATATGGGTATTGGGTACATATCATATTTACCTACCTATGGATAATAATCTACCTACCTAATTATTCTGGAAAAATTGCACATGAAAGCAAGAACTTTCGGATTCAGTAAAATAAGAAGGTATAGGTACCTGATGTAGCACAATAGCGGCTTAACTTAAATATAGCGCAGTCTTACATTATATTACATATTAGCTTTCAATATGAAGTAAATAACATTTATAATATAAAAGAATTTGAAAGAAGAAATAACCAAAGCATATGCAAGCTGGAAATTGCTTTTAGTCATTCAGATAATGATATAGCAAAGAAAAAGAGTAATTTGCACCTAACATGCATTACAAATGTCTAATCAGTCAAATCTACAATTCTATAACAATGACCTAATCTCTATTACAATAATTAGATTTGTTCATCGCATCGTTTAAATATTGAAGTTGTCTCTAAGTTACAAATAGAAAAAAAAATACTTAGCTTTATTACCTGAGTGAATTAAATGTTGAATGAAATAAAAATAAGTTATTAGAAATTATGTAATTAAATTTTCGGATAATATAATTTATTCGGCATTACTTTAAACTCTATAATAAAATAATTTTCATTAACAATTTTTTAGGATATCCCATTTCCTATATATATTTTTCTGTTAACAACACTGTCAAAAAGAAATATGTAATTTTTTCATTTATTGACAGAGTTTTGAATAGTTTTGAATAAATATTTAATTTATAATAATTTTAATTTCTGATCTACACATAAGACTTACGTTATTATTAACCAATTTTTTTTTTCCACTTACCACCGGCTGAAAAAAAAATTATTTATTTTCAATTTTATTAAAAAAAAATTATTGTTGTAATTAATAACAATGACTTTTTTCGACGATATTATTTTAAGGTTTCATTAACTACAATGTAAGGCCGCCTTTAGAATTATAATTATTTTTTTTTACTTTCAAGGTATGAATAAGTATCAATTAAAATTATTCAATATTTTCCAATTTTAAACATTTTTTTTTTTTTGCAAATAATGTTATTTACTATGAACAGAGTCGTTGTTGTTATGTTAATTAAGTGAGAAAATGTTTATGCATTCACATCATCTTAGAAAAAATAAAAGTTTAATTTTAAAAAAAAGTCTAAATATTTGTTTATTTTTTTATGCATTATTTGTTGAATAAAACCAGTTTTATTAATTGTAAATTATTTTCTGTGTAGTGACTGTGACACACTTTAACAATAATATAATGTAGGTACTTAATGTGAATTCTTCTGAATAAAATTTGAATAGTGTGTTTATTCGAAATGAACAAGAGAATTTTTATTAGAATTCTTTTGTTTTTCGTTCATTTTTGACGAATATTTTCTTCTAATTTATTTATTTCAAGCACCTATTCAAATAAAAATTAATTCATTTTCAGTCCATCCATCTGGCCATATGTCGCAATCTAAAATATATACTTATTATTATTAAACTAGGTACTCGGTCGATTTCGATGAAATTAATACCAAAATATGCGTAAAAAGAAATTCAAGTTGTTTTCAAGTATTTAAGAGTCGGACTTGAATGAACACATACATTATAAATTGCAAAACTAAACTTTTTGTTCAAAAACTAAATTTGACAGATCTCAGTTTATTATTTCCAATGATACTATAAGGACAGTGGCAAAAGCACAGAATAATAATTTTCTAATGAATAATTTTAGTTTCTAACATATGGTTGCGTGACACAGAGAAATCTGTTTTTAATATTTCAAAAATACTTCCATCTAATTTTAAAATTGATAAGAAATTAATCAAGATTATATTTTTTTAATTTTATTAATTATTCTTACATTAAATTTTCTGTGATTTGAATTGGTTTTTTTTTTGTTTATCAAGAACGATCGCTACTAATTCAATATAAAATTATGGTTTTTATTCATAAAATATAAATTATTAATATAATAAAAATGAAAATATTTATTTTTCAGGCTTCTGGAGTAGGTGTTCGTCGTGAATCTGATACATTTGGTGAACTTCAAGTGCCTGCCGATAGATATTATGGTGCACAAACAATGCGATCTCAAATTAATTTTCCTATTGGTGGAACACGGGAAAGAATGCCTGTAAATATTTTTATTTTTTATAATAAATTAAAACAAATCTTTAAAATCTTAAGCATTCTGAGGTATTTAAACTAATGCTTAGAAATTTTCTTGTGGCCGCTCAACATTGATATAATTTTTGGATTTGTTGTTTTCTATTTAAATATAGTTGACATATTAAAAATAATTTTAAAAAAAATATATATATAATATGTTTTAGAAACCTGTTATTAAAGCAATGGGGGTTTTAAAAAAAGCCGCAGCCGAAGTTAACAAAGAATTTGGTTTAGATGCGAAGATAGCAGATGCTATTTCTAAAGCAGCCGATGATGTTATTTCTGGCCGCCTTTATGATGAAGGTCATTTTCCATTAGTAATTTGGCAAACAGGCAGTGGAACTCAATCAAATATGAATGTAAACGAAGTTATTAGTAACCGAGCCATCGAATTGATGGGCGGTACATTGGGTTCAAAGGATCCTGTACATCCCAATGATCACGTTAATAAATCGCAAAGTTCAAATGATACTTTCCCAACTGCCATTCATATTTCTGTTGCCGTAGAGTTAAATGAAAATTTAAAACCAGCAATTAAAATCTTACGCGATGCATTACAACAAAAATCCGAAGAGTTCTGTGATATAATAAAAATTGGTCGAACTCATACAATGGACGCTGTACCGTTATCACTTGGACAAGAGTTTTCTGGATATACACAACAAATGGAATACGCACTGCATAGAATTGACGCTTGTTTACCAAGGGTTTACGAGTTAGCATTAGGTGGCACCGCCGTAGGTACAGGTTTGAATACAAGAATTGGATTCGCCGAAAAATGTGCTAAACGTATTGCAGAATTAACTTGTTTACCGTTTGTGAGTGCTCCAAATAAATTTGAAGCCTTGGCTGCCAGAGATGCTATGGTCGAGGTATCAGGATGCTTAAATACAATTGCAGTTAGCTTGATGAAAATAGGTAACGATATTCGATTTTTGGGATCTGGTCCACGTTGTGGACTCGGCGAATTATCGTTACCTGAAAATGAACCGGGAAGCTCAATTATGCCTGGAAAAGTTAATCCCACTCAATGTGAATCTTTGACAATGTTATCATCTCAAGTAATGGGAAATCATGTGGCTGTCACAATTGGAGGTTCAAATGGGCATTTCGAATTAAATGTATTCAAACCTTTAATTGTTTCAAATGTATTAAGATCAATCAGACTATTATGTAAGTTAAAATTTTAATTTATTCTTCGATGTTTTTAAATTTAAAACATTCAATGGTTAATTATTAACCTTTGTCAATTTTTCAACTAACGTCTTAAAAAAAAAGACAAATTTTCAAAATTTCTAACCGTTTAAGCACACTTAATAATAATACAAATAAAAAAAAATATATTTTTAGCCGATGGATGTAGAACATTCACATCAAATTGTGTTTGCGGCATTGAAGCTAATCGCAGCAGAATTGACAAAATAATGAATGAGTCATTGATGTTAGTTACCGCTCTTAATCCCCATATTGGTTATGATAAGGCTGCCAAAATTGCCAAGACCGCACATAAAGAAGGCACAACATTAAAAGAAAGCGCAATCAAGTTGGGATATTTAACTGAAGAACAGTTTAATGAATGGGTTCAACCAAAAGACATGTTGGGACCAAAATAATATGTTAGCATAACTAAATTGGCTTATTTAATTGAAGTAAATGGTTGGAGAAATAATTATAATTCTGATTTTATTTACAGGAAATCTTTTTTGTTTTAATATTTAATTAAATAAATAATTTAATTAAAATAATAATTTGTTTTCATGATTAGATTAGATTAGATACAAGCTGACTTTTCAAATTATTTAAGATGAGTTAATTATAGAACTTACAAACACTATATAAACTTAACTTAAGCTATACAAAACTACAACCACAAAATTCATCTCAGACAGTCATTCCATTTAGTCTCCTCAACTTTGACTTGACTTCAAACTAGATTTAGTGTGGTGAACTCAAAAATACCTGAAATTTTCCCTATTTTTGTAGGGGGAGGAGTTAAATATAAAAAGTTTTTCGGGTAAAAGTTCCCGTTTTAGAGATACGACTATCAAAAGTTTTCATCTGTTATATTATATATACAACACTAATCCCATTGATTTGGCGGTCTGGCGGTTCGTATCAAAATTTGTAGGGACCACATATTCCACATATCTCCAAAAAGGGGAAACTTTGTAGAAAGAACTAGTTGAAAGCCGCGCTGGCGGGAAAAGTAGTCGCTACCATTAAATTTCGCGATCCAATTTTAACAATTTTTAAACTGCGAACAAAAAGTAAATGTCAAAAACTTTTTTATTTTTTTTTTTTTTAATAAATGAAATTAAAATAAATAATAATTAATTAATAATAATATTTGTGGATTTATTATAAATAATAAAAATTGGAAAATTGATAATTAAAAAAGAAAAGAAATTAAAAAAAAATAATTTTGTTTAAGAAAATTAGCCGAAGTAAAAATGGAAAAACCACAAAAAATGCCCAAAGTGGCTAAGGTAATTTTTGTTATTCCATGTCACATAGGCAGACCCATCATTTTCCATTTTCCCTATCTGCCTCTGAACAGCACTCATTCACGATTGCAATTTTGGATTCAGGAGCCCGGATGGCTTGAAATGTAAATAGGTCCTACATATAACTTTTTTGTTTTGTTAACTTTTGTCATTCTTTCAACATCAACAGAGTTCCATCCATTTGGGTACCTATTAATCAATTTTCTTTACAAGCTACTATTCAATATTAGATATGCATAAAGCCACAACGACCTGCAAATAATGAAAAAAAAAATTTTTAATTTTTTCATTTTAATCGTTTTAGGTTAAGAATAAAGCTCCAGCTGAAATTCAGATTACAGGTAAGTTAAACAATAATAGCCCAGATACCTACCTACGAAACTAGGCTATTGGAACTTCTATTAATTTTTTTTTCCACTTTTTAGCTGAACAATTGTTGCGCGAAGCTAAAGAAAGGGACTTGGAGATTTTACCACCACCGCCGAAACAAAAAATTTCTGATCCAGCAGAATTAGCTGATTACCAGCAAAGAAAACGAAAATCATTTGAAGATGCTCTTCGAAAGAATCGTCAATGTGTCAGTTATTGGATTAAATATGCTCAGTGGGAAGAGTCTCAGAAAGAAATACAAAGAGCACGTTCTATTTGGGAAAGAGCACTGGATAATGATCATAGGAATATCACACTTTGGTTAAAATATGCTGAAATGGAAATGAAAAATAAACAGGTCAATCATGCTAGAAATTTATGGGATCGAGCTGTTACTATAATGCCCAGAGTTAATCAGTACTGGTACAAATATACTTATATGGAGGAGATGCTTGAAAATGTGGCTGCGGCTCGTATGGTATTTGAACGTTGGACGGAATGGCAACCAGAAGAACAAGCATGGCAAACTTATGTAAACTTTGAATTAAGGTACGTGAGTTAATTATGATTTTAATAATGAATATTATGTTGACACTAATTTTTCCATTATTATTTTTAGATATAAGGAAATCGATCGAGCTAGACAAATTTACGAAAGATTTGTTTACGTTCATCCCGACGTTAAAAATTGGATTAAGTTTGCTCGGTTTGAAGAAAACCATGGTTTCATTCATGGAGCGAGAAGAGTATACGAGCGTGCTGTGGAATTTTTCGGTGACGATAATATGGATGAAAAATTATTTATAGCTTTCGCTAAATTTGAAGAAGGACAAAAAGAACATGATCGTGCTAGAGTTATATACAAATATGCTTTAGATAATATACCAAAAGAACGATCTCAGGAGTTATATAAAGCATACACAATACATGAGAAAAAATTTGGTGATCGTGCCGGTATTGAAGATGTCATAGTGTCGAAGCGGAAACACCAATACGAACAGGAAGTGGCTGATAATCCAAATAATTATGATGCTTGGTTCGATTATTTAAGATTAGTTGAAGGAGAGGGAGACATTGATACAATAAGAGAGACTTATGAGAGAGCAATAGCTAATGTTCCACCATCGAAAGATAAGAATCTTTGGCGGCGATACATTTATTTGTGGATTTATTATGCAGTTTTTGAAGAGCTAGACACCGAAGATATTGAAAGAACTCGCCAAATTTATAAAACATGTTTAGATTTACTTCCACATAAGCAATTTACATTCAGTAAAATTTGGATACTTTATGCTCAATTTGAAATTCGTTGTAAAAATTTGAATGTAGCCAGAAAAACTTTGGGAACAGCTATCGGAATATGTCCCAGAGATAAGATATTTCGTGGTTATATAGAAATTGAAATTCAATTACGTGAATTTGATCGATGTCGTATTTTGTATGGAAAATTTTTAGAATTTAATCCTGAAAATTGTTTAACTTGGATGAAGTTTTCAGAACTTGAGAATTTACTCGGAGATACAGAACGATCTCGATCAATTTACGAGTTAGCTATTCGACAACCTAGATTAGATATGCCTGAGCTGTTATGGAAAGGTTACATAGATTTTGAAGTTCAACAGGGTGAAATAGAATTAGCACGTCAACTTTACGAAAGACTTTTAGAACGAACTCAACATGTTAAAGTTTGGATTTCTTATGCGAAATTTGAGTTCGCCTCAAATTTAAGTGAAACAGAAGGAGATGATTTGAATATTTCGTTGGCCAGAAGAGTTTATGAAAGAGCCAATGACACTTTAAGGCAATTAGGGGATAAAGAAAGTCGTGTTCTTCTGTTGGAATCATGGAGAGATTTTGAAAAAGAACAGGGACATCAAGATGATTTAAATAAAGTTATGGACAAAATGCCCAGACGCGTCAAGCGTAGACAGAAAATCGTTTCAGAATCAGGTCAAGATGAAGGATGGGAAGAAATATTTGACTATATATTTCCTGAAGATGAGATGGCAAGGCCAAATCTTAAATTATTGGCTGCAGCGAAAAATTGGAAAAAACTGAGAGGAGATGACGAACCAGAAACAACTGAAGAACAGAATAACGAAACTGAAATTGAAAGTTAACGATTATAATTTTTCCTAAGAAATAAAAAAAAAATTATCAATTCAGTGTTTCATTTCACTAAATAAGCGTTAAAAAAATTGTAATTAGGAACTGTACTTGCAATCACATTCAATGTATCAATTCGATCTGCAAAATTTTTACTAATAAAATAGAAAGTTAAAAGTAAGCAATAAATAAATAATTGATTTCCTATTTTATCTAAAATGTTTATTCAATTACTTACTACTACTTATAACGAATAATTTATTATACATAATATTTAAATTTTATAGGGATACTGCTTGCATTTTCATGCAAAGTTCTCTATATTGTTTCAATGTAATCTGTAATGAAATCAAAAATTAATATCTGTTTTTAAATCTTGAAAAATTTTCAATATCAAACAACAGATATTATTCACTGGAAAAAAAAAACATGAATGAAATGTTTATGTTATTTACAAATTGTTTATTTTTTACATTAAAATTTTATTAAATAAGAAAAGTATTATAGCAAATAAATGTTAGGTCAGTATAAGTAATTTAAACCGATAATTTTTGTAGTAGAATTTGAGTACCTCTAAAAACAAATGCTCGTTATAATTTTTTTTTTAAAATTAGGTAGGTACTTTAGAATATTTTAAAAATCTTTCAAAATTTCTTTTGAATGATTTGAAAGAAAGAATAAATTGATTTCTTAAATGTAAAAAAAATGTACAATTATATACAAGGTTTTCAAGAGTTTTTAGTTTAGTCCCAGAAATTTAAGTATTGGTTTTATGTACAATGATTATTTTGATTGGGAAATTAATTGAACCATAGTGTAAAAAACAATTATATAAACCATAAAATCTAAGGATTTAGTGTATAGTGAATTAGAAAAAGTAGAAAAAAATTTCATCCTCGCAATGAATTTTCTCAATTTGATTTAGTTCCAGAAATTTAAGGACTGGTTTTATGTACATGACTTATATTGATTGATAAATGGGGAAAAAGATTATTATAATTCGAAAAATAGAATTTTCTAAGTAAGTATAAAGCTTCTTGAACGTCTTGAAACCTGAAAATAAATACATAATGTAAAATTGATTTTATTAGTAACAAATAAAATGTAAATCTATTCTATATCTTCAGGTCGTACTGGATGTGTGACTGGAACAATTGATTTTTTTTCAACATCTCTTGACATTGCTTTGCGCATATCTGAAATATTTGAACCAAATTGTTAGTAAAATAAATAAATAAAAATTTAAAAAGCTAAATTATTAACTCCTAAATCTTTCATAAGAATAAAATCAGAATTTTAAAATAACTAGAAAACATCTTATTTTAGTTAAATACTAAGCCACTATTGCAACATACCATAAGCATCTTCGTCCGGATCTCCAGAATAATATTCTAATACAGTTCTATAGATTATATATCCTAGATTGTGATACATATTAATAGCAATTTGATTGCTCACTCTCACAAATAAATCCACAAAAAAAGTTTGTTTCCTTAAAAAAAAAAAAAAATTTGGAAAATTAAATATGATGAAAAAACAGATAAAATTTAATGTGATTCAATACTTTTCTGAAACGTCTTCCAAAAAACTCATTAATAAAGCAGCTAAGCCTAGTCTTCTATAATCTGGTGATACAGTCAATGCTGTTACATGTCCATGCCAATTATCTCGAACTCCTTCAGCTTTTCCCATAACTAATATTAATTTAAAAAAAAAAATTATATAAAGCAGTTAGGTAATTATAGGTACATTGTTTCCTTACTATATCCCATTATTTCTCCAGATGGCGATTCAGCAACTTGAAAATATTCTGGCCAATGAGCCAAATATTGCATATAAAATGACAGACCATAGGTTTCAGTTAACGGATCCAAATTTCTGAAATAAAATTCGTTTTACCTAGATAGTTAGGTAGGTAGCTGTACCTTTCGTTCATGTTTTGATAAAAACTCCTATTGGAAGGGTTAGTGAGTATTAAAACTAGATAGTATGTATGTATGGTACCTATATGAAAGTGTCCTACCTACAACTTACAGAATTCTTTGATCGGTAAAGGAATAATCACATCTTTCCCGTTTTTCTCGTTATCATTTTTACTTCCTTTATCGCATTTTTTAATATTCGTCTTAGGTTACCTAACTAAGTTTTTTTTGTCCAGCGTAATCATTCTGCTCTCTATTCAAGTTTGGACAAGAGATCCCTCCGGAAATTATCAATGTTTTTTAGGTAGGTAGACCTACCTACCTTCCTTGTTCCCCATCTTCAGATTCAGACAATCAAAATAATAACTTACACATTGTTGAATTTGAACATATCATCACAAGTAAAAGGACGTAATGTTGTCATTTTGAACCAAAAAATTTTTTTTTTAAATTCTAAAGTATTTTTTAATTATTTATCGATTTATTATTGTCTTGTCCTTTATTAATTTAAATAAAATAAAATATTCCAGATTTTTAAAAAGGTGGCTATTTTTCTATTTTTATTTTTGGAAAAGGAAAGTGTTTTAAATCTTTAAATGCCAAAGTGAAAAGTGTTATGTATAGAAAACTAGTCGCATTTTACAGTCGCTGAGTTTTTTTTACCTATCGACGAGCCGAGAAGAATTTTTTGAAAGAAATCAACTTTTGTGCAGGGATGGTGCAACTAATTTTTTACAAGAAAAGTCAATTTTGGGGTGTGAACATTTTTTCTTATTTGTTCAATATTGTCTCAATCATCTTTATATACAGATATATAGCTGTTTCCATGATTCAGTTGAGTTGATTTTATATATGAAACATGTACCTAGTTTATATGATAGTCCAACCGTTGTTGAGTCGAAATGTGATTGAAAAAAGGTCAACTGTTTACATTTACATGTCTGTGGTTGTATGTGGTTGAAATGAGAACAAATAAGAAACAAAACAAACAGAGCTATTGCTTATAGCCTAAACGGGATGGGTAAATTACAAGTAATTTCATGAAACTTCTTATAAAGTGTAACTGCACTATAAACTTTGTTGAAGGAACTATAAATTTAAATTATAGAGTTTATAAAAAAATAGAATAAATTATTAATGGAATAAATCATGAATTCAAAAATCTTGCATTTTCATAAAACTGTTAATAGTTTTGAAGAAATTTCGGCGCTCTGCATACGTTACTAAAGTTTTTTTCAGGTTTTGCATTGGAGCTTCTTTGACAGCATTCACTTGGCGGACGTGAACAACAAAAGACATGACAAGTGAAAAATTTTAACCTAAAATAAAGAATAAAAGAATAAGAAAAACAAAAAGCCGTTTGTCATTTTCACGAAAAAAAATTTTTTATTAATTTTTATAATTTTGTCGATTAAAAAATTTAAATTTAATTCGCTTTAAAAATCAATTTAAGTTTAATTAAAAATGAGTTCAATCGGTACTGGGGTAAGTGAAATAGAAATTGTTGATATTTATGATCATTTTGTTTGAAAAAAAAATAAAATAAAAAATTATACATTTCTTTTTTCATTTTCAACAATTCACGTCCTTCTTTCTCTATTTAGTACGATTTATCAGCCTCCCAATTCTCACCAGATGGAAGGGTTTTTCAAATCGATTATGCTGGTAAAGCAGTTGAAAAAAGTGGCACAGTAATTGGTTTGCGTGGAAAGGACGGTGTTGTTTTGGCAGTAGAAAAAATTGTTACATCGACTCTTTATGAATCGGACGCTGGCACGAGAATATATACAATTGATAAAAATATTGGTATGGTTTTGGCTGGCTTACTGGCCGACGGTCGATATATTGTTGAAATTGCACGACAGGAGGCATCCAATTATCGCCACAGATTCAATCGTACAATTCCATTGAAAATTTTAAATGAACGTGTGTCTGCCTATGTTCATGCCTACACTTTGTACAGTTCAGTACGACCATTTGGAGTTACAATTATATTGGCATCATGGGATGAAGATTCTGGTGCAGAATTATATAAAATCGAACCATCTGGTTCGTCATTTGTGAGTATTAATTTTTAATTTTTAATTTTCTTTAACATAAATATTATTTTTTTAATTTTTTTTTTTATTGTTATGCATTTTAGGGCTATTTTGGTTGTGCCAGTGGTAAAGCTAAACAACAAGCAAAGACTGAAATTGAAAAAATTTCATTAGCTGATTTGTCAACGGAAGATCTTGTTAAACATGCTGGAAAAATGTAGGAATGATAATCTTAATACTTTTTTTAATACTTATGATGACCTATAAAATTTTTTGTAACAAATATGTGAGCCTACCTCTATAATAATTATGTTTCTTTTTAAATCTTGGAGGCCTATATTTACCCATTTAAGAACATTAAAATGTTCATTATTAAATTGTAATTTTATCACTTTCAGTGCAATATTGGTAGGATGTGTAATGATAAGTTCCAGTTTCAGAGCTTAGAAAATTTTATTTCAAAAATCTTATTTTTAAAATTCTTATAAACAAAAGTTTCTTTTTTGAGATTAGTTGACGAATTATAGTTTGCATTATTAGAATAAGAGATTTTTTTTAAGTAGTAAAATTTTCAACCTTGAAATATTTACAGTGACGCTCTATGTTTGTAATAAAAATTTTGAAAAGTTTTCTATCTAATCATGTTTTTTATGCCGAGGTTCTACTCAAATAGCGGTTCTTCTTTAAATAAAAGCCCCAGTCTAAAGTCAGAATTTAATTATTTAGTTTGCTTGTTCAAAATTTATTTAAATGCTAACATATTTATAAAACGTATATTTTTTTTTCTATATTTCAGTATTTATCAAGTTCATGATGAATTAAAGGATAAAGATTTTCGCTTTGAAATGAGTTTGGTTAGCAAGGATACTGATGGTTTGCATAAAATTTCTCCACACCCTTGGTATGCAATGGCTTTGGAAGCTGGACAAGCTGCGAAAAAAGAAGATGATAGTGATAATGAAATTTAAAGAAAACCGATAAAATTATTCTAATTTTTTTTTTTTTGGTGGGGCATCGTAATAGTTCTAAGTAAAATAAAAATGTTATAAGAACATATGTATGTCGAATTGTTTTTACAAGTTTTGGAAATAATTGATATCCGTAAATAAAAATAAATTTCTTTTTATAAATAATAAAAATGTTTGTAAAAATTGTTTGTTCTCAAGAAAAATAAAACCGAAATCTTACTATTATTTCTATAGATAAAAAGAAAATTCATATTATTGTTTCTAATTTTTTTATTTTTATTTTGAATAATTTATGTTTTTCATTAATTACTTCACACCTATTAGAAGATTATAATTTTTTATTATACATTTTACTTATGATCTATGAAAGCTAACATACAAAATGTTTTGATCAATCTTAAATTATATAAAAAATATATTAGATTTATCACAATTTTGGATAAGCAAGCATACACACGTTCGATTTAATTTCATTTAAATTTATTACATTATTTTCACTAATTCTAAACAACACAAATTTATTTAAATTCTTACACAATACAACGTGTAAGACTATTACAATTTAAGTACATTTGATTGAGTAAACGAAATTTATTCCTGAAAATAGAAAAAAAATAGTTAGTAGAATTCGAAAGTATTTCGCTATAAGTTATGATTATTCTTTTACTTACTTAAATGACAGTTTCGAATAATAAATGAGAATTTTTTATAGATCGCTATCACAATGAATTTAATGTGTAGTGATCTCCTTCTAATTAAACTTAATGTAATCTATCTGCATATGTTTTCTTAATACTCATACATAAAGTTTAATTATTTTTAAATTTAATAAATTATAAAGATATTGGCGTCTTGTAAGCAAATTTAGCAAAAATCGACAATGGTACCATTTCCAATAATATCAACAAATTTGTTATTGCTGAAAATAAAATACAAAGTTAAGAATGAAAAACTTCAGGAAATCGTTATCGTTGTATAGAATAGAAATCTATTCAATATTTGAACTAAGCAATAACTCATAATTAATATTACCTTGCTTATAAACACCATTTGTATTTGGATATGTCCCACCAAAATTAACTGATTCTAATGAAAAATCCAAGATAACAAACTGCAATTTACAAACAAGTAGAACTAATTGTAAACTGAATAATTTTTTCTAAAAATAAAGAAAAAAAAATTTAATAACGATATTTTGTTCGATTTTAAATTGAATAGTTACTATTAGATCAAATTGTCCTTTAGAATGTGCTTCAATCATTCTTGTAGTAACATTTAAACTCCAAATTGCTGTCAAAATAGATATTATCATGAACGGTGCAAAATAAAAAGTTACAGTTTTATATTTATCATGGTCATATGCATAAAAATAATTAATTGCCATCATTATAGTAAACTGAACAAATGGAAATTGAAGAACCTGTAAAAGCAAAATCAAAGATCAAAGAAATTTTTTTTTGTGATGACAAAATTATTAAGAGGATTAATTCATATGCGTACCCATAATTAAAAATCCATTAAAATAAGAATTTTAATTTAAACTTAAGCTTAAAAAAGTCTCAAAATATAAAAGGTTTATAATAGAAAAATTTGACTTTTTACCATGTAATGTAATGCTCGAATTTTATTTTTCGTGGGAGCCAAACGACTTAAACAAATGCAGCAGCAACAGCACGGAGGTGTTTGAAAACTCATTGCATCGGAACCAGCCTCCTTTATGAAATTTTCTTCACCTAAAAGTATATACCTAAATCGAATCAAAGTTATTTAGAATAATACCCTAGTTTCATAATGAGGAACATTCAGGCTCTTAGGTTTATTAAAGTTAAAAAAAAAAAAAAAATTGGAGAATTTTGATAGATGTATGTATTTTACAAACTTACCGTCAACATATAGAAAGCAAATTTTAAATAATGTCACTACTCCTAAAGTGAATATTAAATGCATAACAGTATGATTAATAAAAACTGATTTTGGTATAAATAATGTACATAATGCTGCTGTACAACAAATCGGATAGATTCCAAGCAAAAATATTGTATGAGATAAATATTGTTTTCGAACACATTTTAAACTTTGTGCTATCGATGTTATGAATATTGACAGATTTATAATATACAATAGAGATCCAATAATCAATGATATTGTTGTTAATGTATTAAGGTCTGCAAAGATAATATTATTATATAATAAATAATTTTTATATATAATAAATAATTTTTATTTTAAAATTTTTATAGATCATAATCAGGAATAATTCTTATTTGTGTTCTAATATTTGAATTAAAGACCAGTTAATAAATTAAGACAATTTATTTTTATTGAGAAACATTTTTAAATATGTATAGAAATAAAACGTTACTGAATTTAAAAAAAAGTGCATTAATTGTACTAATTTTTAGATCAGAAAATTAGAAAATTTAATTAAATAAATGAGATTAATAAATTTTAATTATTTTTACAAAATATTTAAGAAATTCCAAATGTCTCTTAAATTATAAAAAATATTTATATTAAAAACCCAAAAAAAATTAAAATTAATTTCATATTCTTAAATTTTAGTAATAAATAAATATTTAATTCGAAAAAATATCTCACCAGAAAAATAATCTGAAATTGTTGGCAACTCATTATCATTTATAGTTTCATTCAAATTTTTTGTTGTATTCATTATTTCTTTTTATAAAATTCAGGTACTTTAAGAAAATTTTTTTATCATTTACAAATAAGTTATAATAAACTATAATATGTGTATATAAAATGCGTAATTTTTTGTTTTCATTTTCGCATACAATTCTATTTAAAAAATAATCTTCATCACCTAAAAAAAATAATAAATTAATTTAAATATTATGAACTTTAAATTGCTTTGTGTACACTTTTAAATATGTGTAAATTTTAATAGAATTATTGCCCGTACAAATTATTGTTATTGGGAAAACGAATATTTTGTTGATCATTCTTCTAACATTTAATATATACCATACAGATTTGTAGATAATAGTATTATAGTTGTTAGCCTTCATTAAATTATTAAATTCTTTAACATTAAAAATAAAGAAATTATATTTGGATTTTGGTAAGCTATGATTTATTAAATGTAAAAACTCACAGTCTTCAAAACTTTCCAATTTATCTAATTTCGATTTAATGTTTATATTGTTGAATTTGAATCTATAATTAATTCAGTACCTAAACATTTTGTTTTAAATAATAAAAATTACACAAAACAACCGGGAAAACCTATGTTTATTCATACTTCGAAATTGTAAATATTAATATAAGAAGCTTATGTAATGGAAACTCATTTATAGACATCATAAATTCGGCTCTTTATATATTTATTATAAATTTATTGATTTTGTTATTTTTCGTGTAACTATTTCTTCAAATTTTTTATTCATTTATTTAATTTTATTATAACATACAATAAATAAAATTTTTATTACTGATCTTGCGCTCTTTTTAATTTTAAGACAGCTGCGACGGGATAAGATTTATTTTTTGATTTAGCATAATTGTTGTGCTTATAATTATAAATAAAGTTTGAGGACAAAATCTTTGGAAAATATATTTGTTTGCATTCTTCGTTGGATCTTAATAGTTATTTCTTTAAATTTTTAAAACATGGCAAAAAATAGTTTAATACACAAACGTTTACTGATTTTAATCAAAGCGATAGTTTGTGATAGGTACAAATTCTATTTTTAGAGGCTATGCGTTAATCTAACAAAATTTGTGCAAAAATTAATTGAAACTATTTTTATAGTCTTAAAAATGGACAAATAATGGAAGGTTTTAATTGAAAATTGAATCCTTTAAAATTATATTAATAACTCTCTACACGGAATTGACGTTGACTTAAAACAACAAGTGCGATATAAATTTTGTAAATTAAGATGGGAATGAGAGTAAATTTAACATCCTATACTCTCATTAATAATATCAAGTCCATTATGTTAGGAAGATACATCAAAAATTGTGTACAATTTAATTTTTGATATTTTGCAGCCCATTTGTTTTAAAAACTTTAAGTAATTATGCAATTTATAAACTATGTCATAAATTATATTGAAACTTTGACTATTAATTTTATATTCCTATATCAAATTCTATAGTATTAATTATCATTGACTTTTAATGAATAGTATCATGGAATTGCAAGTTCGAAATTGAATTTTAAGAAAGCTTTATGAAATTTACAAAAAAAAAATAATAATAATAAATGAATAGCTTTTTGTTTATTTCATAAATTCGTTATAAGTTCACAAAAAAAATAAAAAATGAATTAACAATTAAAAGAAATTGATTTTAATTAAAAATATTGTTTTCAAACGAAAGTTTTTTCGTTTTATATTGAAAATAATAATAATTTTATAATTTATAAAATATTTCTTGATTTCTATATAAATTATTTTACTTAAGATAAATAGTATACAGTGAAATAATGTTCATTGCCGGAAAATAAAAGCATTACATCAAACTGAGGTTTCTTTTTTTTCTTTTTTTTTACAAACGGTTATTAAAAAAATAGTTTTTGATAAAATATAATTTTTTCGCGCAATAAAACAATATTAAAGTATAATATTTTAGGTATATTATCATTCTATACACAGCTTTTATGTGCCATTTGTGAATGTAAATATTTATTTTAAAGTTTATATATTTCTGGGGTTATTCCAAAATTATGTTATTAGATTGGCTGCTCACAGGGCAAGTTCATTGATTCATACATAATTAATTGAAAAATATAATTATTTAGTTTGTAAAGTGGAGAAAACACCATCAAACGTCCGATGGCATGGCACTATCAAAATATTTACCGAAATTTATTAATATTTCGAGAAATATTAATGATATTCAAATCTAATGTGAAAACGATTTAGAAGTTTTTTTTTAACGTTATTTCGTTAAGACATTCATAAGTACTTACGAGAAGAATAGTAATTAGCATAGAAGAAAATATTTTTATGATTTTTTATATTAATATAAAATTTTCTTATCAGTTTTAGTTTTAAGAAATTTTTTATTGCCCGCATATAAAATCTTTTTTTTTTCGCTATTATTTGTCTTATTTGTCTAATCTCGATTATAATGCGTTTTATATCAAAACTAATTAAATTTCTTTCTCAGATGATTTTAATTTGAAAAATAATGAAAATTGGTGAGAAAATCTATCGCGAAAATCACAAAAAAAAAAAATTAATAAATAGTCAAGATTATGGAACTGCCGCAGCTATTATTTTTATCCCTTGCTATAGAGATCAAATGAATGTGGAAGACTTTAATAAGATTAGTTATTAATTTGATGTGTTCATAAGTTTATAGCAACATTAGACACGAAAATTTCAGAAACTCATTTTTTTCAAAAAAACAAAATTACTGTTTGTTATTTATTTCTTCGATTGAGAAGAAACTTTTTCATTTGATATATAATTTTGGACGATACATAATGACTCGTCCAAAATTATATATCAAATGAAAAAGTTTCTTCTCAATCGAAGAAATAAATAACAAACAGTAATTTTGTTTTTTTGAAAAAAATAATTGCAAAATTTTGGGCCCAAACTGCCAGAAAATAATTTAGTTAAGTTATAATCTTCCTGATATATTTTAAAACTGATTTTCCAAAATGTTTTTTTTTTTAAATGACATTCTTACTCTTATGGTCAACAATTGCAAATTTATTGTTCAAAGTTTTTAATGCGTTGGGGATCGTTATGTTGTATTTAGTGCTATACAATTTAGATCACTAAATGGAGTATTATATGCGTCAATACACATGCAATCATTTAGATGCATCTGCGTAAATAATGAAAAAATTTAGATGCATCAGCGTATATAATGAAAAAATTTAGGTGCATCAGCGTAAATAATGAAATCATTTAGATGTTTCGTATTGAATATTACGTAATACCATAGAGTAATAATATTTATAAGAGGGTCAGAATTCATACAAGTAAATTTCTGAATTTTTTTTTCAAATAACTCAAAAATGATGACAATATTTTCAATGTATTGAATAAAAATTTCATACTCAAATGTGTTTATTCTTAATACAATAATAAAAATAATAAAATTAAGAATAAAAACATTTGAGTTAAAAAATTTAACTCAATACATTCAAAATATTGTCATAATTTTTGAAAAAAATTTACTTGTATGAATTCTGTCCCTCTTATAAATATTATTACTCAATGGTAATACCTAAACAAACATAATATCTCTCACAATATTTCAATACAGCCAAATACAAAAAAAAAAAAATGAGAAAAAATGAGAAGAAAAAATATTCTCTGTTTGCAACTACCTCTCTCCTACGCATTAAAACAGTATATTGGGTATGTAAACAAAATTTGTTATACAACTCGTTCTGTATTTACACAAAAATACATTGACACTTGTCAATTTATATCACTCGACCTTCGGTCTCGTGATATAAGTATTGACTCGTGTCAATGTATTTTTCTGTATACAGAACTCTTAATTAATAACAAATTTAGTTTACATATACAATAATCTACTATTAATTTGTTTTTAATTGAAATGAAAAAAAAAAATTATAACAATTAATATCTTTGTAAATATTTCAAACTGCAGTTATTAACATTTTACAATTAAATTCGCAAGAATAATGTAAATACATGAATAAACTACACTCTAATTTATCTTTTATAATTTTAAAAAATATATAAAAAGAAAGGTATTTTCACCAACTTGTATATTGTATCGATTTTGATAAAATATTCTTTAACTATTCGACTATTCGATTATTATATCAAAATGTTATAGTTAAATATAATATAGTTATATAGATAGAACTATATAATTACTTACGCACATGATGAAAAACGAATTTATTGCATAATTTATGGAGCTTATTTAAAATGTGAAGTTGATGTAAATGATAAAGCTCTTGTGTTAATAAATACAATTTCAATATAACTCGTTACTAAACTAAATATTTGTTAATACTAAAATTAATTATTTTATGGAAAATAATTTTCGTTTCTTTTTTTTTTCTAATGTAGGAAAAACATGAGAAAAAAATAAATACATTCAAAGTTCCATTTTTATAACTTTAATACTTTAAGTTTTATTTTTATTGATGGTAAAAAGAAAAGTCATATAACTACTTTGAGCACAAAATAAATAGAGGAAATAAAGAAATTACATAATATAATAAATTAAATATATTGTTTTCTAAGAAGAAACAAAAAAAAAAATTGCGCAGCCTTTGTTTGTTTATTTTTCATTATGTAATAATAAATTAATTACGTTATTTTTTTTTTTAAATAGGGCCCATTTTAAATATTTATTGTACGTAATGTAAGGTATTTATAAATATAATACATATCGGAACCTACTATACTACATCAAAGTCTCAAGGGAATTGTTAACATGCAAATTTGTTTTTTTTTGGTAAATAGGAAGGTAAACGTAGGATTTTGTGGATTTTCTAATATGGTATATGTTTTAATAATTATGTTATCCCTAAAGGGAAAATTTAGTGCGAAAAATTAAAACGAAAATATCATATTACAATATGGTGTACTTGTAGTTAATGTACATATCGCAAATTGAATTATTATAAATAATAAATAAATATTTATTAACTATTATTTTTATTTTCCCAAAGCATAGAATTTATGTTTAAAAATTCAATTTATTATCATCATTAACCCAATTTACTGTCAATAATATATATACCTAACCTAATTCAGGATAGGTGGGGCAAATTACCTTTTGGTTTTAAATTACTTCTATTTATAAATTACATCCTGACAAATTAATGACAAATAAAAATATAAAAAAAATTGTTATAGGTTTTTTAGGAAATTAAAAATATTTTTTGTATTTCATTGTTTTAACAATGAAGAGATACATCTGTCGAACGCTTGAACTGAGGAAGATGAAAACATACTGATTGATTATAATTTTTCTTTAATATTATGAATTTATTAATAAAATACTTTGCAATCTTTTTGCAACATTTCGATTTACTTTTGAGTATATTTTTGGTTCCTTCGGTAACCAATACCATTTATTGATGCAAAATATAACAATTATCATCGAAATTCAAACCCAGCACAATTCCCAATTTTGTTAAGTTCCTCTTATCGACCTTTATCTAACGAACATACTTATTTTCATCGGAATTAATTTAAATTTAAAAATAAAGCTTAAATTAATAAAATTTATACGTAAATTATGTAGACCCTTAGCTGGTTGAGAGCTTCTTACTCCCAAATCCAAAATCGTTTGGCCTTTATTGAGATGAAAGACAACGAAATTGCAAATATTTTGGCATTCAAAGAGTTGAAATCTTCAGTGCAGGTTTTTCTTTTAACAATAATTTTGCCTCAAATTTTCAAATTTTAAAATAATATTAAAAACTAGTAATAAATATGTATATTAAATTATGTATTCAGTAGAAAAGGTAGATCTAAGCCTAAGCTCTGAAATATTTTATAACATTATGTTTATGCCAATGAATTTCAAATAAACAAACAATTTTATAAAAAAAAAAATAAAAAATTGAAATTAATTAGTTTATTAGTTATAAGCACACTGACGTTTGTCAACTACAATTAATATTCTGTCAAATGCAATATGATGAATTATAACAACTATTATACCTGCATCTTATTTGGAAAATAAAATGATCTCAAATTTTATAAAAATCTGTATGGTCAGGTTTATACAATTTGCAATATGCATGCCCTAATTTGTTTTGTATTTTCACAGTGAAGTGGAAAGCACACTTTTGATTGCTTAGCTTAAGCTTAGTTTTTAACTATTCGCGGTAAAAAATTACTAATATTTCCCACTTTAATATCTTAATATCAACCACTAGTGTGGTGTTAAAATAATTTTATGAGAGAAATAATATCTTTCATAATTTTTTTGTTTTATTAAATAAAAAACAAAAAAAAAATTTTACAAATATTATTTTCGCACAAAATAAAATTAAAAAATTTAATTTTGATTCACAAACGAAATTATTTTTATTTTCTTACACCTGTAAAGATATATTTTTGAACATATACCTAATATTAGGCATAAAAGCTTTTTTAACGTATAAATAAAAATATGTATAATTTTTGGTTTTAAAAGAAAATATTAACACCAATTTTCTGTTCTATGAATTATAGAGAGCGAGAGTGACGAAAAAATATATTATTACGACGAAAAAATATATTACACAATTTTACTATTACTTTTTATTTTACTTCTTATATATATTTTTTTAACATATATTAATTGAGTGAGTGAAATACAATAAAGCGATATTTATGTTGAGAATTTACCACGACTTTTCCTTTCGATAGTTTATTTTGAACTGAATTAAAAATTCAACTTGCTAAAAAAATATACTTATTGCACTGAAATTAATATTTAATTTAAAAAATTTCTTTCTTTCTTGAGATAACATGAAGCCCGTATTTATCACATTCTCTTAATTTTAAATTTTTCTTTTTTGTACATATTTTTAGATCTACATCCGAAACAAAGTTATATACAGTAGAAATAATAATGTGGGAGAATTGAAAATATTTGAAGATCTTCCGTACATAATGTATTATGTGTATATAATTGGAATATATATGTTAATTTCTTTCTATTATTCCTTTTTTTATTTATAAATACACTTTAAATTATTATATTTATTTTAAGTTATTTATTCTTCGAGTTTAAGTTTACAACTGACTTAAATTTTCTATTCACTAATTTTACTTAACTTAAAATTACACAAAATTAATCGTGGGAAACAGAGTACAAAAAGTTGGAATTTTGGTGACAACAGAATTTTGCATTTATTTTTATGAACGATCTTAGAAGCTTTATTTTATTCTAAGAATCAAAATTACGATAAAAAAAGAGATATTAGAATAATAAAATTACGTTGCAATATTGAAATATTGAAAATTGTGTTTCATACGATTTTTTTTAATAATAAATCTTGAATTTGAAATTTTTATTATTTAAATTTAACAACGCCTCTATTTTTGTTATTTCTAAAATGTTCCTAGTGTCAGAAACTTGTCATGCTTTAAAAGAATAAATTGGATATAAACAAAGACGATTTAAACAAACTTTTATGCAAAACAACGAGTTTTAGTGAACACAAAAATATTTATTTCATATCAAAATGACGTATGAGAAAATACAATTATGTTTGATCATAAAAAAATCAAAAGAAACAAAAATATTTCAAAGAAACATATAATGTACTATGTCTCTTTAAAATGTATTTTAATCTAAATTTATATTTATTGAGTGAGCCAAAGTTTTATTTTTTTTCTGTTAATTTTACTTTATTTGAGAAACTTGTTTTCAATGAACTAAAAAATGAAACGTCATGAAGACTATGCGTAAGTAAATAAATCTGTTTTATAATTTCTTCATAACGTAATAGTTTTTGGTACATATCACGGGAAATAAGTGGTAAAAACCAAAAAAAAATATATAATATTTATATGTAGTTTAATGAAGACTCAAAATTGATGATACAATGAACTATTTTAACTTCAGTCTATTAAAAGGTTATAATTATGATTACATTTTTCCTAGAAAATATGTTATTTTTTTATAATAATTGTCGTAACCAGAATATTTGAAAGTTGCGAAAAAAAAGTCAGCCAATTATACTATCATTAAAAAGTTTATTGACATTTTTATGACTTTCAAACTAATTTATATTATTTTGAGATAATGATTAAGCTTTCTTAACTTCAAGATTTTGATTATTGGAATAATTTTTAAAAATACAAAGTATGATGTAACCTAACCAACTGTATTCTCATTTAGTAAAAAAAACAAGAGTAAATTATTTCCATAAAATTGTTAGTTACAGAACTGATAAATTTTTTTCAACAAATAATGTCGTTTATAACATATTGCTATACTGTTTGTAGTTATAATTTGAGTTAACATTTTTGGATTAAAACCTCGTGTCTTCTTTTTTTGGGACATATAGAGAAGTAAAAAAAAATATCAAGATTCAATGCTTTGCGAATTTTTCAGAAGTTAATAATTTTATAAGCTATTTTAAAGAAAAATATTGAAAATACTTAATATAAAATCTGTCAGCTCAAGATATATGTATAAATAATCATATAATATTTTTTGAAGATTTTTCCTCAAATGTAATATTTTGTTATACTTCATCAATAAATCCATGTTTTTTTTTATAATTTTTATGATTTCTATTTATGAAAAATATATAAAAAATTTTAGCTTGCATCATATCAAATATAAACAAAAGAAAAACTCCTTTCAATTACTTCAGAAACTAATATTGAATTAATTTAATGTGTATACAGTTTCCCATTAAGAGGACTTGCAACAAATCAAACATTTTTGTCCTAAATTTTTTCTGAAAAGATTATTTTAAAGTTTAATTTAGAAAAAAAAAATTCATTCACAACCTCTATACTGTTTCATACTTTAAAATGGTATAAAACTTTTTAGAATCGGTTAAGGCTAAGTGCACGATATCTCTTCAAAACTATTTTTTTATGTCTTATGACTAATTTAGTTTCTGGACATAATTAAATTGTATTATAGGATGATTATCGTAAAAGAATACTGGTTTTAATAAATTTAATTAAAAACAAACTCCCAAAGTCACAATGTAAGCAGATTCAATAGTTATTGAGTGTGGGAATTACCTAAAATAATTTTTATTTAAGATATGTTTTAAATGTCTCAAAACTTATTTTTGGAGTTTTCAAGGAATGACGACGAACAGTAATATGTAAATCTTTGACGACAATTATAATTAATTTTAAATTACTGAGATTATTTTTAGGCAAGTTTAGATAATTTAGTTTTAAACAAATTTAGATAATTTTGAAATAAGTATATAACTGATGTATAATTTATTAAATACCTAAACAAATATTATTTTTCACAATAAATATATTGATTAGATATAGAATATTTATTGCATATTTACAATTCAATATAACAAAATTTTGTAGAAAAAAATGAACTATAAAATTTTTTGCCAATACTCAATTTAAAAAAGAAAATGGAAACTATATGAAAATTGTGTTTAATAATATACCACAATACTAAAATGAAGTATTATTTTGGTATTTCACTATTGCAGCTTAATGCATAAATTCACATACTTACAAATTCCATTAAATTTATAAATACATAGCAAATAATCAAAAAGGATTTATAGATTTTCAATTATTTAAAATTTCGATTATAAAATCCGTAAATATTTTCCCATAATCAGTAATAATATAATAAATTTTTTTTCACATACACTTATCATGAAAATTAAATCATAGAAGTGGAATTGAGGTATATAAATCCTCTGTATATAATATGATTATAGCACAAAGTAAATACACAATTCTTGGTAAGTATGTATGATATAATAAAAAAAAAAATAAGTTAATTGTTCTTCCTCGGTACAAGAATTAAATTTCACCGTAATTTCAAAATTAGGAGTTGAAATTCATGAAAAAAGGTTAATGAAATATTTTTGGATATAGGTGTATATCTATGAGTATACCTTATAAATAAAATAATGTTATATATATGTACATAGATATGTTGAACAATGAAATATTTATATTAATGTTGTTGAAATTGAAAATTTTTTTAATTTAGAAAAAGAGAAAAAAAAGCTTAACATAAAATACGAAAATAATAATTTTGTTTGTGTTTTCGGGTTCACAAATTATATATTATTATAAAAATATATGTAGGTATCTACATAAAATATATATGTGTTTCTATTTTGTGAATGAAAATAATATACATAAATATTATATTTATTATATTTTTTAATGTGTATATATGTACATATTTAATTGCGAATTAATTCGTGTAGATTAGAAATTATTTAAAATAAACATGAAATCAATTATGATAATAATAAAGATTTTTTTATTTTTAGCTGCGCTAATTGAAAAAATAGTTTGAAAGAAACATTTTTTTTAGGGATAATAACATTTTGGGTAATTTTAATATTATATTGTTACAAAACGATTTTATTTAATATTTGAGTTCAGATAATGTTCACTGAAAGGAAAAAAAAACTCAGTGGAGATGGAGAGTTTTTGAAATTTTTATATCCAATATTCCTATAATCGTATGTATTAAAAAGTAGAAGTGCGTGCTATTTTTCGTTGCTGCGACAAATAGCTAATCTTGATAAAAACTAATTCGATTTGACCTACTAGAGACATTCAGAAATTATAGCTGCTATCTTTTTTTCAATATTAGTACATATATAAGTATTTTCAATATATGTTTTTGATATGTGAAATTTTTTATTTCTCTTAAGATGACATTAAATCAAATAATTCTTTAATTACAATTTGGAAGTTAAATTTCAAATATGCATAAAAAAATCTAACATTCACTCACAAGCTTTTGAATGCAATTTGAGCCTATTCGAGTTTTTGAACATATTTCGTTCTGAATTCAAAAAAAAAAAAATGATTTTTTTTAAATTTTCTCTCAAAGATGAAAAATTTTAATAAATATTTTTAAATTGCATTCAATATTACACACATTATGTAGAATTGTACATTATTTATTACGCATATTTATAAATAGAAATTCATTCAAATTCAATTCATACAAAAAGATAGGATTAACTATTTTTATTCAAAATTCAGAAAAGATACACCTAAAATAAACATTTATTATGATGAACAACAATTTTTTTTTTTTTCAAACTAACAATTTTTTTTTTATTTACAATTTTTCCGCACCCAGGTATGGTATTTCTATAAATATGTAAATACATACTATGAAAAAAATTTTATGACAAGCAAAATATTTATGAAGAGTCTGATATACAATTGCATTTAACCAAATTTAGTTGAAAAGGAAATATTTATAATTTAAATTGAAATCGGGAAATACAGTTTATTCAAACGTAGTTCTATGAATTTAGAAAAGTATTTTCAATTTGCATAAAACATGAAGAGTATAGATATTGCTATATGAGTGTAATACAACAATATAAGCTAACACAAGTAATAAAAATGGAAATTTATTTATTTATTCAAGTAACTATTTTATAATGTTCAATTTGATAAAAAAAAAATAAAAAACTTAATTTTATATTGTAAATTTTTTTTTTATTATCTTACTTTAAATTTAAGATTTTTTTTTCACATTTAAAATTTTTTATTTCTTTATTTCAGAGAATTTTCGTTTGTAATTTCTTTGAACTTGGTAGACTTAAGTAAAAGAGCAATATCGTCTATCTAGTTCTTAAGTGCCGTATACGCATTTTTCGTATTTTTGGCAAATTGAGTTTGAAGTTGTAAGACTCAAACAATTGGTTCCAATTTATACGTCAAATAGGGGAAAAATATCTCGAGAACGGAAGGAGCTATTGAAATTTCGAGAAGAGCGTTCGAAAGATCGCCTTCGAGTTAGTATGAAGCAATCCCTAACTCCAAAAGTGCCAAAATACGTATACGGCACTTAAGAACTAGATAGACGATATTGCAAATGAAGGTATTGCATAAGAAATGTTTAAGGAATAATTTGAATTTTTCATGAAGAAAAAACAGAATTAAATTGGAAAATAATTGTAATTCAAAATATAATTTGAAAATTCAAAGCAACTTAAATAATCAAATTGGTAATCTAATTACACATGTTTTGATGCAGAGAAATAATTTTATTTTTCATAATAATATGAAAAAAAATCAACTTAATAACGTTATATGCGATTTTATGAATTAGAAAAGCTTTTGAAGCTTTACACAAATGTTAAAAACTTTCTGCATAAAATTTTCCAAGAAAAATTTTCACTTTCCCAAATTATATGCTTAATAATTTTATTAAGCTTTTTAAGTTTATTAAAAAAATAAATTAACAGATTTCTGTATTCAAAAATACACAGAATGAAATATTTTCAAAAATTTGACTAGGCTCAAAATTTCATATTATTTTCATCTATACATTGTCCTAGGTCAAAAAACAACTTTTTTTTTTATATACATAACATTGGGAAAAATTTATCTTTCTTATTTTGAATAATAATAAAAAATTCTGCTTGCGTAGTTTTCATTTATTAATATTTAAAAACTTTAAGATAATAGTATTTTGAAAGCTGTATGAGAGAAACTTCATGAAGCAATATAAAAAATAAAAATTTCTAGATTTTTTTTTTGTTTCAGAATGCATCAGTTAGAAATGTGAAATCTTAAAATATTAGATATTAATTGAGTACATTCTCGAAGTGCGTATATACTTTTTACATAATATAAGCCGCACCGAGAAATTAATTTTTTAGAAAAAAAAAAAAACTTTGCAATTTAAAATAAATTGATTGTGTTCACATCATTATAGATCAAATAAATTTTGTTATTTTTGTAACAAAAATTTATGTTTTCATAATAGTTACGTACAAGCATTTACCTAAAATGTGCTCTATAAATATAAATATATAATAATTTACATTAAAAATATTTTCGAACGATATATATACACATAAATCTAAACTTAACCAATTTCTTTTGATAATTTGGGAATATAATTTAATTTCAAATTTAATATTGATTTTTGTAATATTAGGTTTTGTTATTTTCATTGAATTATTATTTCACAGTTTAAAATTCTATGTATACATATGTAATTCATTTTAAAAGAAAATGGGAAATAAATTTAACCAAAATACCATTGGGAAATTATGTTCGACATATATACATATCCATATATCTGCAGGTTTAGGATTTCATCGTTCTATTTATTTATATTCTTGTGGTTTTTAAGTATAGTATTTTGATTAGAAATTTCAATTGTAATATCCCTATTATAGAAATTTTTATTGTAAATATTTATTCATTAAATGATTCTTTAAAGAAAAAAAAAATTTATAGTAATGATTAGTATAAATTTTTTTTATATTGATAAACGATATTGGTCCAAATTGAAACTATTTTTGCATCACAGCAAAACAGTTTTTTCAATAATATTCACTAACATGATTAACAAAATATTATTTATACAATTAAGTTACATTTATAATTATTATAAACATCAGATGTTTAAGAATTTATTTGCCGAAATCAGAAAATGCATCACCTCGGGAGAAGCCAAGCTGGAAGTGTAATGCAATCCTAAACTATTTTACTTCAAACTATCTAAATCATTTCAACTATTCAAATCATTTAATTTAATTATTTTTTAGATTTTTTTTAAAGACATATTATAAAGTTGTGTTGATGCAACATCTTATAAGGAAGATCAACTCACCAGTTCGGATCTAAAAAAATATTTTAAATTATGTAATTATGTAGATTTTTTCCAATTCCATAACTTGATTTTATGACAATTGTATGGATTTTCAATTAAATTTAGTAATATGTACGTATGTTTGTTTGATCCAAAAACGATAAGCTACGTAGCTTTTGCATACATATACTAAAATTTAATGTACTTCTTTTTATAAAGTTAAAAAAATGTAAGAATGAATATATTTTTCTTTCTTAACAATATCTAAAAAATTTAATATTCCGGAATTATTCTATTTTATTATTATATGATATTTTAAAGATAGAATTTTTATTAAAAAATATTTTGACATTTTTATTTTCTTTACTTACGTACATAAATCATATGTTATTATTATACTTTATAAATTTTTGTTCTTAAATAAAATTTTATACGATTCTGTGGTAACAATAAAATTATCCCTTTGATATCCTTTTACTATATACAAAATTAAGTAGATGTTTTAGATTTTTTTTACTTTTATATAAGATTTAATATTTGGGAGATGCTTTATTTCTCTGGACACTAATTTAATATTAAATAATACTATCTTCTACGTATATATCGTATTATTGATAAAGTATACCAAAGCTTTTTTATCCCATCAGATAAAGTCCCGATCACACATTTTTTTAAAATTAGATATAATATATTAGTTTCATTAATATTATATTATACAATGAAATAATACTCAAATATTTTAAAATTTAACTTTATCGACATTATACTAATAAAAATAATAGTCAATCTTTTATAATTTGATTGGGTCAGGGGTCTCTTTTTTGACAATCAAAATTGGTTAATTTGTAATCGTTCTTTAACAGATTTATTAAAATGATAAATTTTAATTACCATCAAAGGTTTTTGATCTTCTGATTTTTCATCATCATACAATCTATGTAATAATAATCCTGTGTGTATTCATTTCACAATAAATAAATATTTTTTATCTTGATACCTGAATAAATTTATTAGAGCTTAAAATTTAATAATAATGAAAGACATTAAATTTAATCCTTTAGTGAAATATGATACCTAAAAGATTATAACTTTCTATCTCGGAAAATAATCCATGATTTTTATTGGATTTTTACTATCAAGATATGGATAGTTGGAAATCAATATAATATTTTATAACTATATACACGTTATGGTTAAACGTGTATGAAAAATATCATGAAAATAATATTATATTTTCCTCAATATATTAAGTTTAAAAGGTCATCCTGAAAATATTTTTATAACCATAAAGAATGTAATTTTCTTTTTGATAAAAATATTACTACAAAAATTATAGTGAGACGACCTGAAAAATTTTAAATGATAAATAGTTTTGGTAGCATTGTTGGAAAACTATATAGTAGATAAAATTAAAAAATTTTATAAATGGCATAATTTTAATAAGTTTATTCCAATCAATTATTTTAAATTAAATAAAAAAAAATTTTGATTTTTTAAACTTTTAACAATATTAACCAATTTTTTGTAATGTCTAGAAAACTCTCATAATAATTTAATTAATTAAGTAATGGTGATGTTAGTATGATAATTACGTGTAGTTAAGCACTATTATAGTCAATTATTGGACTTCATATTATGCAGTGGCAAAATAAAAAATTCTTTTTTAAAAAAATTTAATGCCGTAAAAGTTTCCATTCCATCTCATTATTATAAGAAACTATTTTATAATAATGTATAAGAATAATATAATAATTTTTTACTGTGATATGCAGGACGAAGACAATAATAATATAAATGAAGGATATTAAACGCAGGTGTTCATTCAACAATAAATCATATCAAATTCAATAAAAATATAATTTAAAGTGCACAACCTATAGCGTGTTAAGTGGCCACCTTTCACATAAAGTAATCTTAAGAAGAAAAAAAAAATAAATTTAATAAATATAAATTTTATATATATATATATATTTTTTTTTTTTTCATTTTCATATTTTCATTTTAATATTTTTTTTTTTTTATAACTAAACGCCCATAAAATATAAAAAATATTAAATTTTTTTTCGGTTTCATTTTGAATTAATATTTTGAACGATAAAAATGTGTTTAATTTTGAAATTCATACTTTTATTTTTCATTTTTAATAAAATATTTTTGATTGTTTCAAGTGAAAAATATAGATTTGCAAAATTACGTGGAATCAATTCAAAAATAATTGATTTAATTGAGAAAAATGATGAAAATGAATTACGTGAAAAACGTTATACTGATGCAAAATTTTATGGCTATCCGAAAACAAAAAGTGAATTATTAGCAAGAAAATTTAATTTTGATGATAAAAAAATATTTGATCAAACGCCATCGTTAATACGTTTATTATATGAAATAGCATTAAAATATTTACATCAATGTCCACCGTATATATTTTATGATGAATTTGTTGAAAAATCTGATAGTTTATTATTGCAAAATTTATTTCGTGTAAGTTTTGCATAAATATACCTATACATAGTTCATAAATAATTTTTGATAGAATTTTATACAACTAGCATGTATGCATAATAATTATGATTTGCATGGGTTGAGTGGATGGTTATAAAATTGTTTATTTTAATTTTTTTTTTTGCATTTTTATTTTGTCTTTTTTCCATAACGCGCTGATATTTATGAATATCAAGTAACGAACCGTAATATGACAATTTATATTTATAACCAGTTTGTGGTATATTAAAGGATATATTATCTGAAGGATTTGTGGTTAGTGAAAGTTAAACCTATATATTATGTTTTTCTACAAAAATTCTACATAATATAGGTATTATATATTTAATAAATTTATTATATATGCTCTTTTAAAAAAATAATAATTATAGAAGGACTTTAAATTTATGTGGTTCTATTGACGTTTCGTATTGAGTTATAAGAGTTTTAAAAAAAAAATTCCTTTAAAATTGTTTTTAATTTTTTTCCTTTTATTATTCAGAATTTTCCAATAACATTTTTTCATGGGAAAATTAATAAAAGAAATCAACTAGAAAATAGATATATTCGTGAAGGTGCAGAAATTCATTGTCGTAGTTATATACTATTTTTATCTGATCCTTTAATAACTAGAGATATTATTGGAGCACAAACAAAAAATCGGGTAATTGTTGTGGCTCGATCATCTCAGTGGAAAGTCAGAGAATTTTTGACATCTGATGTATCATCAAATATTATCAATTTATTGGTAGTAGCAGAGTCATTAACAACAGATCCAACAAAGGTTTTTTTTTTTAAATTTTGAACCTAAATAATATTAATAAATTTTAATTACATAAAAATGTTATAGGAACGTCCATATGTAGCTTATACTCATAAATTATATACTGATGGGCTTGGTTCAAATATTCCAGTTGTGTTGAGTTCTTGGGTTCGAGGAATGTTAACCCGTCCGCATATTGATCTTTTTCCTAAAAAACTTGTGCATGGATTTTCTGGACATCGGTTCATTGTATCAGCTGTTAATCAGCCACCATTTATTTTTCGACGAACATCAATTGATTCAACTGGAACTTTGAATGTGAGATGGGAAGGTCTTGAATTTCGTTTAATGGAGCTTATTGGACAACGTTTGAATTTTACGTTTGACATAAGAGAGCCAAGATTTACTGACTCATTAGGGTAAATAATAATAATTAGAATTACTTTCAAATGAATAATCGAATATTTCAGATCAGGAGATGCTGTTCATTATGCTGTGCAAAATGGTCAAGCAGATGTCGGAATGGCTGGAGCATATATAACGTTGGATCGCTTGCAACGTATGGATATGTCGGTTGGTCATACAAGAGATTGTGCCGCGTTTATCACATTGGCATCAAGAGCTTTACCAAAGTTCGTCTTTTATAGAATTTTAAACTATTGACGTAGCTTTCATACGCGTAACAAATAATTATAATTTTTAACAGGTATCGTGCAATTATGGGTCCATTTCAATGGCCAGTTTGGGTTTCTTTGACTGTTGTATATTTCTTGGGAATTTTTCCGCTGGCTTTTTCAGATCGATTATCGCTTAAGCATTTGGTTGGTAATTGGGGTGAAATGGAGAATATGTTTTGGTATGTTTTCGGAACTTTCACAAACAGTTTAAGTTTTACCGGAACATATTCATGGAGTAATTCTAAAAAATTTTCAACTCGTTTACTTATTGGATTTTATTGGATTTTTACAATAATTATAACAGCATGTTACACAGGGTCAATAATTGCATTTGTTACTCTACCAACATTTCCCGAAACGACGGATAAAGTTACCGATTTACTTGGTTTGTTCTACAGAGTGGGAACTCTAGGTAATTGTATCAAATTTTACTACTTGATTTTGAAGAGGATTAATTTTAGTTTCTGGATATAGATAAAGGTGGTTGGGAGCGTTGGTTCCAGAACTCAACCGATCCTAATACAGTGAAGCTATACGGTAAAATGGAATATGTTAATACTTTAGAGGAAGGGGTAGGAAATGTCACACAATCATGGATCTGGAATTATGCATTTTTAGGATCAACTGCGCAGTTAGAATATTTAGTTCAGTCGAATTTTTCAAATGAGTAAGTGAAGATTTTTTTTGATAATATTGATACTTTTTATTGTTTTTTCTTATTTATTAGTCTAGTGTCTAGTACTCTTTCTAGTCTATAATGACAAACTGTATATCACAACTTCAATTAACAAAAATTCTTACGGAATGTTAAAGCTCCAATTTTATGTATATTATAGATAAAATATTGCTTTCTTAAAAATGAAAATTTTATGATTCCGATTTGATTTTAAATAGCGTGTTCAAACATAAAATTTAAAATTTTTAATTTTGTGCCTGTTTGAACGCCGTATTAGTAAATAATATTTATATAAATGAAGTTTTCTTTTTAAGGGCATTAAGTAAAAGATCTGCGCTGCATTTGAGTGAGGAATGTTTTGTGCCATTCCAAGTTGGATTTGCATTTCCTCAAGATTCGGTGTTTGCTAACAGCTTCAATGAAATAATTTTACGAGCCCAACAAAGTGGCTTGCTAAATAAAATCTTAAATGAAGTATCGTGGGAAATGCAAAGATCTAGTAGTGGAAAACTATTACAGGCAAGCTCTGGCAATTTGTTACGAGAAGTAATTCAGGAAGAAAGGCAACTTACTACAGCGGATACGGAAGGAATGTTCCTTTTGTTAGGAGTAGGTTATTTGATGGGTGGAGTTGCTTTAGGTTCTGAAATTGTTGGAGGCATTGCTAATAAATGTCGTCAAATAATAAAACGTACCAGAAGATCTTCAAGTACCTTCTCATCAAGACGTAATTCAATGGACTGGGCGAATGAAGACGAAGTTAAGGAACATAATGAAAGAAAGGCGATAAGACAGCTCAAATATGAGGAAAACAAACCAAAACGGCGTTTCCCTGGGTTAAGTGAACTTAATCTGACAAAGTAAGTTGAAAATTCAAATTATATATATTGTGAAATAATGAAACAATAATCACACTTTACATAATTTTAGGGCAACATTGCGTGAAATATATGGTGCAGATAGTATAAATCAACAACAAATTAGTTTTTCAAAAGGCAGGTACACTTTTGATGCTGAAGAAAAGTCATCAGAAGGAGCTGATTATAATGATGGAGATTATTTTTACCAAGATGAAGATATGGAATTTACTGGTCATCATCATCATCATCATCATCATGATATTTTGAAAATAGAAGAAGTGCATGAACAAGAAATCAAAGAAATTTGTCAAGAGCAAAAAAATCAGCAAAATGTGGAAAACATTTTTGGAGATTCTGTTGATTTGGAAGTTCATCCCAAGAAAAGTGCATTCCAGAGAATCACAAAGCAATTTTTTAAATAAATTCTTTTTATTTTAATGTGTTTATTATTGTTATTTATGATACTATGTGCATCTTAGTTTATTAGAATTCAAGTGTTTAGCATTTCAAAATTGGTCAATAAATAAATTGAGTGGAAAAAGATGTTTCGACTCTGCATCAGTAAGTATTATCGAACAGCATAATTTGAACATTGAACACATTTTAATTTTCTGGTGTTTGCTCTCAAGAGTCATAGAATCATTTATTGAAGTTTAATTCATATTTTATTCCTAAAAGCAATAATAAAAATAAATTTAATATGAATTTATTGATTTAATTTTTATTTATAAATCTGTAATCAGTAGGTTATTTACGTATTTGTGGAAAAAAAATATTAGTATACATGTATCTAATACTGACTACAATAAAAATATCTAATTTTTAATTATGTTTCTATATTATCTTAAATTAACTTTTTATAAATGATTTTTATGCTTTTTATATATTATTATATATGATAATCAAAATAAAAATACTCATTCAATGTTAAATTATTATAACAATTATTATGTAACATTAATACTATATTGATGATCTTGTAAAAATTATATTACACTAATTGCAGATGAAAATTTATTGAGCCATTAAATTTAGATTCATATTAAATTTTTATTTGAAATGATAAATTATAATCTTATTAAGGATTCGATTTTGTGGATTTATAGTTATAGATCAATTTATAATGCTTTGATTATAATTAGAAAAATATTTTTAAGATTTTATAACAATACTTTATGAAATAAAATCAATAGAAATTGTTATTTATTTTATTTTTATTTTAACATAATTTATATTTTATCTACATTTTTATATAAATTTCATATTTTTAAATATTTATAATTTTTATACAAAAGATATTATATGTATTTTCTATAAATTTTTTTTTTGGCAAAACCTTTAAGCAAAATGGTTATATAAGTTCTTTTAAATTCTATAAGTTCAACTTAAAAATATGGAAATAATTTTATGTTTATTCTTTTGAAATTTCTACATATAAAATTTTTATTCTTTATCCTTTTTCGGTTGTAGCTAAAGAAGTTTATCTTTTATTGCACTGCATCTTGCGATGAATTGAACAATATTTCAAATAAATAACACAAATACACAAAAAAAAAATTATAATTCATAAATATACATATTTATTCTTTTGGGTAAATGGTTTTTGGGGTTGATTTCTTCATCTTTAAGTTATAAATAAATGTAAATTGATTTTAATTGTTTCATGTGAGTCAATAGTTTTGATATAAAAAAATATCCAGAAATGATAATCGCGTGTTATTTCACGGTAAACAAAAAATTATTTCTTTTTAACGATAGGTATATTGTATAAAAAATTTCCTTTAATTTTCACCAAAATTATTTTATTTCTAGATTTTTTTTTTTTCATTTTAATTAAATATATAAAAAAATATTTTTTAGTTGGGATAAAAGGTATAGGTATACCCACTTTTTTTTCTAATTAATTTAAAAGATAATTCATTTTGTAATTTAATTATTTTTTTAAATTTATTATTATTATTCTTTTATTTAGAAAAAAAAAAAATAAAAAATAAAATAACGAAGTTAATTTTGAATTGAAAAGAAAAATGAAAATTATATGGTTTTTCCTCGTAAGTCGTAATAATGGGTGTGTTGTTTAAATTAAAGGAAAAATAGAATAATTGGAATAATTTTCGTTAAAGGAAAATTATATTCATGATGTTGTATAGTTCATTTGTGAAATGACGTAACAATAATAATCGCCCTAAAGGTGTTGCAAAATTAAAATTTCTTTGATTAAAAATTCATTTTTTTGTGGCGTCTTATTATTATTATTTTTTTTTTTTAAATTAATGATTCAGAAATTTATGAAATTTTATTTTTCGAAGATGATTGAATTTGATTTGAGGAAATTGAATTGAATATTACTTAAATGATTATAAAATATTGCATATTTTTCTCGGTAAAAAATGTGAGTGAAAGAGCAACTTACAGACGAAACTAATCCGATTCGAATTGTTTTTAATTCTAAAATATGCGAAATCTCTTTCACATTCACTTCAGCTAAAGAAAGATACTATTTGATTTAAATTTTTTTGCATGTATATTATATATACAATTCACTTGTTTCTATTAACTTTTGATAGATTTTGCGGAAAAAAATAAAGAGGTATAAGTATACTCCGATTCAATCGATATCTAATTATAAAGTGCAAATTCATTTTCAACTCTAGTCCAGAATATTGAACACATTATTTCAATCAACCAATATGAAAACTTTGGATGGAATATTTTATTTCTGGAGTCCTGACTCGGAAACTCCCAATCTCTAGTTTAGAAATAGAAGCGAGCGAAATTCACATTTTGAAATTGATACGATCAAATAATTTGGATGGAATATTTTATTTCTGGAGTCCTGACTCGGAAACTCCCAATCTTTAGTTTAGAAATAGAAGCGAACGAAATTCACACATTTTGAAATTGATACGATCAAGTAATTTGGATGAAAATTGGTATACAGATCATTATGGTGATCATATAAAAAAAAAAGAAGTATTTTAGATCGAAAAGTTGGAATCAACTTTTTTTGAATTATGTAGCATCAAAATACGTTTTCAAATATGCAATGCAGTCTATATAAGATATTCCTCTAAAATTCAAAACATTCAAGAATACATTTATTTTTATTTATATGAAAATTATAAAATAGAACAAAAAAGATTTTTTTTTTGTTATTTTTTTTTTGTTATTATTTCAAATGCAAGGCGGCAACCTAATACTTAATTCCTTGTTTATGTTTTTTATTTATATTTAGTTTTATATAGGCATATAGACATATATTTATTTATATATACATATTATTACCTATGTTATACATCCCAAAGCACTTGGATAGATCCTACATATTTTCATACATATATTCATATTGTTCGTTCAAATTTTTGTTCAGCTCTTAACTTTAATATTTTTCTCATTCAAAGAAATCCCTGTTTCAACTTTTTATGCTTATTGAAAATTAATTTTTTTAATTTAAATATTCAAAATATTATGACCCTTTTCAAGTCCTATTCAGCTTTCTAAAACGATTTTTGACACTTTCCAACATCGCAGCGTCAAAATTCAAAAGGCTAATGTTATCCACATTAAATTGCCTTTCAAATAGCATTTTTGAAATTTCTTTAACGATCTGACATTAAAAAACTCCCGGTGAAAATATGATGGCCTTATCTAAGTGCTGTGGAGTGTATATATTATATAAATTTATATATATCCTGAATTAAAGCCACTCGCACGACATGGACCTTTTTATTCTACCATTTATACATAAAAAGAATAAATTTTGTGGATTTAATACTGGTTAGGCATAGAAGTTTATTAGTGAAAATTTGATTGGAAACAATTTAGAATTAAAGTTTGATAGAAATAGTAAATTCAGTTTCTTCAGAGTATAATTTCTATTTTCATAAGTCGGATTTGTTATTGAATGAATAAATTCCATATTGTCTAACTGAACTTTATATATATTAAATAAATATTCTTTATTGTCATATTTTAATATTTATAATATTAAAAATTTAACTTACAATACCATTTGAAAATATATATTTTTCAAGGTATAATTTTAAATTCCATTTTAGAATTATCCGTTATGGAAAATAAGGAAATAAAGAAAAGAATCAATTTTTTTTTTCGAAATAAAAAAAAAAGGATTTAATATTGGTTTTTTTTTTTGTTACTTAAAAGCATTTCAATTTAAATCTTTCGATGAAAATGGAATTATACTTATATTCAAACTTATAGTTTTCAAAGTATATACATATTTGGGTTTGAGTAATTTCTTTCCTTCTTCTATTCATTAAATCAAATTTTTAAAAATTTAAATAAAAATTTAAGTTTATGAAGAAATAAAAATTGTTTTTCCTCATTAATTTTGAAATAAATATACGCAAAAATTATAGTTTTGCTCAATGCTCTAAATTTCATTATATATTTAAAGAAAATTATATTAGAACACTGAAAATATAAGGAAATAAAAAAGGATATATATTTTTAAAATTTGAATAGAAAATATTTAATATAAGTATAAGTATATATATAAATGTCAGAGAAATTTGGTTAAAAATAATACAACTCTTTTGGTCCATTTTATATATAAATATATATATAAACTTTTATCTACAAAACTTAATTACTTGTTTTTTCTTATATTGTTATACTTGTATTTAAATATCTTTGCCATTATTATCTTAATTACTTGAAAATAAGATTTATTTTCTTTGAAATTCATTAGATTTAGAACAAAAAAAAGAATCATGAAACAGCACATTAATTTGATTTAAGAACAGAAAATTTTATCTTTAAAATTTTAAATTTGGCACAAATTTTAAGAAAATTTTTAAATAAATTTTTAAATAATATTTTATGTTTATTTGGTATACAATGTACCTATATATACAATGAAAATTAAATTATATAAAATTATTAGTTTGCTGAATGAAAAACAATATAAATTAGTAAATCAGGAAATATTTTTTAAAAATTAACAAATTTTGTACAATAATTATGAATTTGGTAAAAAATTTGCTGTTGACACCATTTTTTGGAGTTTAATTCGAAATTTGATCAAAAAGTTCTTCTTTCGAATCAAGTCTGCTAAATTAATTGGTAATTTGAAGTTTGGGAGGGTTAAGCGACATTTTTTAAGCCATTAATTATTTCAGTTTTATTATAGTAGATATATTAAGGGAGAGGGCTGGTTTGTGGGTCGGGCTGTGTTGTGGGTTAGCTGATTTTTTCTGTCGTGTAAAGTAAATTGGCGGATCTAACTACTGTCAAATTTTTGTTTTGACACAAGGTAGCGAACACCGAAGTGAATGAACGTATTGCTTATGCAAGCTGCATAATCGATAAAAAAAAGCTTTTTAAGATTTTTCAAAATGCTATTTTGTTGAGTGAATGAATCGTAAACGGTGAGTTGAATGCATTAACATTTAGTTTAAATTTTATATTTTTCGAATTGGTATGGTATTGTGAAGATATACGAGTCGAAAAATTCTAGGTGACCCACAACCCAGCCACTTTTTTTTCTCTCGACATTTTTTCACGTGCTCACAAAAATTGTCATAACATTTTTTGAGTTTTTTGAATCACTATACTTTCTTCGGAGAAAAGTTGCGTAAGAACATAACCTTTCCAACAATGTATAACTTTACATACTTTATTTTGATAATTTATGGCTTATAGACCAATAACAAAACCCGACCCACAACCCAGCCCTCTCCCTTATATATTAGTAGATACAGGAAACTTATGAAATCTATATTTGGGAATATTCTACTTAAAATTACTGAAAGATTTTTAAATTGCTTCGTCTTGGTGTCAAACCTAGGACCTAGGACTCATCAGAATGATACATTTAAACTGAATGGAATTTATATTTTTAATGCGCTGTGAGATTGATTTTTTAATTGAAATGAAATCTTTCTCTATGAGGTTTATAACATTTGAAAAACTTTCTGCTTTTTTTCTGCTTCTAGAAGTTGTATTACTGTCTGCTTTTTAAGAAATCATATCAGTCTAACATAAAATTGAGTTGGCTTTGAGTTTTGGCTTCAACTATCATTCTGTTCACATAATTTGGAACTATTTTTTAATTAAGAAAGAATTTTTTTTTTTTTTTGAATTGCTCAATCCTTTTCGTTTTACTTTGCAATTTTATATGAATTTTCAACAAAGATAATAATTTAGTGAATGTCATGTTTTTTTTTTAAAGGTAATAAAGGTAATGTATACAATACAAAGGTACAAGTAAAATATAATTTAACAGAATTTCTAATAGTCTTTTAAATTTATTTTTATTGATGAAAAAATTTAATGTTTTCAATATCATCTCAAAAGACAAACTTATGTGTATTTCATACATAAAGTTTTTTTTAACATTAAAGTTAAAATATTATATTACGTACAATTATATACTATACTACATTATTTATCTCATAAAATTTTATTTTCCTTCAGTTTGAAAAGCCAAAATATTTTGAAAATTAATCTTGCTGTTTCAAAAATAATTTGAAAATTATTCAATATGTTTTGAACATTATTTTTTTGTTTTACCTGAGGCCTCATATCATATTGCTGTTAATCGTTTAATTCAAAATAACTTAGTTTTAACATCGATGCCTGATAATGTTTATATAAAAAATTGGAAAAAAAAACTCAAATCAAAAATATTGAATTTTCTGTAGGTTTGAAAAAGTTAGTAATCGTAGAGTTAATTAAAATTATCCGTTTGAATTTATACATGCACAGTCGTAAACATTTCTGCATCCTATATGTATTTTTACTTATAAAAACAATGGACAAACAATGGAAGTTTTGTTTAATCTATTTCAACCCTGACTTATACATAATCGACAATCGTGGGGGAGTTTTTGGCTAAAATAGCGATGGTTACGTTCTTTTAACAGGATTGATCCATGCATACATTCAACATCATTTTTGACATTTAATGCAAAGGAGATTCAACAAAATATTAGGCGTTTTTTTTGCAAAAAAAATTAAAGTGTTAATTGTACAAGTATATTTGACCTATATTTTTAAAATGTTATACAAAAGTTACGAAATGAAAAAAAGTGGTTGGACTCAAAATTCTGCATATTAAAATGCTGTATGCATAGCTTCATAATATTATAATTTTATTAACCGAAGAACTCAATGAATAAAAAAAATCAATTCATTGGGCTTGATTATAAGTATCGTAAGAAAAAAATCACATAGAAATAATAAAGTGCGGACTATTAGAATCATCAAAAAAAAATTTAAATTGTTTAAATTATCTTAAAAAGAAGAATTTTAAGCTAAATTAAGGAAAATTTATGCTACAAAATAAAGTTTCATTATAGAATCACTGTATTTTTAAACGCTCCAAATATTTATGGATAAAACTTTTTTTTTTCACATATGCTAAACTTTTTTATTTTTTCCTTTTTTGTTTTCAAAAACAAATTTCTTCACCAAACTTTTTTTTTTATCATCAAAAAATGAAAAAAAAAAAAAAAATGTGAAAAATTAAGCGATTATGCAAATAAGATAAGAGTAACGTTATAACATAACATATACATTTTTCCGTAAAAAGAAAAACTTTTTTTTTTACCAAATTTTTTGACATGAAAACCAGTATTTCTTGCAAATGTTAAAAAAGTAATTTTCTTAAACTTTTACAAAAATTTTCATAAATGGCTGGTTATAATGGCTGTGTAGTAAATATATACATATATGTATAGAAGTTTTTATTAAATTTATATAAAATTTTGAATAAGAGGAAGATTTTATTAAGTTTTTTTTGAATTTTTGAATTTGAAATTGAAAAAAAAAAAAAAAATGTTTATTAAATAATGATATGGTAACATGGTTATGATGTTTTTATGTTTTTCTGACGAAATTGCTTTTATTTAGTTTTTCTTTTCACGAAAATATTTGAATTATACAAAATGTGATAAAATTATTGTTTATTTATTTTATTTTAACTAAGTGAAAAAAATTATTAAAAAGTTTTGAAAGCTCTGAGTATTACGAGAAGAAGCAAATTCCAATATAAAATGATATTTTATATTGTGCAAATTATACATATGTAAGATAAGGTTAAATTTTGTAAATCTTTTTCATTCATTTCTTTTTTGCCAGATTTAAGTATACAGGCAGGTACTTAAGATTTGGCTTATTAATCTCGTCTGATTTTTTTCTGTTGAATTTCGAAGGGTTACTTACCTAAATAATTATTCGAAAAAAAATATAAAGTAGGTATTTTAATTTTTTCAAAATATAAACAAAAAAATAGGAATAAAAAATTTATTTTAAGAAATCATTACAATTTATTTAGATTCAAAAATAATAAAAATAAAAAATAAGTTTGTTAAAAAAGCTAAAAAAGGATTACGAATATCCTTTTATTCAATTTCTTATCAAAAAATAAAAAAAAAAATAAATAAAATAAAAAATTATTCACTTGAAAATTTTTTGCGATAAAGTGAAAGCTTCACGGCTTAACGATATTTCAAAAAGAAAAAAAAAAAAAAAAAGAAAATTTTATTTTTTACATAACAAAATAGATTTTTTTTTTTTATTTTAGGTATATTTATATACATATTTATATAGTTGCCTTATAAAATGAAAAAAAAATCCAAAAACATTAAAAAACAATTTAAAGTATAAAGGATTCAATTTCCAAATTGATTTTGATTATTGAAATATACACAGTACAGGAGAACAAAAATAATATTACCCAGATAAACGCAAAAAAAAAAAAAAAAATTAATGTATTACTTTTAAAATAAAACTTTATTGCATTCAGAATAGAAGATTTGTTTTTAGAGAATGTTTTTTTGTTGTTGTGTACTTATGTTTATTATGTATTTGCTTAATGTATCTAAATTATGTTTCCTTACAAAGATATAAGAAAAAAAGTATAGTATAGATAAAATTTGAAATTACTAAGGACATACTATCTTCATTGTTCTTTTTTTGAATCTCTCTTTGGCCAAATACAGTTTTATGTTGATTATTATAGTTCTTATATAAATATCGATCTTTAAAGTTTTATTCCCAGGGGTGGGGAACCTTTTCAGGTATAAAGGCCGCAATGACTATGCCTGTTTTCCAAGAAGGCCGCACATAGTAGTTTTGATGCTGACTATAAGTAGGTATGAATATAAGTAGGTATGATTAGACTTTTTATTTTAATATATAAATATATATTTGAATTTTATGAAAAAAGATAAATAAGAAGTATTTTGTTTAACTTTAATGAAGTTTAATTCTTAGAAGGCCGCATTTTACCTTTTTTTCAACTGGCGTATATGGCCGCAGTTTATCCTCCAAAATGTCACAGGTTTTTAGAGAATCCCAATGCCAATGCTCTAGATGGATCCTAACTAATAGATTTCCGAAGTAATCGAAACAGATAACTACACTTTTTAGCTTGTTGAGAAATGATAAAATTATAACAAAAAGATCAAAATTTCAACTTCTTTGTCACATCTTGTCAACAAAGTATATATTGATTAATGTTAAGTATAATTTTTTTTCTCGACTGCCTTTCTTACCATTCCCTCAAGAAATTCTTAAAAGAAAGAAACTTAAATATGATAAGTACAACTTTTTTGAAGTTTATGCCAATTTTTTGATTTCCAGTTTAAAATTATACACTATATAATGCTGAAGCAAACATTTCTGTATATTTCGACACTATTGTAATGTGAAATTATCACTTTTATTTAACAATAAATATATATGTACTCATGTTGTTGTTGTTGTTTACGTACATAACTAAAATCATTGACAAATACTTAAGTTTTTTTTGTCCTCAATTTATTGGAAAAAGTTTTATATTCGAATAAAATAAAAATGATTATTGTCGTTAATTTACTTTTTAAGTTTCCTCAATTGTTGTTATAAAACAAAAAAAAAAGTTTAAAAGTACTTTTATATGTTATTTGGAAATAAATAAAGCATTGGGTCAATAAAAATAATAATATATAAATAATTCCAATAAAAAAATATGTAGGTACAATATTTTGTCTTAAATTATAATGTCAGGATTGTTTTTTTTTAACTTTAAGGTCAATATTTACAAAATATACATTATGTGCGATGCTTCTTTTTAAATTAACTACTCTTAATTTGCAACAAAATTTAAGCCATAAAATTTATTTCTTTTTCTTTAAAACTTAATTTAGTAATAATAATATAAAATTGAAATTTTTTTTTAGATTTGTAAAAGAGTTAAATATTAAATGACAAGAGACTGTTTTAACGGATTTTCGAAGGAATAACAATATTTGGACATCAATCATTCATAAATGAAAGAATAATAGTCATCGTGAAGAAAAAAATATTAATAAAAATATAATATAAATATGAGATTGAAACCTTGCATTTTTTATTCTTTTTCTTCTTCTTACCAAAGAGTTTTTACTACTTTAAAAATGGTATATTTAGGTCTATAATATGTTATATAAAATAAGTCCATGGAAATTTTTTTTTTTATACATAAAGTTATCAAATCATTAGGTGGGATACATTTTATACTTTAAGAAGTATGGATTTGGTAATAGGGACATGTAGTTTAGACGGGATTAAAAAATGGGACAGTTAGTAGGTAATCATTTACGCTCTTCTTAAAGCGGCGCAAGTCGTAAATCAAACGTCCGCCAGCTGTCGGGAACAATTTTGATGGGAGAACATTCCACATTCTCGAGGTGCGAACTGAAAACGAAACTCCGAAGCTTGATTGATTGTTGATCAATTTAATAGCCGTTCTCTGAACTTTGTTCCAGGTACTCAAGATGGGTTTTAGGAGCACCAACCCGTATATGCGAATTGTATTTTCGAAATATTATTTTGGAACCAAAATTGTGATTTCATTTTTTTATTTCCAATGATTTTTCTAGTTACATACTTCGTTTCTGCCATTCAATCAATTTCCCAAAATTTTATACACCCAAAACTTTTCATATTAGTTAATCAATATTTTATTCTTCACTATTGACATTGGGAATAATATTGCCCAAATGCGTGAATTATAAATTCTCTAACAACAAAGCAAAAAAACATAATAGGTCGGTAGCTATATTTATTAAAAAATTTTCATTTTTTTTTTTTTCAATTTAAATATTTTAGAGAAATATTGTTTTTAATAAACTGAAAAAAAAAATTGTATTTTTTTACATACCATTTGCATTATTTTCATTTCCGTAGAGCTGTTTTCATACAAACATAAACAATTGGTTTTTCTTTTTGTATATTTCAAATATTCAAGAAAATAAAATTTTATTTTTATTATTTGAGATATTCGTATGTATAGTATATGAACAACAGTATAAGTAAATTGAAATAACAAATATACAAACCGAGATTTTAAGTTAATTGCACTAAGTGGAATATACAAAAAAAAACAAAACAGAAGATATTTTATTTCACTCAATTTAAAATATATATATATTCAATTGAATTTCAGTATACCTGGTAAAAGAGAATTCTGTTAATATAAAAAAATATAACTAAATTGTTCAATTTTATCATCGATTACAAGTATTGTATTTCTAGCTTCATTATTTATTATATCGTTCTTCCAAGGAAAGAGCGTGAATTTTTTGTTTTAAAACTGTACAAATTGTTTAATTAACTGAATTAATTAAGAGTATATATTAAGTTCTTTCAAAAATTTGGATGTAACCCAAAAAAATAATATGTATATAAAATTTATTAACATTAAAAGAAAAATTGAATGAGATTCAAGTTTTAAGTCTAATTGATTTGTCTGTAACATAACGAGGAATTTATCTTTTTGTAGCGTTTCGTGTCGGATGTCAGAAACTTAAATTCTAATTTTGTTTCTAATATAAGCGTAAGTTCATAGTTTATTCGACGAAGTTTTAAAATAATGTTCATTAAACAGACTGTTACAAGCGATTACTTCGTATCGTTCAATGGATCGAAATGACCGAAAAACGAAATATGGGAACAAAATGCAGGAAAAAAGACGTGCAGAAAAGTGAAAGAATCCGACCCTGTCATAAAAATAAACCTATTGTTTCTAAATAATGATGATAACCTTAATGCCTTACTAATATGTTATCAGTTTATCACAATTAGTAAAATTTACATCGTTGCAATCTTATTATTTTAAGTCATTCGCCACTCAAGCCATAATGTCACATAAGAAATCGGGAAAATTTTTCTTATCTTTTCGATGTACAACAAAATTTAGTTCCTTAATTTAAATGAATGCAACCCTTATTTCTATTTAGCTTCAGAAAGTTATAATTTTTTTTCCTTAACGGTTTTCCAAAACATCAAAGGAAGAAATCTTTATATAACTATAAATTTTTAATTCGAACACAAAGAGGAAATAAGTGATTTGTATATATAGTTTTTTTTTTCTTTCGATATTTACTCATTTCATAGAATTTTTATATAAGCCAATAAAATAATTTCATTCATCAATTTGCAGCCTCATTAGATTTAAAAAAAAAAAAAAGCAGGCATTAAGGAATATAAAAAATAGAATTATCTCATATCAATCAATAAACTAATTTAACAGATTTATAAAAAAAAAATTTATTTCATTTTTTGTTTGATAAAAAAATAAGAAGAGAAAAAATTAAATCCTCATCTGTTCCTTTTTATTTTTTTTTTAATCAAATTTCCTTCAATTGTATAAGAGAAAAAAAAAAGGATTTAAACAAAAATCTAAATTTTTTTCTTATATTCACAATATTATTGATCATATTTATTTAACTCACAAGAAAATTTTAATAAAATTAACGCGGGTTTTTTATAATCTCTTATTACTTATTATTTGTCAGCCGTTGGTGTGGTAGTGTTGCCCTTATCCTATGGCAGGTACGGTCGCAGGTTCGATTCCCAACTTGGACCGGAATTTGTGTTAATTTTTCAATTTGTCTCACTTGAATTAAGTGTTTGTGATGCTTTTTATTACGTCAAAAATAATGAACAATTTTTAATCAAATATGAAATATAGAAAATGAATTAAAAAAATTTTGGGTTTGAACAAATTGTAAACAACATTTTTGTATTATTTAGTCAACCCTATTAAGAAATTGTCAGAAATACAAATCTAAAAACAAGATATTATTCCGATAACATATTTAAGAGCGAAAAAACATATTTAGAAAAAAGAGCTAAAGAATTTTAAAGAATTTCAAAGAAGCCGATAAATTCAAAGAAGGATATAAATATACCTAGTGCACATTAACGCCTTCTTATTATTTGTCTGATAAAATATCTCTCAAATTTACTTAATGCCTTGGACAGACTGAACTTGAAAAACATGTTCTTGAGCACAAAAACATGTTATTAAAATCGACCGAACAGACTACGTCCGCCGAGAAATGAAACAACGTATGACATTTATACGTCATTATTTGACAATAGCACCATTCGATTCCTCGTACTCGATTTTATAAGTACAACTACTTTAGAATATTCTTAATGTTGAATAAATATGTTTTTTAGATGAAAATTGTACGCTACTTGATATTTTTTCATACGTTTTTTTTAATTTTCAAATCTTTAAATTCAAATTACTCGAAACTATACTTTTCATCATACGTTGTTTCATTTCTGAGCAGACGACTACCTTTAATGTGTTTCACAAAACAGATAAACATCTGTTTTTTTTTTTCAAGTTTAAAAACAAAAGTAAACAATACAATATACCTACAAATTCAATTCAAATTCAAAATAAAAAACAATAACAAACTTTTTTTTCATTTGTTTACAAATAAATACAACATAAAATTGTCAAAGTCAACGTCAAAAATGATACCCCAGTGAACATTAATGGCTTCCACATATTGCCTCACGAAATATTTGTAAAAATTACTCAACCCATCCTTTAATAACAACATGTTTTCCCAAGAACATGTTCTTGTTCTTGTTTTTATTACTATGGGAAAACTACTTCAAAAACATAAAATTAACATGTTCTTGATCAAGAACATGTTAATCGTGTCAGTCTGTCCAAGGCATAACCCATCCGTTATCAAGAACATGTTTTTGCGAGAACATGTTTAGGATTGCAGTTTGTTAAAGGTATTATTAACTAAAATTTCATTAAATAAAATATTATTGAATTATTATTTGAATTCTGGTTTTGATCGTTTTATATTTTTATAGAATTACCGCCTTTAATTATTTCTATAATTATTACGAATCTAATTACATCGCTGTCTTATAATTCTTTATCTTTATAAAATTATCTACATTTGCACTTTTTAGTTATATTCATTGTAAAAGAAAGTTTGCTTTTATTTTTAACCATTTTTCTTTAAGGACATACTTATTCCATATGTTTTATTCGAAGAGCTTAAAGAAAAAATATTTGATAAAAAAAATTGGGAAAAAAAATATGTAAAGAAAAAAGTTAAATGAATTTTTTTTTATGGTATTTCTTTATTGGATTTTCTGGAAATCTTATTATATTAGCCTGTTTTATTATTCTAACAGTATATAACTAAAAATTTAATTTGAAAAAAAAAAAAAAAAAAAAAATAAATAAAAAATATTATTAATTTTGATTCATTCAGTTCAGAGTTAATAAAAATTAATAATTTATGATGAATTAGTTATTAGATATATGGTTTTGAACATTAGGAGTACCTAAACACCGATCTTAGGAATAATTTAAAATTAAAGTGATATTGTTTCACAAAACAGTTGGTATTTAAGTTCTGCCTACTCTGAAGAAGGTATTTACATTATTCATTTTAATAAATAACTTATTTATATAACAATTTTGATGTTTTCACTTCTTTGAAAATTATAACTTCTTAAACTATAATCTTATACTTACATTATTATGTATTATATAGTAGTGTATGATGATCGGCTCAGTCTTTTAATTAAATTTGATTACGGATTTGATACGCATCTCGTAAATGCTTACATCTATAAACATAATATATAATAATAAGCAAAACATTAAAACGAATTAAATTAATCAAAACGCTAAATAAAAAAAAAATAATTTTTTACCGATTTTGTTGGATAACTAAATATAATTCATAATAATAAATTTTTAATTTAATTCACGTTAAATATTTTATTTATTTTATTTTTATTCATTTTGTGTATAATATTAAAGTTAACTTTTAGACTTAATTAAAAAAAATAAAAATAAAAAATTTTTATCATGTGATGGACATATTTCTGAATGAACGCTTTTTTTTTTCAACAGTAAAATACTAGTAAGTACCTTTAAATGTTTAAAAAAAAAAAAGTTTAACAAACTTTTAATGGAAAAAGTTTTTAATTTTTGATTTTATATATAACTTGATAAAACAAGGATGGACTGAATTTTATTTTTTAGTTTTCAAAATTAAGTTTAAAATTCACATTAGGGCTCATCGTTCATCCGCATAAAATATTCAGGTGAAATTTGCATATAAAATAAAAAAACAAATTTAATTGCATATAGCTACAAGTAGCATGATCTTTACAGTCCTTGGTAATATGAATTTTAAATACTCTTTGCTGTTAATAAGTGAGCCACTGAAGTTATCTTCCAGTAGGATGTTACTCCAAGTGTTTTTAAACGAGCGTCAAATTCACAGCAAAAATATATATGATTATATTTCATATATATTGGTGTACTTATGATAACTTATGAATAATTAATAATTAGTCAAAAATTTACATTAATGTTAAGTAAATTTTTTTTAAGTTATAAAATAATATTTCTTAATTCTCAAGAGTTTTAGTTGATTTGAAAAAAAAAAAAAATATATATATAATTATATACCTATATATAAGAAAAACTAAATGAAAAATTAATTTAGTAATTAAGGTAAATATTGGAAACATCCTTTTCTGTTCAAAATTGAAGCACTTAAATAGGAGAGATTTAATAATTCTTTTTTTTTTTTGTTTCTTACAATACAACCCTAATTTATATTTATTTATTTATTTATTTGTTTTTGTTTGTTTCTTTTTAATTTTTTTTGGGAGTACCTTACATTATAAAAATCTCAATGAGAAAAATAATTTACTCTATTAAAAAAAAAAAAAAATTGTTCATGCCCTTTTTTAGTACTTTTCAGTTTTCACGAATAAAAAATAATAAAAAAAAAAAAAGGATACAAAAAATGATTTGTTAGGAAATTAATTCAGAGATGAAAAAAAAGCAAAAAAAAGATGCAAATAATAACCGAAAAAAAAAGTTATTAAAACATATTTATCTGTCCCTGAAGAATAATGAACATGATTTTGTTTTTTTTTTTTTATTTTTATTTTTTCGCAAAATAATCTGCTTCATTATGTTTGATGAGAAAAATAAAATTTGTTTTTTTTTTTTTATTTAAAGCGGACCAGATTTATTTAAAGATTTATTAAGCATTGCTAAAATTAAAGTAATTTGCAGACTCTGTTATCAGTTTCTTTCATTCAGAACGATTATAAGTTGTCATAGAAATTTATTTTCAGCTTCCGGTTCGAACCTTTGGGAACAATCATTGACCGATCACTTTCGCTTTTAAAAATTCTAAATTTTTAAGACCTTTTGAGATCTTCTAGCACTGAAACCTTTAATCAGAGAATATCATGCTTGATTGAAGGTGGCCAAGATTGCACTTATTTATTCATTCATATGATCAAAATCAGCTAAATAGTTTAATAATTATAAGGCAGACTGAAAATGAGAACATAACATATATAGTCATGAGGAGAGCACTATGTTTTTCTATTTTTTGGATAACGCCCTTGCATTCTTTCATTTAATGAGGCAATCTGAAAAAAGATAATAAACAATAATATCGGGAGATTTTTATTTATTTTTTAATTTTATGAAAAAAATTTATGCATTAAAAATTTTATACATTCACAATAATCCTTTTATTTTCTTATATAAATTTTATTTTTTCTTTTATTATTAATCAGAATTTGGTTATAAAAAATTTAGTTATAGATATAAAAAAGGATTCTATTATCATAGAAGGTGAATAGAAGTAGTGCACCCTATAATATCGATGTTTAATTTCAAATCGCACGTATCTAATTTTGGGAATTAAAAATCTAAATTTTAAAAACACATTTGACCCACTATTTTATTAACAATAATATTATTGATTTATAAATTATACTATAAGCAATAGACATACATATAAGTTTAACAAATATTATACACTAAATTATGAATTTTCAAAATCCCATTTTATGGAATTTCTATAATAAATTTTAAAGAAAGGAAATTGTAGTACTTTTTATATTTTATGATGCCATGAATAAAATAAATTGAATTATAATAACAACACAGTTGCGCCTCTTTGAAAATTTACCGTCGAAATTTACTATGCATGTTAGAAACTAAAAAAAATTTATAATAAAAACTATTTTCTTATTTCTACATATATTTTTTTTATTATAAAATGTAAAATTTTGTTTTCTTTTAAAGTTTTCTTTTTAACTATAGTTTTTTTCTTCTTTTTCTAAATCATTGCAAGTTTTTTTTATTTAAATATATTTGTGTCTGGTATAACTTCGAAAACAAGGTTTCTAGTAAAAAAAAAAATATAAATTTGAATGAAATGAGAAAACCGTTTTTAATTGTACCTGTTTTGAAGGTAAAATCAATTTTTGGGATCTTTTTAATAGTCAATATACTTAAGCTTAAAAAATTGTTTAAAAAAAAATTTTAACTAATTTATTTTTCATATAATGCTTTAACCCTGTTTTGAAAGTTACACAAACTAATATGTTTGTGCTTAGTAGATATACAGCATTATAATCTATTTTTTTATAATAAAGTTTACAGTTGAAATAAAATACCTGCTTGTACATTTTTCTTTCTTTTACTTTTTTAATGGCATTATTTTGTAGCACTAAATTTGATGGTATACCTAGTAAAAGTTCTTAAATTTCTTTATCCTATATAGTATATATATTTATATATTCTTGTTATACCTAATAATTTCTCAACGGTAAATGAAACTTAAAGCTTATAGAATTTTATAATTCCCAAATAAACTTTGGGAAAATTAAAGACAAGAAAATTATCCTCTGGTTTACTTTCAATGAATAATTCATAAAACTTAATAAATAAAAAAAAACAAAAAAGTTGTACATAGTTTTTCTTATTTATTTAAAAAGAAAATTAGGTATTACACAGTATTAACATAGTAATATAGAAGCGATGTGAGTTAATTTTTTAGTTTTTTTTTCTAAATATTTTTTTCATATACATTGTATGTCTAAATGGTATATGTTTAGGATTCTAAATGACTTGTGCAGGTTAGGTTAGTGGAGGTCTTGTGGGTAGTGTTTTCAACCCGGGTACCCGGGTGTCGGGTACCCGTAAATTTGACCATTATTTCGGGTATTTCAAAACCCGGGTAGTAACATCGAGTATCCGGGTATTAAAGTTTTGAAATTCAAAAAGCAAATTTCAAAACCAAATTGCACAGTCATAGGCGAGCCTAAAAAATATTTTCGCATTCGAAAATTTGAAATATTGACTTACATGTTACATGTTTTATAAGTAGGTCGTAATAAATTAATGCTTAATTGAATTATTTTTATTTCAAAAACGTAGAAAAAAAAATAGAAATGTGTTTTTCTGAAAAAAATATTCTTTGTGCTTTTGATTAATCAAAATACTGCTGAGCTGAGGAAGTGAAATTAAAAAATCGTAAGTGAAGAAAAATTATGCAAATTGATGTTATGCGCTCGATTGAATTTTTTGTTCTTGCAGCTTGTAAAATGTCTCGAGTCTGGAATTACTTTGAGAAATTAACATCAACTGAATCACTCGGAGCGTGTTTTTTCCATTGCTGGAATATTTTGTAGTAAATTAAGTAATAGAATGAGCCCAGATACATTAAATGCTTTAATTTTTATAAAATATTATTTTCTTAATAAACAAAAAATTTAAATAATTAACGTGTTTTTTTGTTTCCAGCTTTTTTTGCAATATTTCTTAATACCCGGGTAGCCCGGGTTACCCGAAAACTTTGAAATATTACAACTCGAGTACCCGGGTACTTTTATTTCCGGGTATTTGAAAACACTACTTGTGGGCCTCATATAAATAATCTATTTACTTGCATAGTACACATATTAATTTTAGATATCTAACATTAAAGCATAGATAGCTTTTGAACGATCATTATAAGCTTTGGAGAATTTTTATTGTCATTTTAGACTTTTCGTATCGTATTATAAAATGTTTGCATTAAATTACAAATTGTATCAATTTAAATTTTCATATTTGCTTGGGGGGCGAAAACTTCATTAAATCAGATTTTATTTTATGTGGGAAAACCTTGTTTTTTTTTATTTTATTTCTGAAATGAAAAACTGAGCTGAAATTGAATTGTGAGGTTTTTATTTTTTTTTGTGAAAAATAAAAAAAAACATGTAAATTGAATTTTTTGCAGAAGCAAAATTTGATTTATTTTTTTTTTAACATTATTCAAAGTTATTATATTGTAATCCTTTTTACTTGGAAGCCGTAATTGCAAATACTTAGAAGACACAGGTGTTAGAATAATAAAAACGATAAAAATTTTTGGATTTAAATTCTTTTTTTATTTATTTTATTTCATAGATTTATTAGAAATCACAGACACATTATTTTTATTTTTTTTTTGTGTAATAAGTAAATATTTACAATTTTTATCTGTTTTTCACAGAAAATCTTATTTTCTAAATAAATCTGAATTAAGCAAATAAAAATTATATTTCGAATTTTATAATGGAAAAAAATATTTTTAGACGCATTTCGCGGTTTAATAATGTTTGCGCGCAAATACCATAATTTAGAATATTAATAATAAAATTTTTTTTTTAATATTTAACAAGTCCCGATATAATAAAAAAATTTGCCTTCAATATTTTTTATAGGTTTTACATTTTGATGTTGTTTTAAAAATCGAATCTTGGTCTGGAAAAATGTTATCTATATGAAATTGTCCGTCTTACAAAATTCTAAAATGTAAAAAGTATACCATAAAAACAATTTCCTATAATAATAAACATTTTCTTAAAACTATTGCAATTAAATTGGGAAAGTCCTTTTTTTTAATATCCTTTAAATAATATAATTATAATAATAATAAAATAGAAAATTATAACCTTATTTTAAGTTCGTATACCGTATCAATTTACTATCAATTTTCATTTTATTATGAATTATTTATGTACAATATAATATTATAATATTATATTATATATATAAAATAAGGATTATTATATAATTCTATTTTGAAATTTATTCAAAATTTAAGAATATTTTTTATATATAAATTGATGTTATGTTACAATAAAATTTTTACTGTATATGTAATGCCATATATAGAAATTTTCCGAAATATTGTGGTTTTTTTTTTTAAGTTTTAAGATGAATAAATTTTTAGGCATATTATAGAATTTTAAATTTATTATACAAAATACTTTGTAAAAACCAACTATAAAATAATTTTAAATTGATTATTTTACAATATCAAGAGAAAATTATAGTTCTTAGCTATAATATTTGTAATTAATATGATTATGATTTGATTTTTAAGAAGAATTTATGTTCTTTAAACTTCCATTCAATACTAGAATTTTATACATGACAGATTTGAAGTTCTTCTTAAATATTCGACATATCAAACGAAACACAACAAGTAAATTTAAGTTAATAGCTGGGAGAATTTAGATTAAAAAAAATTATTTTTACATGCTAACATTTATAAATACCCACCTTATGTGTTCAAAAAACTTTTTATTCAATATGATAAAACATAAAAAATTATAGTTGCCATTACTGTGTATTCCATATAATACACATAATTTAAAAGGTTAAAATTTATACAAAAAATTTGAACCTCAACTTATTCAAATTTTACTATAATCACCTGAGTTTCTATATGGTGCACATTTAGGTACAAAAAAGTACATGCGAATATTATAGGTATACAAAATTTAAAGCAATATTTATAATGTTCTTTTCCTCGTATACAATATTGATTTTTTTTAATAATTTTCATAATTTATATTTTATTACCTTTTTCCTATTTTATTTTTTTTTTTGTTTTATGCAAAAAAAAGTTAGGAAAATTCTTTTATCTTTTATCGTACGTTGAATTTTAAAGCTTAAATTTTAAAGCTGTCAAAAAAATAAGTTGAAATATATATATATAAAAATTTTGTTTTATATCAAATGTAAATATATAGTAAATACACACACACACACACAATAATATAATGAATTCCATTGTACAATTATTTTACCTACAATTTTAGACATTTCATGAATTCTAAATTTCCTTTTTTTATTTTATTGAATTACATTAAGTACATACATAATATGAATTTTTATACATATGTAAATACATATATGCGTTTGTTGTTTTTGATTGAAAATATATATAAAAAGAATAATTAAGTAATATGTACAAAATTTATATTACAGGAATTTCCGTTGGTAATATTTTTTTTTCTATGCATTAAAATAATGAAATTGTTGTGAGGACTTAAGTTCAGTTGTTAATTATTAATTTTTTATTCAGCAACCTGATGGCTGAATTTTTCTATAATAGAATTTAGTTTGAATTTTTTGGATTTATATCTTTTTTATTTTTTTGCTACAAAGTATCTTCGAAAGAAATTATTTTTGTATATATAGCAAAAAACCATAGTTGAATACAAAACAACAAAAAACGTATAAAATTTTATAGTAACGCTTTAGAACTCCCGTAATTGAGGAAAATATGCAATTTGATTGAGCTTTAAGAATTTTAAAAGTATATAAAGTATATTGCAAATGTAATTGGTATGTGTAACATTTTCACAAAAGATTTCAACAATTTTAAAAATCCTCAATAACTTTTTACTTTTTTTATGGTAATGTTTTTTCCCTTCAACCGTATAAGAAATTGAAAAATAATGTACTGAAATTGTTTAAATGCACTATCAATGTTGTTGGTTTTTTTTTTTTTACTAAAAAGAATTTTTTAAAAATTATTTCCTTTCTACCAATTACGTACCTAAAATAAGTTGAAAATTAAAAAAAAAACTTTCTTTTAACTAGGACAGCTAATGACTGTGTCTTAAGAGAGATAAAAATAAGAGGGAACGAATAACCTCCTCACTATAGCTTAGAAAATTAATCGTAATATTGATATTAAATAAATTCAGGAACCAAAATATTCTTATATTTATTTTAAAATTTTTGTTGTAATTATGAACCGGATATACTGTAAGAAATTTGAAGAGAACTTTTTGAACGTACTTGTATGAATCAAAGCAGATTTTTTTTTTGTTTACATTGAATTAGAAAATGTGTAGAAAATGATTAAAAAAAAAAACTTCGTAGTATATGTATAATATAAAATTTTTTTTTTTTTTTCCCCAAAAATGATAAAAAAGATAAAAATTTCAAGTTGAGAGAACAATAGATGAAATTATCATAGTCATAAACATAAAATTTTTAGTCCTTTTGTATACATACATATATTGAAATAGAGGGAGAAACATAAAAAGGATAATACCTAGCAATTTATTTTAAGTTTTTCATTCTTTTATTTATTTATTTTTTGTTTTTTTTTTGTTTTTTTTTTTTTTTACAAAAGGAAAATAGCTTTTTTTATTAGCATGGGAAATTAAAGTCTGAAAGTAAAATTAATGGTTAGTTGAGATACTTTTAGGACAGATATCCTGAATATGGAAATTTATTTAATAACTTGACTTTTCATGATAATCTTTTTATATATAAATGTATATAAATAAGTATTATATAATATAATAAAAGTAAAAATTGAATAATTTACACTTTAATGAATTCATGTTTTCAGCAGTAATAATAATGTTAAAATGCCGCAAGCTTATTTTTATTTAATTTTTAATTTGTAAGCCAAAGCCATAGATTTTTATTCAAGGGTTTTTGTATAAAATCATTAGTGTGGGCTTAAAACGTTTTAAGAGTATGTTCAAAATTATTAAATACATAATAATTGTAGCAAAATATCGAAAATTATAATTTTTATAGTTTTTTATAGCGAAAAATAAATAACAAAAGATATTTGAACTATATACATAGTAAAAATTGTACAGGAAATATGGCTGGCGCTGTTTATAGAATTAATTGTAGCAAAAGTTGCTAAACGAAAAATTTTAGTTTTTATTATTTAATTTTTATTATGTCATATATTGCTATAAGATATGTATATTAAAAAATAAAAATATGAAATATTTTTCCTTCCTAATACCTTGTTTACACCAAAATTGAGTCACACTTTAATCGTACTCAAATCACATGATTCAAAACGTGCGTTTACATAAAAAAAGTGGGATTTATATGTTTATTCCAACTTATTTCAATTCATTTCTGAAATTTTTCTCGGATTGGCCAATCCGACTTGGAATCCCAGAAAATTTTTTATATGAAAATGTGAGTTTTTAATCACACAAAGATCATACGACTCGTTCCAATCCGGTATAAGAAAAAAATGTTATTCTTGTTAATTCATACCCTAGTAGTTCGATTCGACCACAGACTATTGACATACGCACTTAGCAAGATATATACAGTAGCTATCTTTGTTTCAGTATACATGTTAATACAGCGAATACATACTAATCTTTTACATTTTATTTGTTATCTTTTTTAGTTTAAATAAATAAAATATATAAATATTTACCAATATTTATTCATTAACTTTTCTTTCTTCTTATCCTTTTACTATTGTTTCCTTTTTTTTTTTAACACACTTTCGTAAATTAAGTTTTAGCAGATATTGTATAAAAAGTTTTGAGAAAAAAATAAAATAAAAATAAGTTTATCTTTTTTTTTTTTTTTATTTATTCACGGTACATTTATCTCATTACCCTATTCAAATTTGAAATCCAATTTAACTAAATTTAATCTAATAAATTAACTCTGTGTTAATAACATAAGTTAAATTTTTTTTTGGTTCGTATTTCGTTGTTGTGTAAAATAATTTGTTAAGGTGATCAGAAAGAGAAAAAAATAATAATAATAATAAAATAAATTTTTTTCTTCTTCTTTTTATAGTAAGTGGGTACTACTATGGTAGTATAGTACTTAGTGCAAAAAATACAAAAAAAAACAAAACAAAATAAAGATAAAAAACTGGTAAATATCTTTTTATTCTTATCAATTCAATGTTTTTTTTTTCTTGTTGTTTTTATATCTCGTAATTCATTTAGACAACAACAAAAATAATAATAATAAATAATTTGTAAGCTAAAAATTTTAAAATAGAAAAGAATTTTTTTTTATTATCAAAATTATTATGGGTTGAATTTGCAAAAAAAAAAAAAGATTATAAAAGAAAACCTTATGCTTTGATCCTTTTAGATTTTTTTTTATTTACAAATTTTTTTTTTCTGCCTCTATACTATGTTGATTTAAATCGCATGAATAGGGTTCGCTACAAAATGACTAAATCAACTACGAAAATTTCTGAAAAAAAAAATAAACTCAAAAAAAAAAAAGAAAATCAAATAAAATACTTTCAGCACTTTAAGCAATTTGCTATATATATATGTATATTTATATATAGAAAAAAAGAAGAATTTTCTTTTTTTTTTCAAAAGAAAAATTTGTATAATTTTTGAATAATTACATGAAATGGTTTATAAAAAGGCCATATAAAAGGTTACACCAAATAAACTTCAAAAGGATTACTGAATAAAAAGAAAAAAAAAAAAAGAAAAGGATGTTATTATTATTATTATTATTATTTTTTTTTTGTATTTACTCTCAACCAGTTTTTGGCATATTACTTAAAAGATAAGAGAACCGTGATTCAAAAAAAAAAAATTAAAATAAAAATAAAAAAATGTAAAATGTATACCTATCATTTTGAATATTTTATTATTTCAATTTCAATTTTTTTTTTTTCAATAGAATATTTTTATTTTTTTTATATTTTTAGGCGAAATTGAGTAAAATTAAATAAGTTTTTGAAGTGAAAGGTAATTTTTGTGGTTTGAAAAAAAAAAAAAAAAAAAAACACAATATTAATTTTTTTTTATTCTTGAAGTAGATTTGAAGATACTTTTGATTTTTTAGATTTTATTGTGTTCTGATAGAACACTATCTAAAATCGATAAAAAATTTTCATACATTTTCAGCCTGGTCCATGAAAGGGTTCGAAATGTTCGGAAATTTTTGTTTCTGGAAACCTATGCAGTGAACGTGCGAAAATAAGAGTTTGACCCCGATTATTGTCGTGGTTGAGAAATCATAATCCTTTTTCTGACAAATGGTCAAAATGTTCATAAAATTTTTAGTTAAAAAATTATTAAGTCATAATCTCAAGAACGGTCTATCGTAGCATCATGCGGAAAGCAATGTTCTGAATGTTAAGTTTAAAAAATCATATGTGTAAACCGTAACGAAGTTATTAGTTAAACAAATAATACCAATTGAAGTCTATATTCCAAGCCATTTTGTAATCTCACTGTTCTAAGATTGTTTTTTATCCAAAAATGAAGATGGAACTATTATGTTTCCATTTTCTGTTTGTCCGTTTGTCCTTCTGTCAGTATGTCTGTTGCGTACTAAAATACGTATACGTAAACCTCAAGTGTCTGACTGGTGGCTTAAAGAGGATTTTTCGTATTCAACAAAACATTAAAAAAAGATGATGATTTGTAATTTTATAATATTGTAACTAAATATAATGTTTTTTATTAACTATTAAAGTTTTTTTGGTTTCAAATTTAAATCAATATTTATAGAGGTAATAAAATCTTTGTAAATGAATAAATTAATAAATAAATAAAAAAATAAATAAATAAATACATATGTATTTAGTAGAAATATATTTCAAAGTGGATATATTTTAGTAATTTTGTATATTTCAAATTTCTTAAATAAAAACAAATATACAAACGAAAAACTTCTATATAAAAAGCATTTTAAGAATGTTTAAGCTCCAATTTTAAATATTGCAAAAAATAATTTTTAATGAGCTCTATGTGATGCAATGACACATTAATAACGAATTTTTTGTCTCAAGTCGGAAAATAATTCTTCTTTAGTATATTTCTATAACACTGAGAAATCTATATAGACAGACATACTACCACGCTATACATTAATTTTAAGACTTTTCACTTGTTTTATTTTCAAAGAAAGTTTTTCTTGTGTTTTTCATTATTATTATTATGTTGGAACTTTTATTATTCTATATATAACACATTCAGCTCATTAAAAATTTAATACAAATGGAGTGTATATTATTGTCCTATTCTTTTAGTTTTACAACGGAAATTCATTCAAGAAAATTGTCTCTATTTGTTGTTCCATCATTCGTTTATAATTTGAATGAAATTTTGTTTATTTCAATAATATAATATAATAGAGGAGAGTAATAGAAATTTCTTTTTTAAATGAAACTTTATTCATTTATGATTCTTTTTGTTTTTAACATTATTTTATTTTCATAACAATTAACGCTTGATGGAAAATAAACTTCATAAATACACATCAAGGAAACAGATTTTTTGATAATTGAATAATGAAAATACTTAATATTTTGTTCTATATGTATAGGTATATTGTACATGTTTTTATGGTAAGAGTTTAATTTGAATTTTTATGTTTTTTACTTTCAGCTACAAAGTTATAACTATAAAGTTATAACTAAAACTGGAATATTTTCTGATAGTACGTGCTCAAAATATCGTCCAAAAATTAAAGGCAAATGAATTGTAGCAAAACTTGCGACTCGAAATTATATTTTTTTTTTTTTTTTTAGTGAAAAATAAATAAGAAAAAATATTGTTTTTTACAATATGAGTTTTTCAAATTTTTATAACAATTATTGCTATATAGTAATATGAATAAATATATTAAAAAAGTAAATCTATTAGCTATTTTTCCTTGTCCAAATAGCAAATTTTGAAAACCTAATCTTCTAGTTCGACTTGAATTACATACGAAAAAACTTTTATTTAAGCTCAGAGATGTAAATTTGCGCAGTTAGATGTTGCAAGACCACAACTGGGTTTATGGACTACAATGAAAATAATTAGATAGAAGTGCAATGTGAAAATCGGGTTCCTTATTTTATGTAAGGTAATGCTTTACATTTAATTATTGTTTCCGTAGTTATATTTTCACCAGACAACATTTGTCATAAATTAGTAAAATACGGCAAAAGTAATTCGGTTTCAAAAATAAATTTAGTTCATGTATTAGGCATATATATTTATGTATATATTGACCTATTTTTCAGATTATGTTTTTAAAGGATTTAACATTAAAATTCCTAGATAAAACTACATAATGCAGACAAAATATTTATTAAATATATATGTTATATTTTATACATTCGCATGACATTTGTGACAATTCATGTTTATTTGATAGACATCATTGTTGAAAGTCACTTTTAATTAAGTTGAATTAATTTGAAATGCAGAAGTCAAAACTATACTTAATTTACACGATAAGCTCTTAATTTTATTGAAAATAAACACCCCTAAAAGAATAAAATGTTTTGTTATATCGCGTGTTAAATAAACATATTTTATAAAATGATTTAACAGTATTAAATTAATTTCTGTTTTATTGTGTAGAAATTACAAAATTTATCTTTATTTTCTTATGATCTATTTTATTTTTTTTTTTAAAAAGGTAACTTATATTGGTAAATTAGGTAGGATAGGATTAAAAGTATTTGTACTTTGTAGTTATTATTATTAATTTTTTTTTTGAGATTTTATTTTCTTTAATCTGGGATTTTTTTATAATTAAGTGTTATTGTGGAAAGGTTCTAAAGATATTCATTCTAATGTTCAGTCTCATTTACTTCATGGTGAAAGTGAATCGAAAATAGATTAGATCCTAATATTTCTACCAGATATCATGCCTTTAATTATGTCTTTAGCTACATTAAGTATTAATACTAAATACCAGGTTCGAGGTCTTTTCAATTACTTAATGTCTACAGTAATTAATAAATGTTACCAGATAACGAGTTATAAGCTCTCCAACATTCATAAAGTAAAAAAAATAAAATAGTTTGTTTTTAAAATAAAATCAAAAAACATGCAAATAAATAATTAGAAATAAAAAAAAAATCTTTATGTGATTAAACTAAAATAAAACTAATTTTGCAGGATTAGTTTTTTTTTTTGGTCGATAGAGAGTTATAATTATTTCTCTATATATATTTTTTTAAGGAGAATTATCTTTTTCATTCCTTCTGACAGCTATCCAGAGTTTATCGTTTCTGCACACAATATCGTATTTGGGACAAATTCAATACATGCACACTATATATATTATAATTTACAGATGTTTTAAATAAAAAGTTTGGAAACATTTTTTTTTCTTATATACAAAATAAACCTACTTTATCTTGCGTTTGTCATTTGGGTCAATTTTTTATTGACTTCAGTCCCAATTTTATCATCATTGGGGCAGGTCAATACAGTTTTGCCTTTTTATTTCACAAGCATCTTCTTTTTCTTTTTTGTGTACATTAAATTTGTGATTTCGACGCAATAAAATAAAATTGTATATCTCTAAATACTTAACTTATGTTTGGTAAAAATTTATGATGTTCGTGGTGACTTCTTCTGTCCTTAGAAATGTTTTATTTGAAAAAAGAAAAAAAATTATCAGTAGAATTTCTTGTCAAATGCATACATTATTCTTTGATAATGAAAATTTATTTGTTTTATACACTTAAGAGTTTAGAGTTCTTAAGATAATAATAAATTTTCGACTTTTTTCCCTATAGAATTATATTGTTACCTATATATTAGAAAATCAGTTCACATTATCACATTATTAGATGGAACTCTTATTACAATCATACTGTTTTCTAGACAACATGAAAAAACAGAATAAATAAAATAAAGAAGATGGATGGCGATAGAAATATTAAAGAAGACACATTAGTTATATACACGACCACAAAGTAGTGATAATAATTTTAAGAATAATTAATAATCATATTCTATTTTCGTTCTGACATTTCATTTTCAAATAATGAATGAACATATTAAGAGAAAATTAATACTAGATTTACATTATTTATAAATTTTTATTTGAAATCAAAATTCTTTTGATTAATTACTTCATATCCACGATATAGAAATAATAAGATATGCTCAATAGACTTACAAAATTGATTTCTTCTGCGCATGTCGTCATAGTGTGACAAAATTTTTCATAAATTGAATTTCTGTATGGGATTTTATATATTTAGTGTATATTTAATGCTTTTTTGAATTATAAAACCCGTCTTTTTCAATTTATTTAATTATTTATTTATTTAAAGATTTATTTATTTATTTAAAGATTTATTTAATTAAAAATTTTTTTCCATTTAATTTATTTAATTTTTTTTATTTAATTTTTTTTAACTAATTTTTTTAACTAATTAGCGTGACACTAGTAATTTTTTAGGCTCTAGTTCTTGTATTAATTTTTCTATATCAAAGGGCATACATTACTATTATTTTCTTCTGGCATTACATTCTTGAACTGCAATAAAATTGATTCATTCCTTCCAAGTAAATAATTTCCCAAACGACATTTAAATTCTAGGGCCATGGGATGGTCGTGTAGTCCACCGATAGTTCTAAAAACTCCGAAAAACCGAACACTGCACACGAAACTATTTTATTTAATAAATTTTAATTTTATTAGATTTTTTTTTTTTATATTATTTATTATTATTTTTTTGAATGAAACTTTTTTCATAGCAGTAACAGTAAAATAATTTATTTTTTGTCACATAATGACGCTAAAAGACCGAAAGAGATAGGAATAGACATGCGCGTGAGCATATCTTATTATTTCTATATCGTGCTTCATATCTGATTTTTGTTATTATTATTATTACATATATTATTTTTATATCTTGAATAAATTAGGAAAGAAAAATAAAAAATAATTGAAAAAGTTTTACTAATTAATAGTCTTATCGCATGAAAAGATATTTTTATTTTTACTATCTTTTAATATCTATTTTTATTATATACAAGTAGATACATAATTATACATACGTATATACGTAAAATAATTCGTGTGAAATGAGTTAATTTTGATTAATAACATTGTAATTTTTTATTTCCATATAGCATAAATATATACATTTTTTTTCCTCCTTTTGACCCTAATGTTGAAAAAAATAATCATATTTAAGAGAAAATGATAAACAATTCTTTATTTTTGTTTTTGTTTTTTTGATTTTTATGTAAAATCATCATAAAAATTATTTCAGTATCATTTTAGAAAATTAATAAAACATAAATTATCTTGAAAAAAAAAAGAAGAAGATTCTAGGATTAGGTGAATTAATGACTGACATGACAATATAAAATATAACAGATTGATTTTGATTGATACGAATTACTTTGAATATTGTGCTAGAACAAGAAACGTGTTACATATATATAATGTAGTACTGTGAAAATGTGTTTGTTTTAAAATATAAAATTAACTTCCGTACTCTATACGTTTTAACCGGAATTCTTCAACCTTTGTATTTTAAATTTTTTTTTTTTAATATGAAATTATTGTTTAGGTACTTATACTAATTGAAATAATTAAAAATTTATTGTTTTTTAATGCTCGTTTGGGCAATTCTTTAATTTATAAATATATATCTTTATTATACAATTTCATCTTCAGCAGACGAATGTTTTTTTAATGGAATTAGATATTTAAATAATCTACTAAATTTGAGGATTGTTCAAATGCTATAGGTACTTAAAAGTTATTCAAATGCTTTTATATATTAAAGAAAATGACATATACATCTACTGCAATTGCAATATTTAAGCATTCTTTAAAGTCATAAATGCTAAAAAAATTTCAGTTCATAATTCTTATAATAAATATTTCTCCAATACCCAAACTAACAAAATGTTTCAAAAGCTCAAACGTATATGACTTGATATACAGTATTTTTTTTTTTCATATTATTTTCTTATACAAGATTAACTATTCTAATTTTTCTTCAGAGAGATTAAATTGATGTATTTTGAATTTTCCTTAAAGAAAAAAAAAAAAGAAGACAACCACAGAATAACATGTTTAGAGGTACATAAACAAAATTTTCACCTCAGAGAATTTAATTTCACACATTTTTGAAAAATACAATTGTACTTTTAAGTGCGTGATAAATTAAATAATTTTTTTATTTTCATAAAGATGAAAATAAAATAAAATAAATAAAAAGGTAAAAAAAATTGTATGTAGGTATATATATTTTTAGGTAACCTCAATTTAAATATCATAAAAATCATAAATGTGTGAACATAACCAAAATATAATACGACAATGAAATTGTACATAAATTTACATAAATGAGAGTGAAAGCATAACAAAAATTATTATTTTGAAAAAAAAAAAAATAGGAAGAAAAGAAACAAAATTTACATTTTTACACTTCAGATCATTTTTTGAAAAAGAAAATTTGTCTAAAATTGATTACAAAAAAAAAAAAAAAAAATTGTGAACAAAGACTTAAAGTTATTCACATAGTAGCAGAGAACAAAGTTTGTTTATTTTAAATTTTTTTTATTTCTATTCTATTTCCAAAGTCGAATGAACCATACTTGAGGCTTGAAAATTAATAAATTAGCGCACATATTTTTGCTAGACGGTCGGTTGAGTGTTTCTTTTAAGATATCAAAGATACTAGATCACTTATTTAAGTTTTCAAACAAATACACAATTATAGGCACAATTATAGTAATAAAGTCTAATCGTGATGAAGCAAATATTATAAAACAAAAAAGCTTGGCCTAGCTGAAACAGAGAAATAAATGCAATAACTTAAACATTTCACAATAATTGAAACAAAATTATCTTCAAATTAGTAGACAGAGAGCAGAATTTATGGATTGAGTTAGTGTCTAATGTGTCTAACTAATCAGAAATATAAGTAGAAGTTTAATTTAATGGTATTTTTTGTGTTTTTTTTTTTTTTGTAGATTTTAATCTTTCAAAATTTTTTCAATTTCTTTTAAAGAATTTTCAAATCAAACTATTCTACTGACATTGTAACCAAATCCATTTAAATGAAAAAATAAAATGAAATAACAAAATTATCTTTTTTCTTAGAAAATAAATTTTTCAATTCTTATTTTGTATATTTTCACGTCTCCGGCAAGAATTCATTTTCTTAATGTTATTTTTGATTTTTTCATCTGAGAATTAAATTAAGGACAAGTATTATATATAAAAAAAAATATATACATATATATATTTTTTTTCTCAGGTGAAATATTATTATTTTGAGAAACGACAAAAAAAAAGCATTTTTTAAAATATTATACCAAAGGTATACCTTAACATTTGTGATTGACATACCCAAATATGTATAGATACTAAAAATGCATAGAACCCCAAAATAATTTTATTTGCTTAGGTCCTTTTATTGCTAAAAAAAAATAATCCATTCAATATAACCTCAAAAAAAAAATTGGTGTATAAAAAACTATTGGAAAATGATTGTAAATATGTTTTTCTCATTTATATTATGCATAGTTTGAAAAGCCCTACACATTGTCTTTTACACATACAGAATTTGTATTTTCAAAATAACTAGTTTTGTTTGCTTTTTTAACCTTTATTCTATAGTTATGTTATAAAACTAAAATCCCTTAAAAATTTTATTATTTGTTTATTTATTGATTTGCTTTTTAGCTATATATAGATGTTTCAATATAGTAAATTTTTTTCATATTCATACTACAAGCCAGAATAGTTTAACTTTGAGGAGCTGTTAAGGATTGAAAATTATATTAAGGGTTCTATAAGGATATTATTTTTTAGTTTCTCTAAAGCCATATCATAAGTGTTTTATACTTAGCGTTATATTCAAAATTTATTTATATGATTTTAAAAGAAACTTCTACAAGCTGATTTTTAAATCATTTTTTTGCAATACATACCTGAGAAAAAAAAAATTGAGATTATTTTTTTCATATTTTACAATTTTAATGAAAAAGTTTTTATTGAAACATTATTAAATTCCTTCTACGTTAAAAAAAAAAAAATTTAACAAAATCTCCCTCTGTATGAAGTAAATTTATGTATATAATGATTATTATAGTGAGCTTTTCAGGATTATATAAAATGCCTTCTGTGTGGTTTAAAAACAACTTAAAGGTATAAAATTTCCACTTAAAGAAACACTTAATATTTAAAATAGGGAAAAAAATCATCTTAATTTACATGGTATATTATTAATTTTGTTAGTTATGTAATTAAATTTTTTGTGTCATTAAAATGTAACGAAACATTTTTTTTCTTTTTCTACTTTTTCATTTTTGTCTTATGTTTTTAAGGGTGTTATGTTTCTGACGATGACGACTAAGAGAAAAACTTGTTTTGTTTTTTGGTTTTAATTAAATAATAATCAGTGAATATAGAATTTTTTTTTTTTTTAATTGAATCCAATTAAATATAGATAATAATGTGATTATGTAATTAAAAAATAATTAAATGAAAGTATATATATCTTATATTTTGTATAATTTTAATTTTAAATGCTACTTACTTCTCCCAAAAAAAATAGATAGTCTGATGTGGTTTTTTTTTTTTGTGTTTTAATTAGCAGAAAACATATTTAATGACATGATAAGTAGTATATTTGTGTTCCTTCTGGAATATATGAAATTCCATGTATTCCAGAAGGCACACAAATAAGTAAATTTTTTTACCTATTTGTGTTCCTTCTGGAATATATGAAATTCCATGTATTCCAGAAGGAACACAAATAAGTAAATTTTTTTACCTATTTATGTTCCTTCTGGAATATATGAAATTACATATATTCCAGAAGTAACATAAATAGGTAATTTTTTTTTACCTATTTGTGTTACTTCTGGAATATATTAAATTCCATATATTCCAGAAGTAACACAAATAGGTAATTTTGAAATTCCATATATTCTAGAACCGACACAAATAAGTAATTTTTTTTGTTTTTTTTTTTTACCTTTTTATGTTAGTTCGAGAATATATGAAATTCCATATATTCGAACTAACATAAACGGGTATATTTTCAATGTAAATTTTATATGTTTCCATATGTAAACTTATCTTAGAAGTTATACTGCTGCTGCCATCGGGTGCTGCTGTGATGCACCATCGGTTGTGATGCACCAAACTGCTGTCATCGGCTGCTGCAGTGATGCACTAAAAAAAGGTTGGTAAATTTATATTATTGATAATATACATTGTTGATTTTTGTGAATGAAAAAGATGTAATTTCGTTGTAATAAAATTTATTAAAAATTGTTGTCGCGGAATAAATATTTTTAACACTATTGACTTTAATTTTCATTTTTAACTGATCTGGAAGCAAATATTTAATTTTCTTAGACATGCGAAAAAAATAAAAAATTAAATGACAAAAAAAAAATTTCCCAAAATTGAAAACAGAATCGATAATTAATTAATTAATTGGAACTGCATCATTTCAATGTCACATTTGTCACTATTGATTGAGTTTAGTCATATTCGGGTCAAAAAACTAACAAAGAATAAAAAAAAAATTCCGAAATAGTCAAAATGATACAATTAATTACAATCAAACAATTAATTTCAAATAATAATAAAATTTCATCAAAAAAAAAAAAAAAAAAAAAAAAAAAGCACAAGACAATTAGTTTATGGTGATGAAAATTCTTTTATCAAAAAATTATCATTTGAAAATCTTTCATGCAGAACCTTTAAGCCCCCTTTTTCCATGATTGTAGCAGGTCTATCGGGGTGTGGAAAGACAACATTTGTGTGTAATTTATTAAAAAATAATGAACAATTATAAATGACTCATAATTGAGAATACTGAAGAACATAAACTAACTGAAAGATTAAGTTAGGATAGTTGAAAGTTTAATAATTTACGTCTAGACATGAAATGATTGAATTGAGTGAATTAAAAATCATAACGTAAACAATGATTCATTCCCAGAAACCGTTGTTTAATTGTTTAAATTAAGTGATTCATGGTTAATTGATTGATTCGTTTAGATACGTTTACTGATGAAATTGCTCGAATAAAAAGAAAAAAATAAAAATTGAGGTTTTGAGGAAAGTATAAAAGGAAGAAAATTAATAAATTTAGTAGTTAAGCAGAATCATTTGTTACAGAAGTAACACCAACAATTATTGAACTTACTTAATTGAAAAGAAGAAAATGAACACAGAAAACATTGCTCAAATTTTGAACAATTGCAACAACCGGAATTTATCAACTTTAAAAACTGACGATTTAATTATCGGATTGGAATATAAAATAACCAATATAAAAATAGTGGACATTGCTTCAAAAAAAATAGGTAAATCAATACTAATTGAATTAAACAACATAAGTAGCTATTGGTTACCTACCAAATATAATCCAAGCATTTTCAATATTGAACAAGTACTGGAAGAAAAAATTCCAATCAATTTGTCGATGGTATATACCGGTCGTGACAACTTCAATTCTCCTGTCATTAATTTCAAGCAAATTTAAATGTGACAAGATTTCAAAACAGGTATAAATAATAATAATAATAATAATAATAATAATAATAATAATAATAATAATAATAATAATAATAATAATAATAATAATAATAATAATAATAAAATAATAATAATAATAATAATAATAATAATAATAATAATAATAATAACAATAATAATAATAATAACCTTGCTGAGTTTAGTGTATATTTTAACAAAGAAAAACTTTTGGATAAAATAAAATTATTGGTAAATAATAATAAAATTTTATGTTAACATTTTCATATAATACTACGGGGGTGAATTTAAGTTTATTATATAAGTTTAACAATTTATAGTATAAATATATTTTATATTTACAAAATTAAAAATGAAGTTTTGTAAATATTGCAATGTACGTACAACTATAGCAAATTGGACAAAACATTTAAGAACCAATTTACATAAAAAAAATTCGGTGCAAATCGTAACTCCATCAATAAAAAAAATCGACAGTGCTTTTAAAATAAGAATAGCCTCCTATAAAATTGAAAATAAAGATTCAAGTAATTTGAATTTTGAAACTTTTTTCAATGACATTAATAACGATTTAAGATCGTTGTTAACAAATGCAGTAAAAAAGCACATTTCGTTTAAGACAAATATTGAGCTTTTCGGTGAATATATAAAACCGGCAGATGAAGAACCTGTAAGCGAAATAAAATCTTTTGGAACAAAAATGTTTATTGTCAATTCTAGTACCGACATTCAAAATTTAATTGAAGAGAAAAAAAATAGAATAATTACCTTAGCTGACGAGTTCCAAGAAAAGGAATCAGGTTGGGCTCTTGTTCAAATCTTACACATAGAAGTGAACATTAATGAGTACCATCCGATAAAGGGATCCAGCTATATTCCACTCCCATCTTTTCTTGCAAATAAAAAAGCATGTATAAATATTCAAAATAAAGACGAGTTTTGCTTTAAGTACGCTTTAATATCTGCTTTACAACCTGTACGCAATAATAAACAAAAAGTAAGCAGTTATAATATAGCAGATATTAAAGCTAGTATAATTCATATTCAAAACACGGATGTGCCATTACTTGATTTTACCGGTTTGTCGTTTCCCCTTGAAGTAAAAAATATAAAAATTTTCGAATCATTAAATTCCAAAATAAGTATTAATGTCTTTGGATATGAAAATAAAAAAATAATCGGTCCATATTATTATACAAAACAAGAAAAACCATGTCATATTAATTTGATTCTTTTGGAAAAAGATGATAATTTTCATTATGTCTGGATAAAATCTATCAGTAAATTAATAAAAACTCAGATAACAAAACATCACAGCCCAGCCTTTTTTTGCAACACATGCTTGCAACATTATCACACAAAAGAAAAGTTAAACGAACATAAAAAATTATGTAATAAAAACATTACAAAAACACCTCAACCTGATGATAAAAAGTTAAAATATCAAAGTACGGAAAAACAAGTAATAGTTCCGTTTACAATTTATGCTGATACAGAATCCATGCTTCAAAAAGTTGACACTTGTATGCCAGATCCCCTGAATTCTTCAACTACAAATACTCAAAGACATGTGCCAATAGCATTTTCTTATTACATATCGTGTTCATTTGATTCCAATTTGAACAAACACTTTATGTTTACGGGTAAAAATTGTGCTCAAAAATTTATTAAGTCATTAGTAACTGAATGTAAGCTCCTTTATGGAAACTATTTTATGAATCCGAAACCCATGGATAAACTGACTAGTGATCAGCAAACTAGTCATTATTCTAGCCGAAAGTGTCACATATGTAAATTAGGTTTAGATTATACTGACAGAGTTCGCGATCACTGTCATTTTACAGGAAAATATCGAGGTCCAGCTCATTCCGAATGTAATTTAAAATACAGAGATAAAAAATTTTTCCCAATTTTTTTCCACAATTTTTCTAAATACGATTGTCACTTAATGTTTAAAAATTTGAACGATGAAGAGGGTAATATAAATGTTATCCCATTGACAAAAGAGACTTACATTTCAGTAATAAAACGTATCAACATTGATAAATTCCATTATTTTGACATGAGGTTTTTAGATTCGTTTAGGTTCATGCCTTCAAGCCTAGACAATTTGACCAAAACTCTTGATCTTACCGATTTTGTTAGTGTGCGAAAATATTTCACAGACGATACAAAATTCAATTTAGCCAAACAAAAGGGGATATTTCCATATGAATACTTAGATTCGTGGGAAAAATTACAAGAAAATAAATTACCCTCCCAAAAAGAATTTTTTAGCTCGTTGACAGATAGTAAATGTTCTGATGACGACTATACCCATGCTCTTAATGTATGGAAAACTTTTAACTGTAAAACATTAGCAGATTATATGAAATTATATCTGACGGTTGATGTGTTACTTCTGGCCGATGTGTTTGAAAAATTTAGAAAAACTTGTCATAATATTTATGATCTGGATCCAGCCCATTTCTATACAACTCCCGGGTTAGCATGGGATGCTATGCTTAAATATACAAAAATTGAATTAGAGTTGTTAACTGACCCTGACATGTATACATTTATTAGTAGTGGGATAAGAGGAGGCATAAATCAGTGCTCAATGAGGTATTCCGAAGCTAATAATAAATATATGGATAATTTCAATCCAGAAAAAGAATCAAAATATATTATTTACGAAGACTGTAATAATCTCTATGGTTTGTCCCTTTCCGACTTTTTACCATACAAAGGTTTCGAATGGGTGACGAATCCTACTGAAATTGATGTGACAAAAATTGATGATAATTCCGAAACTGGATATATTCTCGAAGTAGACTTAGACTATACATACAATTTACACGAATTACATAATGATTTGCCTTTTTGTTGTGCAAATATTGTACCACCAAACTCTAAAAATAAAAAACTAATAACAAGTTTGGATGATAAAAAAAATTATATTATCCATTACCGGGCATTGAAACAATGTATAGAAAATGGGCTAACAATGAAAAAGATTCATAGGGCTATAGAATTCAAGCAAAAAGATTTTATTAAGCATTTCATTGATTTGAATACAAATATGAGAGCTCAATCAAAGACCTCATTTGAACAAGATTTCTATAAATTAATAAATAATTGTTTGTTTGGGAAGTCTATGGAAGATGTATTTAAAAGAAAAATTGTAAAAATTGTAGACTCGTGGGAAAGTAAGGGAAAAAAACAGGGTGCTCGTGCTTTAATAGCTAAGCCCAACTTTCACAGTTGTAGCATATTTACAGAAAAATTAGTAGCCGTCGAATTAAACAAAACTACATTATACCTAAATAAACCGATTTACTTAGGATTTACAGTTTTAGAATTGTCAAAAATTCATATGTACAACTTTCACTACAAGTACATGAAACCCAAATACAAAGAAAATGTATTATTAAACTATATGGACACAGACGGGCTTGTGTATACAATAAAAACCGATGATTTTTATGCTGATATAAGAAACGATTTGCAAACACGCTTCGATACTTCTAACTACCCACCCAATAATGTGTACAATTTTCCTCTCATAAATAAAAAGAAAATTGGTTATTTTAAAGATGAGTGTGGTGGTAGAATTATAAAAAAATTTATTGGGTTGCGTTCTAAAATGTATTTCATTGAAACGCAAGACAATAAAGAAATAAAGAAAGTAAAAGGAATAAAAAATTATGTTGTTCAAAAATTAAAAAGTGAAGATTTTAAAAATTGTTTATTACGTAATAAAAATATATACAGAAATATGTTTATGTTTAGAAATAAGTTGCACGAAATTTACACCCAAAATGTAAATAAATTAACTTTAAGTTCTTTTGACACTAAGAGATATATAGAAGCAGATAACATTCACACTCTAGCTTGGGGAAATTTTAAGATAGGTTTAGACAAAATTTTTGATGATTGTATGATCTGAACTTTTATGTATAATAAAAATAATAATATATATTTATATATATATATATATATATCTATAAATTTTAGTATAAATAAGAGACAATGTTTAGTTTTAAGTATACTATATATATACATTATATAACCTGAATATAACATGAAAGAAAATAAAAAAAAAGTTGTTGTCTCTGAAATTCATAAGTATAGAAGAAAAAATTTTTTCAGAAGGCATGTTGTTCAAAAGTCAATTAATGATTTGTGGCAAGCAGATTTGGCAGACTTAACGTCTTTCAAGAAAGTCAATAATAATTATAAATTTCTGTTAGTCGTACTTGATGTTTTTTCTAAATATGCATACGTCGAGCCACTAAAATCTAAGTCAGGACCTGAAGTTGCAAGTGCTATGAGCACAATATTAAAGAAAAATAAAAAATCACCAAAAAATTTACAAACAGATGCTGGCACCGAGTTTTTTAACTCTTATTTTGCGAATGTAATGAAAAAGAATAAAATCAATCACTATCATACGTATACGGAGTTAAAAGCAAGTATTGTTGAACGCTTAATCAGAACAATTAAGGAAAAAATGTGGAAAATGTTCAGTTACAATGGCAACTATAAATGGATTGATTCGATACAACAGCTTGTGGACACCTATAATAATACGTTTCACAGGACTATCAAAATGAAACCGTCAGAAGTTTCAAGCCGAAACCAAGAAATATTATTAAAAACAGTTTACAATCGACCGAAAACATTTAAAAGCGGCAATTTTAGAATTAATGATTACGTTCGAATATCACGAAGTAAAAAAATTTTTGATAAAGGCTATCTGCCCAACTGGTCAACGGAAATATTCAAAGTCTATAAAATTAATCTAACCAATCCAGTAACATACACACTTAAGGATCTTAACGATAATATAATACGAGGATGTTTCTATGAACCTGAACTGCAGAAAGTGAAATACAAAGATGTTTATTTAGTTGAAAAAGTAATTAAGACTAAAGGAAATATGGTCTATGTGAAATGGCTAGGATTTGACAGCTCTCACAATTCTTGGATCAAAAAAGGAGATTTAATATAAGTACAACTTCTCTCTCGCGTTAGTATCTCTTCAAATGGCAATGAATTTATTGCTTTCGTATCACTTTTTTCTCAACAATACATATACAGCAAAGATATCATCAGGAGTTCATCCGTATGTTTTCCAATCATTGATCACCATCGATAAAGTGAATCAACCTTGTCTAACATTCGATTATGAATTATGGATGTATTTCAACAATATTACATGTACATCGGCCGAAACAAATGGTTTGCCGTTGATTTTAAATGATGAAGAATGGTTGCAATTATACAAAATAAAAGATTTCATCAGTTGCTATACATTTTTCAACAAAACAAATGAAATTCATATAAAAGATTATGTATCAGAATATTTCAAACAATGTGAAATACATGACGTCAACAAATTAAGTGGAGAACTTTTTTTTCTTCCAAAATTTAAATGTGATTTTAATTTTTCAAAACTATTTGTAGAAATACCAATTATGTGTACTAATATTATAAATAAAAAATAAATATTATACAAATATTGTTTTCAACATTTGTGGAGAGGTGATACTGCGTAGTATCACTGGGGGGTGACACTGTATAGTATCATTGCGGGCGGCAGGATTTGAACCTGGAAAAACAACCTTGTAGCTTAATGCCGAAGGCATTAAGCTACAAGGTTGCTTATTTGAACTTGAATAAAAATGCTATTTAAATGTGGGTTAGTAAATTTTATTTTTTATACTTATAGACTAACAATAAATAAACTTACATACTAACAAGTATTAAATTAATGATTTTTTTTACATAAAAATTTTGTTAAACTTTTTAACAATTAACCTATCATTCATATAATAATCTATAGGGCTAAATTGAGTTAGAAATTGTGACAATGATTTGTTTTTACATCTGTGATAAGCATAAACGCAACAATAATGTCCACATACAAAAGAATTATTTGCTTGTAGGCGTTTAGAGCTTTTTAAAAAACATTCCTTATTTTTAGAGTATTTACTAATTAGCTCAATTATGTTTGTCCGGATTGTTTGATTACCATACGAATCAAAAACTTCAATACATCCAAATTTAGGAAAAAATACGGCAAACCAATGTAAGCCTGGTTTTGTGTCCGGATCCATGTTAACAATAATGAAAAACGGTTTTCTATACCACTTTCTTGGAATTCTATTGTACGGATACACTCCTTTAAAATATTTTTTTGTTTGTTTATTGTTCTGTAGAATCTGATGTATCTGAACAGTATCCATTGCTTTTTAATTCCGATAAATCAAAAATAAATGATTTGCATTTAATGTAATTTACGAGGAAATCTTTTTTTATTTTTCCGTTCACTAAGATTATACAATATTTATCTAATACATCTTTAATGCTTTTTGTTATATTTTCATTGTGTAGATTACCATTTGCATTTGAACATAGTTCTTTTTCACATGTAACTTTGCGAGTAGGATACAGGTATTTATATTGTAAATTTTCAACTTTCTTACTGTTTGTTAGTCCCAAGATTATAATGTTGCGACCGAAATGAAGATGTTTGTCGCACACAAAAGATACATCGACTAACGCGTAAGAAGTATATTTTCCACCTGATTGCATATTGTAAAAATTGTTGTTTTCTGATCAACATTCAATGTTGTATTACTTTTTTTTTCGTACTGTTTATGTATTTATACATTTATGTACACGTTTCGATTTTTATCAATTTCCAAGTTTGAATCAAATTCTCCGCACACTATGCATGTTAATGTTGTAGATAAAGGTTTTGATAGTTTCGCTTCAATTCGAACGGTGCCTTGATTTAACAAACCTTGACATACTTCATTGCCGGAACCATCCGCGGATAAGTCAAACGCAAGTATGGTATAACCCTTTTCAAATAATTCTTTTGTAATTTGATGCCCTTTATCTGAATGATTGATTCCTATTCCATTAAAAAGGGTTAAATATGCCCGACTAAGACATTTGTTTCCTCCTGATAAATTAATTTCAATTGGTGAATTCGGAACTGGAACTCCATTTACGTACATTTGAAATTGTGTTAAATCATGATGTTGAAAATCATATGGATTTTTATTTCTTTTTCCATTAAAATTTTCATTGTTTGTCATACAGTAAATTAATGTGTTTGGTAGTTGTCCAATAAAAACATTGTCTAATGAAATATTTGATGTGTTAGCTGGTATTGTAAATGTTTTTACTTCTAATCTCTTGTAGTGGTACTTCGCATTACTTTTTTGCAAAATTGCATTGTGCGCCAATAAAATATTTGGATTTATTGTTACATGTTTCATATAAATTGTTGCCTCATGAATTTTTAAATAACTTTCTTCAGTATCAGCGCAAAACATATAAAATTCAGGCTTTTCAAGTGTTATTGCAATCCTGACATCAACATTATTAACCAATAATGTCGGTGTATTGAAAAAGTCAATATTTAATTTACCCATTAACTCTATAATTTCCGAATTGTTTAATTCTTTTTGTCGAATTTTGGATCCACTATTAGCATAATCATGGACGTTAGGTTTATCAAGCTCCCACAACGCTGCATCCAAATGTGTTAAACCTGCATCTTGACCATAGCTAAGCAAGGACATCAAATAACTTTTATAATGATATAACGAATCTGATGTTGACACTGTTTTTCCGTTTAAAGTTACCGTACATTGCTTAATCATTGAATGTAATAAATTATTTATAACACTTGGTTGAGCAATTGCTTTGCCAGCTGTATCTTTATCATTTACACTCCAAGTTGTACCATCTTTTTTCAATACTTGAACTTTCAGTTTAAGATATGTTGAACTAAGGTCTCTGTAGGTATCACCGTGTCCTAGGGACACAAATTCAATTGTTGTTGGGGAAGCTTCTAACGATGCTAACGGGCTGTATGAGACTTCGTCAGTGCGTAAAATGTTTGTTTGTAATGGTGGTGATGCAAATATGTCTAATTCAGATTTCATGCACTCAGCAAAAGCCATTTTTAGTTAAAAATGTCTAATACACGATACTTTTTATTTCTTTGCAATTTAGTAAGTTTAGCACGTTTACTATGTTTATTAACTGTGCTCAATTTTCGTTTTGTTACTCTTTTTATAGTTTTGCTTTTTTTCAATTTTCTAATATTTCCACCATACATATCGTGTATTTTGTTAACAGCTGATTTGCGTAAATTTTTTAGTCCAGCAACTGTTTGATCTCGTATCGACTCTTTTGGATTTGCACCAGAAGCAATATCTGAGAATATGTTTGCACCTGTTTTTACGGCTTCTTGACCAAGTATTCCTAGGCCTGATGTTATTGCTGGTTTCAAAAATCTAAACAAGCTACCAAATAAACTACCAAGTCCACGCCCCCTTTGTATAGATGGATAGTACTGTAAAACTGGACCTATTTCATTTATATTTCCTCCAGTTTGGGAAAGATAATATTTAATATATACACGTTCCATTTTTTTTTAAATTATGTTAGGTTTATTCTTATTGCACTAATATTTATACATTTGTTATTCTTATTGGACTAATATTTATACATTTGTTAAAATTTTTTAAAATGTAAGACGATTTTAGTTGGATAATAACTTGAAACAAAATCAATATTTTCACCATATTGATCACAAATTCGTACAGCTATTGTTTCTAAATTTTTTTTCTCCACTGGCATATATTGAACATTTTGAAAATGTGCTCCAAATTTTTGTCTGCTATTTTCAATATTTATTGCTTTTAATGCTCGTATTTTATTATTACCAAATATTCCCGGTTGAATAATATCTGTATATATTAATATCATACCATTTACTTTATCATCATATTTATTGATTAGGCTAGAAAACAACGTTGGTAATGTTTTTTTATATTTATTCACATCTTTTTTTTGTGAAAAAAGTGATGTAATTAGGCTTTTAACATTTAAATTTTCTCCTTTTTTTAAGTAGAAAAACTCTTCTTCAAATGTGGTTGATATTGCAATTCCGAGTTCTTTTTCGTTATCTTGTAATTGTTTATAAGGTGTTTTATATAATTCTTCCATGGATAATGCTGTAGTCACTTCATTGATAAAATCTTTTAATACTTGGTCCCGAGAATATCCTCTCATTGGAGTAATATTTTTCAATAGCGTTTCCAACAAATTTATTTTCCAATCATTATAATCTAACTTTGCTTTCTCAGCAGGATAAAACGTATACCCAATACGTTTTTGAATTTCGGTACCTTGTTTTTTAGTTTTGTTTTTATGAATTACTTTGTATTCACCCAATGAAATTGTAACACAATTATCTCGATCATATTTATCTCTTTGAAGGTAATCATTAACAAAAATCTCAGCCAGGCCTACTTTCCAATTACCATTATTTAAATTAATATGTGACGGCATTTTATTTTCAAATGCGGACAAAGTGTTCGTTTCAAATAAATTTATTGAGTCATTACTAAATAATGTAATGTAAAACTCGTCTTGTACATCCATAATTGTAAATGATATTTTTTTGTTTTTAGTTGTTCTATTTATATTCTTCCCACTGTGTTTTGTGTGGTGATTTTTTTTTGTTTTTACGACTTTCCTGTGGATAACGTGATAAAATACTTGGTCTTAACAAGGTTCGTGTTGAGCGTAACAGTGGTCTTTGTTTTGGAGTTTCGGATATTGGTTGGGCTACCGTTATTACTTCACCGTCATTTGTTTCATACATACTGAAATTCGAATCTAAAGATTTTTTCCGTTTTAATGTTTGTCCTGCAGCCAAGTATAAATCTTCATCATCGGCATCAACCTCCATGTCAGTAGAATCATTTGAAATATTTTTTTTAGGATCATATTCAAAAAAATCGTCCTCTTTTTCTAAGAGATCAGTTTGTGTATTACCAGTTTTTAATAAAGGTTCCGCCTGTATTTCTTTTGTTTTCATTTGTCGGATTTTTGTTTGCGTTCCAGTATCCATTTTCTTTTTATTAACGGGTATTTGAGGAACTTCTCTTCTTTTAGCACTGTATTTAAATAAATTCTGGCGGTATAAATACCATTTTTGTAATGAATTCAAATTTTTATTGTATAAAACTTTTTTCATATTCTTATCTAATAATGTAAAGTTTTTCTCCTGTTCATAATCCTGTTTGAATTTTTCAAACGTTTCTGGTGATAAAACTATCATGCGTTGCATTTTTTTATTGATTTTGGTAGTCACTTATTAATTTTCCAATAACTCCACTCAATATTGTTCCTATCAAAACGGGCAAGAAACCTCCTCGTTGTATTATTACCTTACGCTTTGATTTTAAGCTCTTTTTTGAACATGCTAAATGTCTCAGCTCATTTTTATACTTTTTTAGCAAAACGCGATTTTTTTCACTTATTTCCGTATTCCCATTTAAGGTATTTATAGCTATCTCAACTACTGCTTTAATTACATCATCTGCACAATTTTTTAAAAGTATTTTACGTTCTTTATTTTTACATTTTTTCAATGTCTGCAATATAGGCAAGTTTCTGCATAAACGTTTCATCTTGTGTAGCATTATCTCTTAAATCATTTTTATCACAATAACACGTTAATATATTTTTATTAAATATATTTGTACGAACACGAAAAATGTCATTGACTTTCTGTGTTAAATCTAACACAATATAACCAAACGGAGCTGACGTCACCTCATTATATACTTTTACGAAATCTTTTGCTTTTTGTCCAAATATCTGTCGGGCTATAGGGTAAATTTGCATCTTATCACGCGGATTTTTAAATAAAATCAAATATTTTGCATTTAAGGATATGTCTCTACAAAATTTACCTTGATGAAATATATTTTGAATTAACAATATTACCGATATGTTTCTGTGATGCGACCCCTTTGTAAATAATTCACAAACATTTTTATTATATGTTTCAATCATCATGTCGTCGAGCACTATTAAAATATTAACATTTTCAGCATTTGAAAAATTATCTGGTATATTGTTATGAAATTCTATGTTATGCAAATCAATGTTTTTTGGATGTGCTTCAGGTTCCGGGTTACACCATATAATTTTTTTTAACTTTGGTCGTATTAATTTTTCATTATTTTTTAATAAATTACACACAAATGTTGTCTTTCCACACCCCGATGGACCTGCTACAATCATGGAAAAAGGGTGTTTAAAGGGTAACATTTTAGTTCAGCATGAGAGATTTTCAAATGATCTTGTATTTATAAGCAATCACTTTTTGAGAATAAAAATTCTTTATGTAAGAATTTTTATCTCCGTAAACTAATTGTCTTGTATGTTTTTTTTTTTTTTTTTTTTTTTTTTTGTTTTGATGAAATTTTATTATTTTTGAAATTAATTGTTTAATTGTATAATTATGCCTATTTCGGAATTGTTTTCATTCTTTGTTAGGCTAGACTTAGTTTTTTGACCTGAATGTGACAGTGAAAAATGTGACTTGATTTTAAAAAGATGCAGTTCCAATTAATTAATTATCGATTCTGTTTTCAATTTTGGGAAACTTTTTTTTTTTTGTCATTTAAGTTTTTTATTTTTTTCTTAAGTCTAAGAAAATTAAATATTTTCATTCAGATCAGTTGAAAATGAAAATTAAATTCAATAGTGTCAAATATATTTATTCCGCGCAAACAATTTCGCGACAACGTAGAGTAAGTACATTTTCTATTTATATTATATATTATTTAAATTAATTTTTTTACAGTATGGTCGCATTATTAATAATGCACAAAACAGGGACCGCCACTTACAACGTGCTCAAAAGCAGCAACAACAACTGCTTGAACAACAACAACAACAAATCCAACAACTACTCCGACGAGAACGACAAGATCACGCAGAACGTCAGGAACTAGAATCACTGTTGGATCTGTTAATAGAAGAGCGCGAAGAACGTGCAGCGGCAGAACGACAACTACACGCTCGTCGCCGTTCGGCAGATTCGACCAATTAACCGCATTTCAGTTTTTTTTTTTTTTGTATTTTGTTGTTAATAAATTTTATTACCTCAAAGATACATATATATTTTATTTTTTTTTATTTTTACCCTTTTCAGGTAAAATCATGAAAAAATGAAAGTATTATTATTATTATTACTGTATGTATATTATTAACGCGCAGCGGCAACGTCAACAATCAGAGTCTACCACAAATTAATTTTTAATAAATTTTATTACAACGAAATTACATCTTTTTCATTCACAAAAATCAACAATGTATATTATCAATAATATAAATTTACCAACCTTTTTTTAGTGCATCACTGCAGCAGCCGATGACAGCAGTTTGGTGCATCACAACCGATGGTGCATCACAGCAGCACCCGATGGCAGCAGCAGTATAACTTCTAAGATAAGTTTACATATGGAAACATATAAAATTTACATTGAAAATATACCCGTTTATGTTAGTTCGAAAAATTACCTATTTATGTTAGTTCTGGAATATATGTAATTTCATATATTCCAGAAGTAACATAAATAGGTAAAAAAATTTACTTATTTGTGTTCCTTCTGGAATACATGGAATTTCATATATTCCAGAAGGAACACAAATAGGTAAAAAAAAATTACCTATTTATGTTAGTTCTGGAATATATGTAATTTCATATATTCCAGAAGGAACATAAATAGGTAAAAAAATTTACTTATTTGTGTTCCTTCTGGAATACATGGAATTTCATATATTCCAGAAGGAACACAAATAGGTAAAAAAATTTACTTATTTGTGTGCCTTCTGGAATACATGGAATTTCATATATTCCAGAAGGAACACAAATATACTACTATGATAATAAGTTGAATAATAATTTTTATTCGAATTGGTCAAATAAAGAATTTAACAGCAATCTGAATGCTAACTACCGAAAATAAATTAATTAACAAAAATATGTAACTTTTGTTCTCATTTCTCACATATCTAGTGTTGTTTTTAAAAAAATTTTTTTTTGTCTTAATTTATTGAAAGTTTTATATAAAAAACTTTTATATAAAAATATGGAAATTATATTTAGGTTGTGTTGAAAACTAAAATTCTCATTTACATTACAGCAAAATAATCTGCTAAATATTTTTAAAATTGTTATCTTGATATCGGGCAAAGAGTCGAACATAATACCCTAAGTTAAACGAATAATGAACTTTACAAAAATTTATTTTACACTTTAAAATAATTTTTTAATATATTTCCTATAATTAAATTTATTGTCTTTTTTTCTTTATTTTAATATTTAGTTTCATTATTTTTAATATCGGCCGAGCAATATAATAGCATCAATGAGGCACTTAAGTGTAATATTGAACACAGAAAAAAAAATCTCTTATTTTTTGTAACATTGCTTTATTATGTTTTATTGTGACTGGAACAAAAAAAAAGGCAAAATTATAAATATAAAATTAAAGTAAAAAAAAAATATACACTATGTTGTCCTTCATGGTTCGGTTGGGTATCATATAATTAAACATTATTTTATCCTTTTTAATTTTATTTTAAGGGTTATTTTTTGCTGCTATTAATACATAGTAACATTGGTATATAGAGTAAGTATCTATAGATATTATTATGTTTGCGATGGTACTATGATTTTTAATTATTCTCTTCAAATGATTTGATAAAGTGTTATTCCATGATTGTTTTTGAAAACGTGACTTAATTTTTAAATTTAATTTTTTATTTTATTTTTTGATAGCAAACTATTTAGTTTTTGTTTCTCTACTTGAAATCAATTGAATTTATTTATATAACTGTAAGTATATTAAATTGTATGTAAGAAAAGTGGATGGTTTTTTCAAGATTTAATACTTTTCAAAATCAACCTAATTCCTCCATCATCGTAAGAGCTTTTGTTAAGCTGTCACCTTTAATATAATAGCAGTTATCATTTATGTTGACTGAAATCGACCAAAAAAATATTATTTGAGTTATGGAAAGAAAATTTGATTTTTTCTTCCCAAAGCTTTACCGGATTTTTAGACACGAAAAATATTTTGGCTAAATCCAATTTGATACTCAATAAACTTTAGTTCGTGTTAGTAGAAAAATGTTTGTTCATTTTTTTTATGTATAAATGAAACGTCAAATTGAATATTATGAGCACAATAAATAAAGTTCAATTAGATAAATAAATATTAGTCAATCATATACTAGATTGATGCGGTTTGCAATTAAATTAGATTTGGTTTTGGATGTTTAATTTGATAATGTATTTTTTTTTTTTGATAAATTCATAGGTAGGTAATGTACACATATAATAAATGAAATTTTTAATATTGCATTTTTGGTATGTATTTTTTTTTTCAATATTTTTTTAATTTGATAGAAAAACATGGTGTTGTTCCTAAATTTAATTTAATACGAATTATGTCCTGAATACATAATACATTAACATTTAGAAGAAAATATAAATATAACGTAATTTTCTATAATGCCCTGTTATGAAACTTTTTGACATTGGAATAAAATAAATAGCTATTATTAGTTATACAAAAAGTAATTCAAAATTAAAGCAATCTAAATTTTGGCATTTATTTTTCATACTAGCTACTAATGAAATTGCTGTTTTATGTCAAAAATTTAATTATGTGAAGCTAATCGCTTCGTGCCACATTTATCAAACATAATTTTACCTATATATATATATTTTAATTTAATATAAATATAACTACGTTACTAAAATGTGGAAAGTATTGTCAATTGAGGTCCAGGTCCAGCAAATTTGAGACCTACATTAGGCTAATTTTTTTTTCATTTCATAACAATGTTTAATATTCTATTCCAAAGTCCTTTATAGAGTTTCAGAAAACTTTTATATATAAAAATTATTCTTTACCAACTAGATATTTTATATAGTTTTTGTCCACTGTGCAAGTCCACCAAAGCAATAGATTATCTGATTAATAAATGAATGTGGTTTAATTTTATTTATATATGAACATTTGCTGTATATAAAAAACAGAATTTAGTGGTTTTGTATATATTCATATAAGATATGAGAACTTTTTTTTTCTATGCAATGTTGTTTGCCTAAAATCAGGTGTAAAAATGTACAAAAAAAAATAAATATCGTACACATAATATTATTTCATTAATTTTTTATTTTCTGTACACTTATATTTAAATGTTAAAGCGGAAAAAAGAGAATAATTGAACAAAAAGAATTCCAGTGTAGAAGCATTAGAAAATTTATATCCTGTCGGTTTCGTTTTTATTTTTTCAAATTCTTTTTTATAAATTTTACACGAAACTTTTATATAATCATTATTATCTCTTCAGGAAAGAAACAACTTTTCATTTGTACATAAAAAGCTAGAATCGTTTTATTTTTATTTTTATATTTTATCTTTAAGCCTTTAAAGTTTTCCGGTTTCTTTTCATTGTTTTCTAAATTATTTCTGTAGACTTCCTGTATTTTGTCTAAGAATTTCGTGTATTTATTAAAACGCATATACAACATATATATTTTTAATGGGCATGTGCTCGGTATGTTGTATTTAGTAGTATAGAATTTAGATCACTAAATGGAGAATTATATGCGTCAATACACATGCAATCATTTAGATGCACTGCGTAAAAAATGAAAAAATTTAGATGCATCAGCGTAAATAATGAAAAAATTTAGATGCGTGAATAATGAATTCATTTAGATGTTTCGTATTGAATATTGCGTAATACCTAAACAAAAAATAAACTCACAATATTTCAATACAGACAAATACCAACAAAAAATGAAAAATAAAATGTATATATCAACTTTTGTTTTCTTTTTTTTTATTGTAAATGTATAGACTCAACTACCTTACAGATGCACATTAAAACAGTATATTGGATATGTAAACAAAATTTGTTATACAACTCGTTCTGTATTTACACAAAAATACATTGACACTTCTTGTCAATTTATATCACTCAACCTTCGGTCTCGTGATATAAGTATTGACTCGTGTCAATGCATTTTTCTGTATACAGAACTCTTAATTAATAACAAATTTAGTTTACATATACAATAATCTACTATAAATATATATGTCCATATAATTTTATATTATGGTATGCAAAGTTTTAAAAAAGAAAAATGAAAAGACAAAAAAAAATTATTTGGGTTAAGAGCGTTGCATTTATAATATCAAAAAAAAAAAATCATTGATTCAAGTATTATAGTACACAATTATTAATAATAATTACTTGTCTGGTTTTAGTTATTATTATAATAGTAAATGAGCTAATGTGAAAATATTTGCATTTATGTAAATATTTTTAGTTAAACAAAATTCAACTAAACAATAATAAGCGTCAATCGGTTTATAAATATAAATTAATTTTTTTAGGACAAAATTCATTAGTTTAATGTTATTTTACTAGGAAAATTATTTCAATAGCTCTATTTACAAACAGTTCAAGATATCGATTTGTTTGAAGTAATCGATTTATTTCAACTAAAAGTGATCCATCACTGTATTTAGTATCCAACTAATCGAGACAACAATTATATTTATTTATTTATTTATTTTTGAATAATTAAAATAATAAATTGTACGTAGGTATATATTTTAGTGAGATATCAAATGAATATTTTTAGAAATTAATTTAACATTTAATATTTAATATAATAAAATATCAAATTTATCTCTATCAAAAAAAATAAAAATTTTAATTATTTTAATTTTCATTTTAATTTAGCTTACTTCCTAATAATTTATAATTATAATTATTTTATTTAGATGTAATCAATGAAAAAAAAAAAGTGAATATTAATAAAGTTTATATTTTATAATAAGCTTTACCCCATGGTGCCAATAAGTTATGATTTAAGGGAACCGCCAGTTGCTTATTGGATAATTGCAATTTAGTATGCATTAGAAAATACAATATTTTGATCACTTGGATAATTGGGATTACAATTGGATTTGTAAATGCAGCAAAACAATAGGATAAGTTAAATATTTTAATTTTGATTGGATGTGGAATAAATTCTGATAAGAATGTTCAAATCAGGAAAGAATTTAGTTCTTTTAATATTATACATATATATTTGTTTTTAAATAAGTGTAATTTATATGAAATTCGCGCATTTATTAGAAATTATTTGATCATAAAATTGACTTTATAATACGATGTCTCTGTTTCTAATATTCAAAAGACAGAAAAGCTATATGTCCAAAATTAAATTGACCAATTATAATTCTATTATAATTTTGTATTTAATTTTTTTTTTTTAATTATTTTGTAGAATATTATGGAAATTTAAATTTCTTCTAAATGACAAAATAATGGTTAATTAAAAAATAGTGCATACATGATTTTTGAACATTTGGTTGACATTTTTCATACTTAATCTGTCTCTAAATATTATAATGCTTTATATGTGTACTTGTTTTTAATATAATAAAATAATATTTTGATATAAATCATGCAGATTTTGAAAAAAAAAAAAAAATACATCTAATTATATCAATATTTTGTAGAACAAAAATTATAATGTGATTGTAATTAATTAAATTTTATGAAGTTTTCTCTGCATAAATAATAGTCACGTTCGTTCTTTTATTATTTGCAGACTATTTCACAAAATGGCTAATGTGAAAACTTAAAAACGTCTGTGTATATTTTGATTTATTTAAAAACAAAATTTGACTTTTTTCTTTTCTAATTCGACATCAAGTATAATAAGTTTAGAATGACTGATCAATAGAGCAATATGTTCGAAAAACCGATAGTGAAGTCTGAAGTTAATTTCTAAATTTTGTTCTCTTTTTATAATTAGAGTCTAAGAATTTCCAAATTTTTAGGACCAAATGAACTTTGTTGAGCTTTACGTTATATTTTCTAATTTTATTTTATTATAACAAATAATATTGGTCTAATTTGCAATTCATTTCTTCGTATATATAAATAACAAAACTATTACTTATTCACATTATAGGAACAAATAAAAACCGATGATTTCTTGAAGAAGAATTTAAGTTGAAAATGTTTGTAAATATTGTTAACAAATCTATAAGAGGAAATATATATTTTTAGCATAAAATAATTTTCATGACGTTCAATTTAATTTTGAGCATAAGCATAAGAAGAATATTTTTTTTCATAATTTTATTTGTTTATGATAATAAAATGATTGAAATTTTTTTTAAGTATATTAAGAGTTTGCTTTAATAATGGAAATTGTTAAAATATCAAATAGTAATGGAAGGTTATTAAATTATTCTGCTTTTATATTCCTTAATTGGTGTATGATTGATTTTATTTTTTGATTAATATTTACTCTTTAAATGAATTAAATTTAAATTGCATTATATTTAATCCGAATTTTTTTTGCCTTATATTTTTATTGATTTTAATTTTGATTTTATTTATTTTGATAAAATAGTTTTTGTATTTAGTCGAATGTATACTACGTCAAGCCCGGCTGTACGCTTCATTATATACTTACTAACGCTATTTTGAATGTGCTTCTGAAGTTCATTTAAATTAAAAAGCTGTTTTAAGTAAGGGCTTATATCAATCAACCTATAACTTAAATATAAATTCCCAATCACTATAAAAATCATAATTATGAGAAATATAGTATACACACCTGTGTGGTTAACCTTTTATTTCGATTAACATATTGTTTCTGGAATTAAAATTCTAAGAGGAAGAAAAATGGAATTCATTATAATATTGAAATTCAATATGGTTAGCTCTTTGTGGCTAGAACAAAAAAAAAAACCCATTAAACTAGGACCCTCTTTGTATAAATTAAAAAAAAAAAACTCATATGTCAAGTGAAATTCATTTTTATTAAAACCTTTTGTGTATTATTTTTTTTTTTTTTTGTATTTTTCTTAATTTTCTTTTTCTAACCTGTGGATGAAGAATACGTGATTAGATTGTTTCATGATGAAACAGTTCTCACATCAAGGTAATCTTATTTTTTATAATGATTTTTAACAGCTGACTTTTTGGGGGATTAAATAATAATTTGGCAAAAAAAAAAAACTGAGACAGAAAATAATACTAAGATTTTATAGAATCATAAATTAATTAATTAAATAATTTACAAAATAAAATAAAAAAGAGGTTAGAATAGAAATTAAAAAAATATCGGTTTGTGCATATTTTTAAGTTTAAAACAGATCCAAAATTTCTGTATAAAACGAAAACTACAAAAATTTTAAATATATATGTGATAAATTATAGCAATAAAAGATTTCATATAAGGTTTTCAATACTTAAAATTTTCCTTAAAATGTATGTTCATATATGATTGTAAATAAAATATCTCAAAAGAAGAGGCATAAGTTCTAAACTCTGTATAAAATTAAATTGTAATTATTGTGCATATTTAATATTAAAATAAATAAAGAATTGAATTGAATTGACTTGAATGTAGCGATAAATTGAATGGCTCAGATTATAATAACTTTCTGTTGATTTTATAAAAACCAGAATTAGGACCTTTTTTAAAAAGGAATTTGAAAATAAAATTTTCTTTTGAAGCTTACATTTATTTTTTGTTATTTATTTGATTTAGACTTTTGATCATGATTCCGTCTTAACAGAGCAAATTTTATAGCGTTTATTATTTTTACTATTAAGCTCCCTTGAAATTTTAAGTTTCATTTTCAAAATAATGGTTAAAAATATTTCTGAATTTAAAATAATGTTGTTAATTTCATACTTTATTTATGCAATGATTTAAAAAAAAAACTATAAATGATTTATTCAATACAGTAAAGCCATTTAAAATTCAAAAAAAAAAAAAAAAAATTCAAACTAAAATTGATTAAAAGATAAAACTGCAATTATTATTTTTTTTAAATCATACATCAATTATGTTTATGAATTTAAAATTTCATTATAATATAATTGTTTACGCTATTATGGAAACCTCAGTTATTATGCACCATATAGAGATTATTTATTTATAAATGGATATTACATAATTGATTTTTAACTATATACTGAAATTAAGCTTACATAGGCTGCGGTAGGTTATTTTCATAATTTAAAATCAAATGTAAAATATTATTGAGTGAGTCTTTAAACTTTATGATTTTAACTTTTTTTTATATATGAAAATATGCATTTATGTATTACGGATATGAAATATACGAACTACATGAACTACTATGGCGATTTGAATATTCATAAAACTTTTATTATTATATATCTATCCGTAATGCTAAACATTTTCTAAGAACAGAATGAATTGCATTCATTAGTTTAATATTCACTGATTTCTTTATATTTCAACTTTTGACTTAGAAAATTATTTTAATACTATAAAAATATTTTTTGTTACAAAAAAAAAAAAAATAAAAATAAAATCAACCCCTGGAAAACTTTACAAATAAAAATATTTCATAAATTTTATTTTATAATATAACAGAGTATTATGAATTAAGGGGCAAATGGTGTTAAACGTTTTTCCAAACACCTGCTCAGAAAAATTTTCTGAAAATATTATTATTCAGAAAATTTTCTTTTCTTTCACTTTGTGCAATCATATTTAATTTTTAATTGTTGAACAAACATTTATTTTATATAGAAACAAAGGAAGTTAAAAATTTCTTTCTATAATAGTTATTTTCATTTCTTTTTTTTTAATGTTTTTTAACTACATTGTTTTATTTTTTGGTTCCATAATTTTATTTTACCAAAATTAAAATGGAAAATTTTAATAAATATTTACTTTTTGTGGTTTTATTTTTTTATGTAGCTATATGTATTATATAAAAATTTTTCATTATGAAAAATTAAAGATTTTCGAGTAATTAAATTTATATTATTCATATAGATCTTGGTAATTAAATTTAGAATCATGAATCAATATAAATTATACAAATTTTCGAATAGATTTTATAGTGACTAGTGTACGGAAATTTAAATCTTTTGTGTCGAATTTTGTTTTGCCATTAGTATTAACAAACATTTATTTCAGATAGTTTGATAAAGACATTTTTCTTCTTTGAATATAAGATTGAATCTCAACAGTCGTAGGAACGTCAATTGTATGTTATTTTCTTGAATTTGGTGCATTTTAATACATATTATTGTAGCTCTTACATTAAAAAAAAGTATGTAAAAAAGTGTAGTTATTATAATTTTAAAATTTTTTTTTCTGTGAATCTTCATTGTAGTTAGAATATTTAATTATAAGTATTAAATTAGAAAAAATACAACACTTCAACGATGTATAAATTAGTAAATGTTTTGAAACCAATTCACTATCAATGAAAATCAAATTATAGTAACATCAAATTACACGTAGTACGCCCATAGTGAATATGATAGAGTGAAATGGAAACGAATTTAAATTTTTCATTCCATCTCAGTTAATTTTCTGTTTCTGATAATTTTCAATGATTTTTTTATATATATAATCTTTTACAATTCTATTTTGAAAATCAAAATTGTAGTTTTTCGAAAATAATTTAAAAATAATTTTTAATTTTAGAATTTTACATTAAAGCATAATGAAATTTTGTACAATGAAATATTATTTTAGTGAATACAGTTTTCCTTGATAGCATAATTTTGTTTGAAGGATATTTATATTTTCAATTAAACAGAGAAATAGAAATAGAAATGTAAAGCGAATATACAAAAAAAATCATATATTTAAACTAAATTGTTTTGTAAACTTCTTAAGATTCTGGAATAATGTGACAGTTTAAAATTATGTATAAAAACTGTAAAAAGATTTGAAATAATTATTTATTGGTAGATTTAATTGCTAAAGCTCCAATGTTCGATGAAAAAAATTAGAATCATAAACTGAAAAAATCAAACTTCAAATTTTTCTCAGTTTTTTTTTGAAATTATTTCAAGAAAATATAAAATATAATATATGTAATTTCAAAATTCACAATGAAAATATTTATGTAATTCATTTAAGTGTTACTATAATATTTAATTATAGTTGTGCAAGAAAATAATTTTGATACTTATATTATTAAAAAAAAAAATTGACTGAATATGCGCTTTACACAGAATCAATTAGTTGTTTTGCTAACATTTTTCTTCTTATTTTGCGATTTACATTCTTTTTTTTTTCCAAAGATAAAAGAAAAATAAAAACTTAAAAAAGTATCTAAAGTTTAAAAAAACTTAACTGAAAATTCGTAGTAAATTTTATTGTGGTTAAAATTTCGTTCAAAGTGGAACATATAACAAAAAGAAAAAAATTTTAATATAGTTTTGAAATTAACTTTATTTTCACATAATTTTTATTTCTTTTACAATTCTGAATAATAAAAATACATCAGTTCATGATTTTGTTAAAAACATAAAACTTTTTTTTTTAATTAATATTGAAATAGTTTTGTTATACTTAAGAAGAAGTTTTCTTGGTAAAATAGTGTAGTACGTCAATGACATTTGCATCCGCATAATCGTTAATTATATATTTTTATCGTTATTATAAATTTATCAATTGAAAACTTTTGAGCAAAATTTTAACAAATAATACTTAGAGAGTGTTGTCATTTATCACTTTTTACGAAAATTTATTGGTTTTTTAAATATAATAAAATATAAATGCTTTCTACTTTTAATTAAGAAAACTTATTCACGGTGTGATAAATTTTTTTTTGTCTCAATTTTTCGTAAAAATAATAAAATTTCCTTTCAAAGTACAATTTGTTTGTAAATAAATTATTCATTAAGCTTATGATTTTTATACAATACCTCAATTGTAAATCTACTAGTAGACGGGTGTAGAGAATTCAATTTTTATTTAAAATTGATTTATCTATTTTGTCCAGTTGGTTCATTTTTCCTCTTAACGCCCTTACTATATTTGTATATTATTTCGGTGAACTTTTTGGGCTTTTAAAACTTTCGAAAACTTAATTGAGAAATATAAGAATTGTTAATAATTTGTTCAATACGCCGACGTCTCCAAAATGGTGTTGGTTCTTTAAAAAATTTTTACTTGAATTCTCCGTGGAAACGATATGATCTTGACAGTTGCAAAATGTGAACTTATTATAATATTTATTTATTTATTTATTTGTAATATTCTTTGGGCTTATCAACTCATGTAGGTTATTCAAGCCCAATACTTATTATAATATTAACTCTAATATAATATGTAAAGAAAACAAAAATTTATCATCATCCAGCTCGATATATTTTTTTACTTTTACGGGGTTTTCACTTTCTAATCATACTTCGATAACTATCTTAGATTATTTAAATTTCTGATTTTTATCTTTGCATGCAATTATTAACCAAATAACAATGATTATTAAAAAAAATAAGACTAGCCAAACGGTTCGTCTTAAAAATATGGAATTAATATTGGAAATAAACTGATTATTTTTATTAAATGAAGATTTTGAGAGATTGCCAGAATATGAACAGAAGCCATATTAATATGTTATGTTCGTAGTATGTTAATAGTGATAGTAATACATGTTATACATACTTATGTAATAATTATTTTAATTTCAGTATTTGAAAAATTTGTAAATGAAATTCAATTGTGTAATTTGATAATTCTTTAAGATTATTTTCCTCTGCTTGAATTGCTAATATTTTTCCAAGTGTAAGAAAAATACTACCGTACTAAAATTTAATATAACTCAAATGTCATAATTATAAATTTATTTTTGAGTTGCTTACAGTTTCTTTTCAAATAAAATTAATCTTTAAATAATTCATCCTTTTCAAATAATGTGACTGACATGAAGTAGTCGAATTTTTAATACTTTTCTTTAAATATCATTCTTTTTAAAAATATAGTGATGGTACTTTTAAATTTATACTTTTTCTCAGACATAAAGATCTTATCTTTTTAAGCATGGAAAGTCATAATATTTTTGTGGACTTTGCTTTCTATCTCTAGGGCGCGCATATAAAGGATTAAATATTTCTGAAATATATACAATTAATTATAAAAAAAATTTATTTGGGTGAATATAGATGTAACATATAGCAATTTTTTAAAAGCGAATAGTTTGGACAAAACGAAATGTTTTTCTTTCTTACATATAACAAAAAAAAAAAATCTTTGAATTTATTGTTTTGTGGACACTGTTTTCTAATTTCTTACTAAAGCGATTGCAAAATAAAATTAAAAAAGAAAATAACAAAGATTTTTGGATTAAAAAAATCTTATTTTGTTTTTATATTCATAAGAAATCAGAAACCAAAAACTTAAGAAACTTAAATTTCTTTATAAGCAGTAGAAAATAATTCTTCTAATTTTCTACTTTTTCATTCGAGAGATTTGGTAGAACGACGAGAAATTTGTCTTCATAACGATTTGTTTTTATTAAATTTATTTATTTTTTAATTAAATCGGAAGAAATTACAATCATGTATGACCATGATACTGTTAGATATTATTTTTGTATTTAATTTTCTTTCGAGACTAAATCACATAGATGTGTTTTGAGTACACTAAGCTTATAATCTTCCAAAACTTTATCTGAGTAATTCACCTACTATTTTTACATTCCAACTTCAGCTTTTTATTCTTATTAAATATTAAAAATAGAATTTAACTAACATGTCGTGAATTTGAATTTTATTGTCGTTTGTAGAATATTGTAGAATAAATTTAATTAGAATTATATTTGCATGATTTTAGCTTAAATTATAAATTGAAGACAAAATAAGGGATTAATAGAGTCAAAAGTTCAATAATGATGGTTTACCAAAATGTTTCTAATATACATACCAATGCACTTTAAAAATATAATATCTATTAATTTTTATGTTTTTGGTATTTTTTATATTCAAAACGTGAAACTATTATTATGTTGTATCTGGTGATAAAAAACTTATTTGATTTTTTTTTGTTAGTCATTTTTCAATAATAATTTTAGAGTATTTTCAATAAAATAGAAAAAAAAGCATATATTTTCCGTCAAAGCTATAGCGATGTACGCAAACTCTAAATTCTGATAAAATTTTGCATCCATATATTAAAAAAAAGTTCTTATATATTTAAAAATATATTCTAAATCTAAATAGTACATTGTGATAGTGACGCAAACAATTCTAAGCCTAAGTTTTAGTTAAAATAAAGTGTAAAAACAGAAAATTTGAAAACCCAAAAAACATTTTTTTTTTGCAATTTGATTTATTAATTAATGCAATAAATAGACCGAAAATACTATTAAAAGCTACGTAGTTGTTAAACTTAAAAGTAATTTTAATATTGAAATAATTTTTGTATAAATATTGGTATATTCATGCTAATAATATATTGGTCAAGTCATTTGTGCATGCATGAAATAGTACTAAAAATATGTTATGTATATTAAATGTTTATTATACATACATAAAATTTTATTCGTTGAATGTCTAATCATATATGAATTCATTACTAAAGATTTAACTTTTTGAATAGACATATTATTAAAATTAGGAAATATTTAATTCGTATACACAAAGTAAGCAATATTTTTATTCATGGTAAAGATATGTATTTATGTACATTGTATATAAATCTAGAAAATATTTATTTTATTATTATATATACATATTTAAAATCTAAATGCGTTAAGATTATAATACATTTTAATTTAAATTGCATCGTATCTATCTTATTTGTCATGTTTGAATATAATAAATATCTTAAGATTCATCATTTAAATGAAAATTAATTGTAATTATGTCATTTCTGATAATTTTTTAATTATTTAATTAAATTCACAAAATTTACTCTTCAAATGCATACCCCAATGCGCTATGAATGTTCTTGACCAATATCTATAATGAATTTTCCAAATATTTTCAATTATTCACATATATATACGTAATAAGTTTTAATTGAAATACGTGAAGTCTGCATGTAATTATTATAGAACCAAAGAAATTTTCCTGTGTGTGTCAGCATTAAGTTCTGAATATTATATATATATTATTTTGTCACATTCTATTAATATTATAATATAAATATATAATAATGATTTTGTAATACACCAATATAAATATAATAACACGATGATGATAATAAATATAAAATTATAGTTATATAGTATATATTTGCTGTGGATCATAAATTTTACACTTCTTGCCTAGATAAATTGCATTTTGCTTCAAGTAAATTTGTAGTATTTTTTTTTATGATAAGATTTAATAATGGTATATTTTGTACATAATGATTTTATCCAGGAGAACATTTTTTTTTTTAGTCTTGAAAATTTAATTTAACTCTCAAACAGCTGTCATTGTTTTCTTCTGTTTTTTTTTCTTTTTAATTTTAATTACATAATTTTATTTTAACAAAATCAAGTGTATATTTATAATTTAATATTAATTCAAAGTTTCATTCAACATAATCTTGATTTGAAATTGATTAAAAAGGGGCTTAAGAAAATTTTAACCCCCCTATAGTATACTTTGGTGAATGAGAATTTCAGTCATTATAATTTTTATATGATTTTATAAAATGATTATATTGTAATATAATTTTTTATGTATCATTTTTGATTATAAATGTTTAATCTAAATAAAAACAAGGCATATTGCCGGAAAAAGTAAAATAATAATAATAAGAATAATAATAAAAAGATATAAGACACATTTTTTTTTTTCTAAAATGAAATTAGCATCATAAATTTTATTTTCCTGTTCCTTATTCAAGAACCAGGAATAAAAACAAAGCATCATAATTAAAGGAAAAAGACTTTAGTGTAAAAATTAATAAAAATTAATAGCGTGCAAAATAAATAAAAGCCATTAAAATGATAATTCTTTTTATTTTCATTTAATATTGGTAATAAAAAACACATGAAAATCTTTAAATCAGTGAAAAAAAAAAATATTAAAATTGAAATTATACATAAGTTCGAAGAATAGTTTTTTTTTTTAAATTTAAATCATCATTTTAAATGTAAAAATAAAGTACATTTCTAATACGAATAAAATAAAAAAACATCGAATAAAAAAGATCCGTCTTAGTCAGAATAAGGGCTAAAAAACTTCACATAAAAGTTTCATATCCATTTTCACAAAAATGTTTTCGAACACAGTGTTCACGGTCGATTTGGTGTTTTTTATTTTATCCAAAATTTCAGTCCTCGCATATATTTATAAGAAAATTAAGCAAGCTTCGATTACTGAATTTATGTAATGAATGTTAAGATATTTCGATGTTCTGTCTTATTGCTGTTAAGGCATTTGAATTCATCGCTTGTATTTTCTAAGTTCGTTTGACAGTGCTCCCAATTAGGTACTAAGCAATAGCTTACTATTTAATAATATTTTGTTACATAATCCTATTCTATTACCAAATGGGGGAAATGCTGATTTTCACAATGATATAATTTTTTTTTTTGTTGAAATGAAAATTATATTTTTATGACTTAAACATAAACAATTTTAAAATTATTTTAAGCTATCAACCGAATACCAATTTTAATTAATACATTTTAATTAAAATGCAAAACCCAAACTGCGCCAGACTGCTCTGAGAATAAAAATCTATCAAAAAAATTTTCTCATGTGCAATTAATTATTTTCAAACCATTAGAATAAAGGCGTCCAATGATATAACTAGTTCCATCTTCCCAACTACAATACTATGCGTCATCCTGTCTGTGTTCGAAGAAAAATCTTGAAACATATATACTTAATGTTTCTATTAGAACATTTTGAGGTCGATTTGAAACATCATAGCTTGACGCGAGTTTTACAACAACTTTCATTTTACCTAATCCGTTTTCAAACTTCTATATATAATTTATAAACAATTTATAAACAGGGTTTTTATAACAAAATTTAATTAGAAAAAAAAAAAAACGGCTCACGACATTTAATTTAAGGATTTTATGGTTTTATGATTTTTCCTTATAATAATTGCTCTTTAAATAAAGAGAAAAGAAATAAATTAATGTAGTAATTATAATTGTAATAAAAAATCATTGTTACTTAAGCAAAATCTACTATAAACACAGAAGAAGTCTTATTTAAACTAATAAAAATTAATTATGATTAAAACAAAATTAAAATATTGAGGTATTTATCTACTTAAAAAAAAAATATATATATATATATATAAACATTATATTTATATTTTAAATAATTGAAGGGAAATAAATTGAAAGGCAATAAATTTAATATTATCGATAATTGAAAGTATATTAATTCGTTAGAATGAATTTTTGTATGTATAAGAAAAACAATATAAAACTAAACATTAGTCTTGAAATTAAGTCGAGAAATTATACTTTTATCTTCTACTTCTTGTAAGACATCCATGCTGTTTTGAGTGGAAGACTGGTATATCATCTCTTTTATTATTTCTTACAGATCTCATTGTTTTCATAAATAATTTACCATATAAATAATCATTGATAAGCGTTTAAGCGTTACAAAATACAAGACTTGTAAATGGGAATAAATAAAGTAATTTACATTAAAATTACGAAGTATATTTCTTGTGTCCTTTTTTAAAAGTAGCAAATAGGAACAGCCTTTACGTAATGTTGGATGTTTTCGACAGTACATTGAAGTTAAATTTTTTTTGCCATTTTAAAATTCCGTATAATTTTAATATTATATAGAAACAATGATGTGTCAGATTGTTTCAGATTTTTTTTTGTCCTAAATACACGAATCATGCATAACATTCCATTATAAATAGAATATAAAGTATGTGTGATCATTAGATTATAATTTTTTTATTGTTGAAAAGTTATTTATAATGATTCTTCAATTGATAAGTTAAAATAAATGTTTATGTTCGTACAGGTAAATCTATAATTTGTATTATGTATTAAATTTTCTTCCTTAAATTTGAATGAAATGCATGCAATGATTTAGAAATATTTATTATTTATTGAAGCTAATATTAATACATGATAATATTGTAAAAATATAATAATATTTATAAACATTATCATAAGATTTATGATAATTTTGATAATATCAATTTATTAAAATATTTGGATCGGACCAAAATATGTTTTCTAATTTATATATTAATCTATAATTCATATTATATTTTCCAATTATCTTTCACAATATCGATAAGTGATATTATGCAATATTGTTCTTATTAATGATTATAAACTAATTTCTTTGCGATTATATATATGTATATATATTTGATATTGCATTCCTATAATCTTATATATCTACATATTATGTTTATATGCCAGATAGAACGCAGCTCTAAGGCTCCAATATAATATTAACTTGTGACTCAAAAGTCATGTATTTTGTAATACACATTTTTATTATTATTACATATACTATCAATTTAGAATTTATATTCTAATTTAAATTCATATATATTTATATAACATCTATGTTGTACATATATATTATTTGGTGTTTATTTTGCATATGTAATTTTATTTAATTTCCCAATTGTATGTAAATTTCTATTATTTCATTTTGCCAAAACAAAATATAAATTTAATAATTTTGAACAATAAAATAATAATCAAATCGATAGGAAATTAGTGCAGAATTTAAACTATTTTATAATCATTTATTTTCAAAATTGATTTAAGAAATTTGGTTAAAATAATGTTATAATAAAATATATATAGTAAAATATATGCAATTTACTATTGTTCATAATCTTGTATTATTTTCTTAAGCCCTGGGAATAGTTTTATTATTATAGATTTTATTAAAATATTTTTTTTTTTACTCGACAAATATGTAGTTCTCATCTTTTTTCCACATTATTTTTCTTTCCTACCCTTATTTTTCCCAACCGATTTTTTTTCCCTCTGATCAAAGTTTTATTATTGTGGTGACAACAAAACTTGTTTGTATAGTGAAAATTTCAAAAAAAAAAAAAAAAAAACGAAGAAAATGTTAATCAGAGCATAGAAAAACTCAAATGATAAATATAAAAAAATAAGGAAAAAAGCATGAAAAAAAAAGTTTAAAACTCATTTGTGTGTTGTTTAGAAAATTTATTGTTTATGACTTTAAAAACAGCTTCAAAATGTTTTGTGTTTAGAAGATATTTAAAAAAAAAATTGGAACATACAAAAAACTTTTTTCGCGCAATAAAATTTTTGAATTTTTATTTTCAGAAAGTTATGAGTTGATTGCATCACCAGATAACATATTTTATATTTTATGACTTTGAATCAAACAGAAAAAAAAAAATACATATAAATTGGATTCATGCCAAATTATGTTTTTATTATTTTTTTTTAAATAAAGTTAAATTTTTATTTTTTTTTTTAATATTGACTCAATTCTGTTTTTGTTTTGAAGTAACCAAGCACGGAATAAAAAACTAAAAAAAAACTTTTACGAGGAGTCAAGAAGCAAAAAAATTATAGTTATTTAATGGAGTCGAGAGTCGAAAGACGTAAATGTAACATGTACATTTAATGTTGAAAAAGTGTGAAATCGGTTTATTTCAACTTATAGTTTTTTTTTTTTTTTAGTTTCCTAAGAATAAAAATAAATATTTTATTACCATAATAATAAATGTCTTATCGTTGAATTTAATTTACAATATAAAACGTTTCTTGTTAAATATAATTTTATTATGACACAAACAAACTGAATTTTAAAATCTACTTGACATCCTTTTGTTTTAATAATTTCCTTCCGAACTTTTGTACAAAATAAAAAATAAATTTTTGTATACAGAACATAAATTCATATATTGCAATAAACTGCAATAAATCATTATTCTATATAAAAGATAGAATACTTGAATTCTTAAAAAAAAAAAACATATTTATAATGTTGAGAAGTAAAAGTTTTCATGCAAAAATAATTTTTATGTTACACTACACAGGTAAATTCCCAACATAATGTTATGATAAAACTTTATTAATAAATATGAAAAAAAAAAAAAAAATTATATACGAAATTCATCAAAGTTAAACGATTTAATAAAATTATCTAAACTAAATTTTAACTTTAACTCAGTTCGTTTCATTGTGAATGTTAATTTTCTTAATAGGAACAAAAAATTTATCCAAGAAACCTATCTAAATTTACTAATCAACCTGATTGATTTTTATTGGAAATTATTTATATGGGTTTTGTTTTTTCTAATTAAATTTTAAAAGTTTATTTAATCTACTATAGGTTTATTACACTCGTTGAATCCAACTTTTTATGTAAAGTTTTTCTATATGAAAATAATACTTAAAATCATGTTGAGACTGCACAAGTCCTTTTCATTTTAATTCTTGGATTATAATGTAATATTTTATCAATTTTTTCAGCGTATACTCAGATTTTAATTAAAGAAAATTACATCATTTTCAGAGCCCAACAATCCCTGCCGACACATTTACATGCAACCAATTTAAAATATAAATATCAAATCCAATTAAATTTGAAATAAAGTTCTTTTATTCGTACTTAATCGATTTAATTTTTAATTTCTATTGTGCCCCTCGATCAATGAAAACATTTTATTTTAGAAATACCTGTATACTTATATCTTATAATAATGAGTAGCTTTCATTAGAATAAAACTATTTTTAACTAATTTTCGTATAATTCTTATAGTTATATACTCATATAAATGAAAGTAAATATTCCTTTGGATTATCGTAGGTGGAAAAATATTGTGAATTGAATGTAAGAAAAATAGTAATAATAATAAAATTTTAGTTTAATAATTAAAAAAAAAAGGAAATAAATTTAATGCCACAATTATTTCTTCAATAGGCAATTAAAAACTTCAACACTTATAAAAAGCAAAAGCATATGACACTATGACGACAGTTAAATTAGTTCTATATATAGAATTTTTCACTATTAAATATATAAATATATACTTGTATATTGAAGAAGTGTTTCAACAGCCAGTAATTATAATCTATATTTTTTCAGAAATTAATAAGTTCATTTTAAATGTGAAAACAATTTATAAATTTTAATCATAAAATTAAATTCGAACCCATTTCATTTTATGATTAAAATTTATATATTATATAATACTTGAAATAATTGATCCATTTTCTTTTCTTGTCAACATCAAAAACTTTTCTTTTATGAATATAGCCTATATACAAGCATATTCGATTTTCTAATTTTATCATTATTTTGTAAGACACAGACATTTTGGTCGGGAAAAGTTACAATTAATTTCGTAGGTGTCTTTACATCAGTGATATAAATAAAAATCTTACATAAAACGTATTTTTTATTAAATTTATACATATGTGTGTTACTCCTACTTACCTTTTTATAACAGACATTTTTTTCTATTTAATTTTAATTTAAATATGTATGAAATCATAATTTTTGTTTTTATTTATAGAAAAAAAATTAAAATCTAAAACCGCATATAATAACAACTTCTGAGAAACGAAATACATAATATAATATTATACATGCGATTCATATATATATATTTTTTTGAATTAAATGAAAATTTTTCCCACTTTCAAGAAAATTATATTATTTGTAATTTCATTCAGAAAAATGTTTAGTTCAAAACATATTTAAGTCTTTATATATAATAATGTATATATGAACATAAAAATACTAAATAGGGGTTTAACGCTCTTTTAAGTTCAAATTAAATGTGTCATTTTATGATTTGTTTTTTTTTTTCTCGCTTAAAAATATATATATAATTTATGCTTACATTATGCTATTTAGTTCAATTGAATGAAATATTGCATGTTTCAACTATGTTTTCTAAAAAATAACACTGAAAATATAATTTAAATAATTTTTACAAGTTATGATTGCTATACATAATCTTTTACACTTTCCTGTTTTATTATATTCAAGAATTAAAAATTTAACAAAATATCTATGCAGCAAATATTAAAAACAAAAAAAAAAAAACCACTTGACATAAAGATAAATACTATATGCGTACATAAAACCATTGTACCTACAGCATATACTATTTCATTAATTCAAGAAAATATTTTCAAATAAGAAAAATATTCCATAATAAGGTGTTAATGGTGTATTAAAATAATTATTTACTTGAATTTAATAATTGTCTTTTAGCACGTTATTTATTATATTCTTCAACTCATTCAACGTGATAAAAAACCATTAAAATAGAAATAAAAATCTATGGGATAAATTACGACAATTGCACCATTGAGGATAATTAACTTTAGCTTTATATATTTAAAAAAAAAAAAAAACGACAAGAAATTAACTAATGTTTATTTTAATCCTACAACTTAATGATTAAATATTTTATATGCGATACTGTTGGAGTAAACTGAATTTGCATTTTCACTGTGGCTTTTAGATTTTAATTACATACTTTCTTTTTTTTTTTTTTTTGAGTTTTAAGATTATAAATATTTATGCTGTTTATAATCTCTTATGAATTAAGTTATATTCATATCTATTTTGATTTAATTTTATTTCTAAAATGCATATGTACATATTACATTATATGAATTAATACTTTTTTATACGAAAATTTGAAATGTTTTTATTTTTAAGTCTTACAGGTCTTATTAAACATGATATCTTATTATTTATATTCTTTTTATGGGTGAAAATGAAATTTTTATATATATTTTCTGTTGACTTTGGGATGGAAAAAAAAAAGTGGGCAAAAGCATATTAAAATTTTATTTTATGAACCGCTTAATCTGAGTATAAATAAAATTTTATTCCTAAAATAATTTTTTTTATTTTTTGTTTGAATAATTTTGTAATTAAACTTTTTTTTGAACTTTCATACTTGATTTGGTATTAACTAAAATTTTGATTTCTACCAAATATATGGAACTGTAGGTTTCTAAAATAAACGAAGAAGTGAATTTTTAATTTACCATTTTACCAAATTTTTCATTATTTTCAATCTTATTTATAGGTGTAATAAAATTTAAGACTTCAGTGGTTTGCACAAAAAAACAATCTTGTAGTATATTATGATAAAATCTAGTACACTGCGGTAATTTATAAAATATAAATGTTACAACATTCCTATGAAAAATTTTCAAAATATGAAATCATTATTAATTTAATACCTTCAAGAATATTTTCTTCTAAATTTTTTTTTTACAATTTTTCATTTAAAAAGAAAAAGACAAGTATTTTTAGTGGTTTTTTAATTGTTCTTTATTGTTAAATCTACAAAAAAAAAGAAGCAAATATTTTTTTAATGTCTTATTCAGTAATATATTTTTTCTAGAAATTTTCCTTTACATAATAAATATTTTTCTTCATTTTCTAAAACAGTAAAACAAAAATTTTTGTTGTTTTTACTGAATAAACGATAAATGGGGGTTTTTTTTAAAGGAACAAACAAAACGGACGAACTCAAGTATCATTCACATCATTATTTTTCACGCTCTTGTCTAATAAATTTTCTACTTTATTTTTGTTAATATTGCTTTCTAAGTAAGAGAAATATATTAAAAAAAAAAACAAAGAATTATTTACCGTGAGAAATATAGTTAAAAATAAAATAATTGTGAGAAAAATTAAAAAAAAAAGAAGTACAAAAGCTTTTTATGTCATTAAAATGTTTAAAAAAAAAAAATGTAATTATAATGTTCTTTAATTTTTTTGACACGAAAATTCAAGGATTCTTTTTGTTTTTGTATTGTTGGTTATTTTTTCGCAAAGGTAGATAAATATAAATTTTGTTAATTTAGTAAAATTTCACCAATTACAAAAACTTCATAGATGACAAGTCGTCTAATAAAAAGTGTTACTTATTTTTTGGTTTTTTTACAAATTCAAATCGAAAAATTACAGTCCGAGTCAATAAAATCTGCTTTGTGAATAAACATTAATTTGAAGAATGTTTTCTCTGAAAAATAGATCTTTGTATATATTCCAGTTTGAAACATTTGGCAAAAATAGCGATACTGTTATGATCCGAAAAATCACTGTGAGATATCTTACATTTAAAGTTTGGAATATTGATTATAAGAAAAATTTTTGTTATACATAGTTAGAACACATGTAAAAAAAGAAAATATCATGATACTTAAGTACGTACTCAATATCAAAATGTCCTTGAATAAAAATAATGTCCTTCACAAACTTTAATAAAATATTAATTTATTTTTGTAAGTGTGATACATTATATCTTCTATATACGTAGGTATATATATTTACTTCAAGTTATTTATTTCTTTGTGCAATAATATTCTTCTTTTTTTTTATATATCATTAAAAGTACGTGACTTCAAAAGAATCGTAAGTACGTGATAATGCGGTGATGTGTACATATATTATATGTATATTAAATGCTTTATTATACTTTACATACATATAATTTTTCATATAAATAAATAAATTCGTTGTGATTATAAAAAAAAAAAAAAAAATACATATATTATATTTCTCCTAAAAGTATGCATCATTTTATATGTTTATAAGATGAGAAAATTAAAAGAAAATATAGTGGAAATAATTTGCTTCAGTTAGATACATTATGTATTTTATCCTTTTGAAAGATCTGCTCTATATTATCTCTGAATTAGAACTTTGAAACTTTATAAAAAACTAAAAAACATATAGTTCTTTTATACTACATTATCTTTATAATTATATGTACAGAAAATATAAATGAAGTATTCGCAAAATTACCCAGAAAATTCATCATTTTCTCTGAAGTTTTATACTATACTGTATGCAATAAGACGATGATTGTAGTCATAATAATTAACTATGTAGAATAAGAATAATGAAATAATGACAGAAAGTTTGTTTTATCTGTTCATTTAAAATATTGATTTTATAGAAAATTCAAAAGCTTGTTTTATATTTATAATTTTGTAAGGAAACATTGTCAGAAAATTCAGTTTTCTAACCATATATAATGACTAACAAATTTATATGGTTTTCAAAAATTTAATAAAAACATCTTTTCATGAATCCTTTTATATGACAGGTATGCTGTTATATTAACTGTATATTGTAGAATATAAGTAAATAAAAGCATAAAGGAAGTAATCACTTTGAAGAAAAAACAAAAAGTTTTGGATGTCTCCTAAGGTAAAAGAACTATACAACTATACAACAAAGAAGAAAATTATAAGATTGTATTTTTCTTCGCGATGACTACCTTAATTATATATGCACTTATTTTATGATTAAAGTGAATTAATTTAAGGACATATATTAACATCAGAATCAATTTTGATAAATATAAAATTTATTCGAAAGTTTGGCAGAACTAATTAGCGCACCTCATCATTATTTTGTATTTTTGAATAACTTACCAAGAGGAATTTGAACATTCTTCATCGTTACTATTCCACAGTTCGAAGTTTTCACTATTCAACTTTTATTTCCTGGTATAAAAATTAATTTTTTTTTTAATATCACAAATATGTACTCATAATACCTAAATATGTACATATTAAATAAACCAACTATAATAATTTACATTTTAAAATATTTGTTGATATTATTTTATTTTCACATGTATAGTTCATAATTTTTATAATAATTTATAATTTATTTACATAAATCATATTAAATAAATACTTAGTCAAATAATAAAATTAAATATTTTTACGCAATTATAAACTTTTCCTAAATGTAATTTTAAAATTTTCAAAGAAAAATATATCAAAAAAAAAAAAAAAAAAATAAAAAAAAATTTAATATTATTTAATTTAACAAATTTAAATTTGCATAATAAATCTACATGAATTGAAAATCGAATTGAAAAATCTACCTGTTGATTTTATATTTAACTTTTATATTAACTTATAATTACAGAGAATTTATCTTGAACTCTATATATAAAGGATATTATGTCAATGATGATGAAATTTTTATAATTTTAAATCATAAGCATCACATAATAAAACATTTAAATTAACTTCCACGGAAATGCTAATATCGTGGAATAAAATTTTTTTCCCTCGAATTTCAATTTAAAAAAGAAAATCGGATAAAGTACATAAGTCAAATGCTTTGAATCAAAGAAAAAACCATAACTTCAATATTCTAAATTTTAAAGCATTTTTTCTGAAAACAAAAAAAAATATAACTTAAGTCTTAAATGTTAAACAAATTTGAAAACGAAACCACTTCTTCACAAATATAACGAAACACTTTTTAATGTTGACTACATAAGGTCTCAAATTTTTATTATAACATATGTACATATTTTTTTTTTTTATTTTTTAAATTTATATAAATTTCACTTTTTTTACGCGCATAACATAAAAAAATAGAAATAAAAAGAAATGGCAGAATATTTTTTTAAATAAAGATTATATTTTTTTTTTATAATTTGATTCACTGTCAAAATATATATCCAATTGATAATAACAAGATTGATGACGTGATTTTTTCTTGTCAGTCCTATTAAATTTTTTTTTTTCACATTTTAATTTTGATTAATAGTTAGTATTATAGGTATATATATTTTATTATTAAGTTATTTAAAAAGAAAAATTTAATTTCACTTAGGATAAAGTTTTTAAAAAACTCCTCCTTCTTATGATACCAAATATTGACTTAATCCGTTCAGTAATATTAATTTTCAATGAAAATAAATAACTCTGTATAATGATTTCTTTTTCATTTTACTACAAACATATTTCAAATTTAAAATTTATTTTTGTTTTTTCATCAGACTTTTGTTTTGTCTGTCCTCATAGTTTCCTTGATTTTTCAAAAAAAAAAAAATGAAAATGTTCTACTACTATACATAGAATAAGAATTAATATTGATGTAAGAAGCTTAATATTTTATCATACTTTTGATATAAAAAAAAAGAACATAGTGAAGTATGTAGGTGTGTATATGTTTCCTTTTATAAAGTACAATTTAATGTCCTTAATTCTTTTTTCTGTAAAAATAAATAATGTGTTAATTTTTATTCTCTACAGTTTTTATATCCTAAAAAGCCATTTTCATTTCAATAGCTTGCTAAATTAGCTTTTTTATCAACTTGTCACAGTGAAATAATATGTTCCATAGGAAGTATTTAAGTTGATTATTTTTTTTTGTTTTTTGTTGAAGATTTGAATTTTTTGAAAGGGATATTCATAGACAAAGTAAAAATAAATCATGAAAATTGAATGTTGAACAGACAGTAATTTGTTGTCCTTTTTATCATTTTATTTTCATCTATTGAAGGTTTCACATCCTTAGTTATCAATAATCGCTTCTTTATTTTCCGTAATCTACAGATATTGAATTATTATGTGTATACATATAAAACATAAATTATGTAGTAGTTTAACAATTTAATTTACAACCTGTCACTAAGCTTTCAATCTTATATGGAAATTGTATGTTAAACCAAGTCGAAATCATCAAAAATATTATTGTTTTTTTGATTACAATTGAAGTCTTATTTATTTATAAAGGTATAGGTACTTTATTGAAAATATGGAGATTTTAAAATTTTTAAATCAAAAAAAGTAAATAATATATCAATTTTTATTCAAGAATAAGATTGATCCAGCTTAATATATATACATAAGTAATTGCTATTATAAACCTTCGTTATGTTTTTTTTTTTAAAGTTGATACATATTTTTACTACCAATTTAAAGGACAATTTAAATGTTCATAGTATCTAGTTCAGAGTTAATTTTTTGAAAATTCGATTAATTAACAATAAGTCTTTTTTTTATATTTATATACAAATCACACAACTTACTTCGCAGTGAATTGTAGACCGAAGATTTTCTAATCTTATTATCAAACAGTATGAATTGAAACTTCAATCAAGGAATTAGAAAAAGAGTAATACACATTTAAAAAAATTTTGGATCTTTTTTCATTAAGCAAAATAAATAAAAATAAATGACTTCTCTAAAATATGTGAATGGATATAATAGAATTAATAAAATATTTACGTTTGACTTTCAGTATAAAAATTTTGCTTTCGAAAGAAATTACTTTCGTTTGCTCAAAGTGAATTAAATAAATTTTCTTTTTGTCATAGGTTTTTATTTTATCAAAATATTTTCTGACTTTATGTGATTCTTATGAAAAGCTTTCCAATTTATATATTGAACGAACATTTTTTTGAAATTGTATAATTAAGTAAATTAAATTCGGAAAAGATACAAAAGTGCGGTTCACATTCATACAACTATACTTTGATTTGTAGGTTATTAATATTTTTAATCAATAAATTAAAGACTTGATAAAGATAAGAAAATTACAATTATAAAAGTAATTATTTCTCTGAAAGACTTTAAAATTTTTGACAAAAATTAAATTTAAACTCAATTTTATGCTTAACATTTCATTTTTAAGTCAAACATTTCACATTAAGTCAAAGATCATGGGTCTGCTAAAATATGTTTTCGTCAGAATTAATGGAATAAAATAATTTTTTTTTTTTTCATCAATTTGAACAGATTTTAGATCCATTAAGATTGTAATTTGACATGTTTTGTGTTCTATAATGTATCGCACCTAATTTTTAAATATTATGTACATATAAAGAAGATTTATTTGAAAAACTTAGATATACTATATTCTTATACACAAAAATAAACATTTTTCAAAATAACAACACAAAAAAAAAAGATTTTACATTATTTAACTTTTTTTTTTGACAGGATTAAACTCATATTGTGTCCATGATTTTCAAATGTATTATCTCACATTAACTGAATGAAAGGAGCAAGCAAAAAAAAATTGCATTTTAAAATCTTATTAGCATTAAAAAGTTATAACGTTTTCAACCTTTTATATCACATTCTTATTTAATCCTTTATATGGAATCAGAATAGAATCTAAAACAACTTAAAATGACTTATTTTTGTGGGAAAACTGATTCTTTGTTGTGGCATAAATAAAATATGTAGGTACTACACAAAAACTACACCAACATTGTTATTGAGGATGCAAGGTATTAAAGTACAGAACTAAATATCAAATTCTATCCTTATTAATTCAAATTTATGCAATCAAAGGTAAATACATTTATTTTTATGATAATATAATATGATGTAAAAGAAAATGAACTTAAAAAGAATATAATAATTATATGTAAAATAATCTTTAACGTAAAATTTTTTGGTAGTTTTCATTGTACCATTAAAATTATGTGCTTTCTTTCGAAGCATATATGAGTATTTAACAAGGATAAATTTTGATTATATATTTTGTGAAAATATTTGCCAATTTTTAAATCCACTCCCATGGAGGTACCAACAACAGAAACGTAATCTATCTGAATAAAAATATCATATCTAATTATTTAAGTAAAAAAAAAAAAAAAAAAATTATAAAGAATAAGAATAAGATTAGAAGTTTATTTTCGTTGACTATACATACATTAACTTTAGATTCAGGCTTGGTGACATAAATAGTTGAATTTGACTGAATGATGATTTTAAAATAAATTTTCATATTTTAAATAAATATTTAAATAATCAATTGGGTGATATCAATTTATATTCAGTTTTCATAATAAAGAATAATAATATTTTATCGCTCCAAATTTTGTTTATATTGAATCAAAATATTTTATTTTTAATGTCATCGATAAATATATAATTGGATAGATAATTGACAATTATTTATTTTTATAACTTTAGGTGAAACAAATTAAAAAGTACTTATTTATCAAACAAATTATTTTAAATATTAAATTTCCGGAATAAAATTTTAAAAATTTAATTTATATAGGAAAATCTTTTATTTTTAGAAGTCCAGTCATTTACAACAGATCATGTGTGCTGTTAATTTGAGCGACAGCATTCCTTTTTGTGCAAATAATTAAAAAGATCTTACGAAGCAATAAGATCGTCAAAAAGGGTATCTGAATTCTTAATATAATTTTAATTTTTAGATACATATTTGTTTTAAACTATCAAAGTCTCTTACAGTCGATGTTGGTACAGTCAGTTCAGGGATAGTTCATATAACATTAGTTTTTATTTTAAATACATAAATTGTTGTAAGAATTGTAGACTTTGAGTAAAAACAGAAAAACAATTTTTTTTTAAATGGTTTGTAATAAATTATTGACTGTTAAATCCAAGTGTCTTCTTTTTGATTGACAACGGTATATGAAAATTCGATAATTTATGCATAATCGAAATCAGAATTGTGTATATACAGAATCATTTAGAATTGTTCATGCATGATGTTGTTATTTAAATACTTTTAGTCCAGACAAAAACATAAATTAAAATTATGATAATGTAAATTTAATGTTCTTTAATATGCAGAAAAAAAAAAAAAAATGGATTCATTCCACAGAGTCGAAAATAGATAAATGTACCAACAATGTACAATTTTAGATAAATGTTTGTCATACATATTTAGAAAATAAATCTTTATAGCTTCATTATAATATTAGACCTAATAATTAATAAATAATAATATATTATATGTGTAATAGTTGTTTTTATAATTATAAAATTCTCAAGAAGAAAATAACTAAAGTATTAAATTTATATGTATTTATAACCATTCACGCAATATTTTTGTATAAATTTTTATTTAAAAATTAAAGTTTTCAAAAGTTAAGTTTGTTTAATTTCTACTATATTGCAACAACTTTAAGGTATTAATGTGAAACAACTTTTTAAAGATGATAATAGTTTTGCATCCATCTCTTAATGCTTCTTGTTTTAGTTTCAGTCATTCTTTATGATTGGAATTACATTTTATATAATGGTTTTACTAATTGTAACTGTTATGTATATTTGGAAATTTGATTTAAAAATTGGTAAATGTTATCAATAAACAAATATAAATGATTTCTCAGTCTCAACGATTACTGGATGTTTTCACGCATTAATTTATATAAATATAGACGTTCAGAAATGGTCTTCTAATTTTAAAATCTCGTAAAAGCATCCGGTGTTAGTATAGTTATTGAGTATTTTAGAAGTTATTGATCATTATTAATCGATTCCATTTAAAAATTTTCCATGTATGATGAACTCAATCAAATAATTCATCTGAATTTTATTTTGTAGGTTAATTGAAAATAGAAATGTTTTTTTCTCTCGAATAAATAAATAATGTAAATATTTTTATTTTTTTTTTGGAATTTTGTTATAAAACAATATGAATTCTGAATATTGTTTCTAATAAATTTTCATTTTCAACAGAAATACAAATTTTTTTATTATTATATTTTGTTGACAAAGAAAAACAGCAATAAATTAAAAAATCAAAAATTTCCAAGAAAATTATGCCAAGTGTAGATAATTTAATAACTTTTTTATTTTCATTTATGTGTCCTCAGAAAAAAAGTTATTTTTTAAAAATTAAATTTATTGTCAGGCTTTTTATGACAAAGTTTTTAAATAGATATATAATACTATGTGGATAGTGATAATATTCGATTAAAGTTGTTATTAGATATTAGTAAAATTTTTTTTTTCATTTTCATTAGTCACAAATTCACATATAGTGTTAAAACTTTTTTATATTATATTTATATTAAAACTTAGTATATTAATTAATGTTCGGTATAAAATAGTTCAAACATAAATTTTTTATATAAAAAAAAGTAATGAAAGCTAAGCTCACACATTTTATTAATATGTGAAAAATTTTCATTTAAAACAAATATGTTTAGTACTAAACATTCACATAAAATGACACATAATAAATGAATCTCCAAAACTGTATGTACGTTATCTCAAATAAAAATATAATCTCTTAAATTTTTTTTATGTATAATATAATCCCTATATTTTTTTTATAAGTTACCGCGGTTAGTTTTATTGAAAAATATTAAATTTCGTGGAAAACTTTTATTAAATATATATTTTTTTTCAATACCTTCATTTAAAAAAAAAAATTAATTAAAAATACCTTATAGAGCATTTTGTAAATTGAAACGTTTCAAGTTAAATAATTTATAACAACTTAGTTCTGATTAAATTTCAGTTTTTACGAAATTACCAGCTGAGAGGAACAGGGAAACAACTGATTCCCAATGAAAATTAATTTTAAAATCTGAACAAAAAATTGCAATATATTAAATGGAACTGGAAGAATAACTATCATTGAAGTGTGGTTCTTAATTACCCTTTTGACCAACATTAAAAATAAAACAAGATACTGCCTTTAAATTAAAAAAAAAATTAAAAGCTTTGTACATCAATTTTTCATTTGAATTTTCTTTAAAACAATTTTGTTGAAATATACGTTTTTCATAATAAAAAATATCTTGAAATAAAAATGTAATCCACTCTCTTTTGTTTTTCTTATGGTTTGACCTATAAAAGTTTTTATTTAAAATTATGTAAACAAAAAGAGCTTTTGTTAGTTCGTTTTTAAAAATAAATGAAATGTAAGTATGTACAATTATGTCCTGAAAAATGTTAAATATTGAATTAAAAAATCAGAGTTACAAATTGGTTAAGTAAATTTGTAATAATAAAAAGAATTGGATCATAACACACTATAAAAAGTTTAATTTACAAGTACCAAGTTTCAGTTTCAAAATTAGAGTAATACTTTCGTTAAAGGAATATGCCTTAGTTTTATAATTATTCCTTTAAAGACTCCTAGTCCTAGTCCTAGGCTAATAAATCCGACATATGCTTATAAAATATTTTTTTTGTTAGTTAAACGAATCCATAACAAACCATGAACGACATTATCAAAAAACTTGTGCATTAAACAATCAAAGCTTTACCTAATCGTATAACTTTTGTCAAAAAAAAATTAAATTCATTTTATTTACATAATTTATTCTTACAAACTTAGTCAGGTACTTACATTATAAGTATATCTATTTTCCTATCATATAAAAATCTAAAAAATATACAGATATGCAGATATAACTTGTACAATTATGTTTGCAGTTATTTATAAAAATTTTCACAAAATAATTCATTTAAAAAGTTTGTTTGATGACAGGAAGTTCTTTATCATTTTTTAAATTAATGCAAAAGCCGGGAAAAAGAAAATTACGAAAAATTATTATCAAAAGGGTGCGACACAATATGCGTTTTCAAGGACACACAAAAAAAAAGGAGAGAATACAAAAAATGAAATTGACAAATAACATGCAAAGTCTTTTTTATTTTGTTTGAGAAAGCTTATTGTTATAATTTTTATTCTAATAAATTTATTATATGTAAATCTATCTTTTACTTTCCACAAATTAATATATCCACCAGACTTTTATTTACATTTCGGAAGTGAATAAACAAATAGTGATAATAATACATACTTCTTGTTATCAAAACAACGTGTTAAAATACTATGACCACAATATGAATTTTGAAAATTTTAAAGTTTTAAATATAATATAAATAAAGCGAAATAAGGATTCAGTTGATGTATATTTAAAATAAAATAAAATTCTGAGAAAGATACAACTTTTGACAGTGCTCAATTGAATATTGTTGACATTAAGTTGACAAAAAGTTGTTAGCTTTTCTTATTATTATTATTGCAAAAGAGTTTTTAGTGAAAATAATTGGTAACTTATTTTTTCGGTTTGTATAGTTTTTGGAATAGTTTGTACTGTGAATATGATGCAGTGGAAAAATAATGTCAGAAACATAATGAGTAATAAAATGTTAAAAATAAAGATTTGGAAAAAAGGAAAATATGGAAAATAGCAGATTGTGGTTTTTGTATTTTTCATTTAAAGCTATATTTTGGTTTTTACTATTTTGAAGTTTGTTGTTTATTTTTTGTTTAATTTTTTTTTTGATTAATTTGATTCTTTATTTTTTTCATCCAAACGGAAAGAAAAATGAGTTGTTTAGATATAGTTCCCACAAAAAAAAAAGGAAAACAATTTATTCCTAAAAAAATATTGATGTAGAATTCTTATTACGTTTCTATATCTTTTTAATAAAAAAATAAATAAATTTGAAAGGTTATGTCTTTTTTTTTATATTTTATTTTGACCGAAAGAAAAAAACCAGATGTATTTTCTTTGTAAATATTTTAGTTTATGTGTTATCCTTTTGAGATATATATAAAAGAAAAGGGTGGAACATGATTTATGAACAACAAGGACTTAAAAATGTCGTGAAATTTTACATATATAGTTCCTTTGAGATATTTTATTTTTTTATGTTGAAAACGTACTTAACTTTTTACACTACATATAAATTTATATATTTTTTTGAGTATCTTTTACAAATTTTGTAGAATCTAAAGGGGCAGGTAAATAATTTTTTTTGTTTTTATTAAACTTTTTAAGATTTATTCAACTTTAATTAGACAATTTTAAGTTAACACTGTTAGTTTATTTTCGTGGATCAACAAGGACTTTTCTTTTGGTTTTCTTTGCCAAAAATGATGTGCAAACTTTCTAGATTAGATCAATTGAACATTAACATTATTATTTGGAATTTTATAAAAACAATTAGTCAGTTCTCTCTAACGCTTTTAAACATTATATGGAAAAAATTCAATGAATTTTTATTATTTGTTTTTTTATGGAATATTTTTTTAACAATGTTTAAATGTAATATTCATTCTTTTCTTACTAGTTTTAAATAGAAAGAAAGGATAATAGACCCAAATTTTAATATTTTGATAACCTTTAATGAAAAGGTCGAAAATGAAATATGTATTATAATGTTAATATAGATTTGAAGAAAATTATTTGTAAAACGTTTTAGGAGTTGATGCCGTTTTGAACCTGCGTCCTTGGGGTTAAATTTTTATATAATATTTATGTATATACAACTTAAATAACAAAAGTATAAAATAAGAAAAATAAAAGCTTAACTTTATATTTATTGAATAAAGGAAAAAAGTATAGGTCATGGAATTAGAAAAACAAATTACCAACTAGCTTCGAAAATTATAGGTTATGGCTGAAAGCCGATGGGTTTGTTACGAATGAAATCACCCAAACGATTTTATTGAAACCATTTAGCAATCATTTAAAATCATTTAATGCGTTGGGGATCGTTATGTTGTATTTAGTGCTATAGAATTTAGATCACTAAATGGAGTATTATATGCGTCAATACACATACAATCATTTAGATGCATCTGCGTAAATAATGAAAAAATTTAGATGCATCAGCGTATATATTGAAAAAATTTAGATGCATCAGCGTTAATAATGAAATCATTTAGATGTTTCGTATTGAATATTACGTAATACCTAAACAAACATAATATAACAATATTTCAATACAGCCAAATACAAAAAAAAAAAATGAGAAAAAATGAGAAGAAAAAATATTCTCTTTTTGCAATTACCTTTCCCCTACGCATTAAAACAGTATATTCTATATGTAAACAAAATTTGTTATACAACTCGTTCTGTATTTACACAAAAATACATTGACACTTGTCAATTTATATCACTCGACCTTCGGTCTCGTGATATAAGTATTGACTCGTGTCAATGTATTTTTGTGTATACAGAACTCTTAATTAATAACAAATTTAGTTTACATATACAATAATCTACTATTATAATTTCTTGCAAAAACTTGAAATAACTTGTAATCATTTGCAATAAGTAAATTTATTTGACCTTCACTGCAATCACAAAATACTTAAATCAATTTAAAAACTACTACTTGAAATCGTGTGAAATAATCTAAAATCACTTGCGATATTGCAATCATTGAACCACTAAATTGGCTCGTGACAAACTCCTTACTTAATGCTGACATTGTATCAATACAAAATAGATTTTTTATATAATTTTCTCAAAGACGTATAATCTATAAGACTTAAGGCAAAGGAAATTAAAGGAATAAGAAGGGAAGCGTAAAATAAAAATAATTTCTGGAAAAGGATATC